>JAZKJV010009144.1:0-222151 GCA_037367405.1 Ottelia alismoides | reverse complement strand
TAGGTAAACATTTAAGTATTTAAAGCCCAAAATTAAAGCAATAAATAAAATAAGAAAGGAAAATAAAGTAAGTATCAAAGATACTGACTGACCCTAAACCCTGAGACCAAGTAAAATATTAACCGATTTGACCATGAATAAAGTAGGGGGAAATAGAGTAAATATTGTAAACAAATCCAAGGAAAGCCCTAATTCTTTGAATTGCGATTGTATAAATAGCCTATATATTATAGTATTTTATTTATCATTATACACACAATAAATAATAAAAAGTGTTAAATACAAAACACTTATATATATATATTAAACTGAACTTTGTTGATCAATATCTACTCCATATGAACTCAAATTGAACCAAACTCACCTCCATAGTAGCTAAAATTAAATTATCTAGAAAATGAAGGTTTCATTGGAATTGGATCTAAGATGCAAAAGCGGGCTTTTCGGAGCAATATTTCACTCGGGTATCTATACATACAACCAATTAATCTATTCTTTACATTTTATCTCCTTATATTTTTGCATTATCTTATATATTATATAATACATATTAAATATATATATATATAAAATCTAAAACACATCAAAAATGATTAACACATTTAAATACATAAGTATAATATATATATGATGAAAATATACCTAATTATTGTACACAGACAAAATTATTAAAATACCAAAAATATGTAAATATGTATTAAATCATACTGTAAATATATAAAATATGCAAAGATGGTATTATGTTTAAAAAATAATAAAATATAATATAAATACATAATACACAAATATATAGACCACTATATATAATAATATAAAATAATAAACTATAAAAAATAAATGTTGTAGAAGTAAATAAAAATCACCATAAAATAGTTTATAAAATAAGAAACATTTTTATGTTTTAATTTTTTATAAAAATCATTTATCATTTTGTTTTGAATTATTTTCATATTTTTTATTTCATTTCATCCCGATGTGATATACTTTGATTAATCATGACTCATGGAATATTGACCCCTCGATCACACCCCCATCACATGGGTTGCCTTGTTCATGTGTGACTCCCTCTCTTCCCCCACGTTTTTATGCCAAATCCATGCCTCTTTTTATCTTCTATTCCATTACATGGACTATCCATCAGGTCATGGAATCCCATGCCCTAACCCCAACGATATGTGTTAAGATCCAATTCCAAAATCACCCTCTAGTTCGGCTATAAATTTCCTCCTCTTATTCAATTTAATTTTTGATCCCCTTTGGACCATTGTAACCCCTTTGATTGCTTGCTGGAGGGTGCCCTCAAGACAGAAGATGAACCATGTCAAATCTGAGGCGAAAACGAGGAGGAGGAGGGCGATCTAACCACCGACGAAGAGCTCATCTAGGTCTTCTGCTCCTAGGTCCTTAAGACCAGATAAGAGCTGTTAAAATTAGGGTTTTAGTTTCGCATTTCAATCCTTAGCATAGTATAGAATTTAATTCTAGTTGATTTCATTTCATTTCATTTAAAATCCAAAAAGAAATTTTCACTGGAGCTCCATGTATCCGGGCCGTCGTTCGTCTGTTTAACACCAAATTCTCACCACCCGTCACTTTCATCATTTTCCCCTTCATCTTATGCGCGCTTGATGAATCCCCATTAATCACTCTTTATTCTTTTATTTTAGCTAGATATCTTGGAAAAATACCATGTATATGATTGTAAATACAATAAGTTTCCAAAATGCATGCTTTTTGTAAATGTGAATAATTAGCATGTATTTGTGTCAAAAATAAAAGAATAAATAAATAAAGAAAAAGAGGGAAGAGTGGCATGAACCCAAGAGAGGGTCCAATATGGGCATGATCGCCAAATAAAATGAGTAGAGAGAGATAGGGCCATTCAACCTTGCCTATATTCTTCTTATGTATATATTTCTTTTTTATAAAAATTAAAAATTTGTTCCTCATAATTTGTATAAATTTCTAAAAATAAAATAAAAATGAGAAAAATAAAATAAAACCCAAAATAAAATCATTTATCTCTGTTCTTGTACATATACCATGTATCTAGGAATAATTCATCTATTTATTTCTCCCTCGCAAAATAAATAACAAAAATAAAATAAAAATTATTTTATACTCTACATTTTATGTTGTAAATAAATAAAATATAAAAATTAGAGTATTTGTACAAAAATAAGAATTAAAAATAAAAGTATAAATACATAGGTATTTTATACATGTATATAAAATAATATAAATGTATATAACATAATTTTATTTATTTTTAAAAAATAAATAAAAATCACTAAAAATAGTTTGAAATAAATAAACAATTTCCATTTTTGTAAAAATTTTAAAATAAATCATTTTCTTTTTTAATTTAATTTCCAAATCTTTTCTATTTTCTTTTTTCTGATTGGTCCAGAGGGGTAATTAACCCCCGGTCAACTCCCCTCTCGGACCCCTCTTTGCCCGAACCCGATTTGAGCTCCACTTCTCAGAATTTTTCCTAATCAGGTTACTCGACCTTTCGCCCCGATTCAACCTCCAGACTCTTTCCTGGTGGATCTGCGACCTTCGAAGATCCCTAGGAGGGATCGGATCAACCTCGGATTGCACACACGTGCCCGTGTTCTTCACCATTGCCTGGGACATCCTATAAAACCTAAACATTGATTCCTAGCTCCCCAGCTCGTGCCGCAAGCCCTAATCCTACCCTAGAGTGATTCCTCTCGGTGACAGCGACCGGAACCCTCCTTTGGTGGCCGGAATAGGCGCCTGTAGCCGACGCTCGACGACGTGGCCGGAGCTCCACCACGTACGAGCCTCCCAACCCGCCGCAGCTTAGTAGAGGTGATGACCCCCTTCGCCGCATCCTCATGGAGCTCAAGATCGGCTTTCGATCATCAGGTATCCATTTAATCGATCCTAGTTTCATGTATCTCTAATTCTTCATCTTTTCCCTTCGCCGGCTCCGACCCAGTGGTCGGAGCCCATCGACCATCCCTAGCCGTTCAGATCGACACGTCGCTTCATCGCCATCCTTCTCCCATTAGTATGATCACCTTTGAATTGGCTAGTCGAGCCAAGATCAAGCTAGGCCTTCCTCCACCTTTGCTGGAGACGTCCTCCGCCATTCAATGCCGCTTCACTTAGCTTTCTTATCCAATAAACCCCGCCGGAGTTACCCTCCGAGCGCTAGCTTTCATTTGCAGGTCCATAAGAGCCAGATTGCCCCCCAGCACACGTTTCATCATCCTCGTCGGAGCTAACCCAGGTCGCACCACCCGTCCCAGAGATCGGACCGTTGGGGGCTCCATCCGCCACCGCCACCAGACGCGGAGGGGCGACGCGAGTCGAACCTCTCCCTCTAATCGTCCATCAGCAGCTGGATCACCTCCAGTTTGCCGGCGAACCTCACCGGGGAGGAGTTCATCCAGACCATCACCTAGCCGTCGGATCGAGCCCACTTGCCAATCTGCACCTGAGCCATCAGTGCCCTGCTCCTGTCAGGTCGTTAGATATCGGATCTAACGGTCATGTACGCCCACGTCTGCCATCTCGTCAAGACCGTCAGATTCGCCAGGTGTTGCACCAGAGCCGCACGCCTTCAGCCTATCAGCCACCACACCTGGCAACCATGTGATCCGTACGCATCTTGGCTGGGTAATTTGCGCACAACCCCTGTAGTTTCTTTTTGTCATGTTTAGTCTATTAAATAAATTAGCACTATGTAGACAATTTACATGTTAGTACCTACTATTTTTCTTATCTGTACTTTAGTCCTCCTTTTGTGGATGCACGTGCTTCATCACGTGCATATCTAGAACAATTACATGTATGCCCTTTGGGGTTTATGAGTGTTATGCTTTGATTATATAGTTTCTGATAATTGCACTTATACCCTAGTGCGTGGTTTTTTTGGACATGTGCTGGAATTGACGTGAAATTTACAGTAGGTCCCTCGTACTTTAAAGCTTGTTAATAATTTGTCCTGGGAACTTGTTTTGTTTGCATTTCAGTCCATGTATGTTGTGCATGTTTGATTGGTTGAATAAAATAGAAATTTTCACTCAAATCTCATGAAATTAGGACAGTGACTCCCGCCATTGTGTAAAAATATCAGTGAATTTTTGGAACATTTTTGTTTTCATTTTATATTTTTAAAAATTCAAAAACCCCTTATTTTCCTACTGTCTAATTTGAAAATTCAACTAAAAATATTAAAAATACTCTAAAAAATCCAAACAAATTATTCTCTGCTTGTTTTTGTGTATTCTTACTTCAGTTCGAATTTCATTGCATTTAAACTTATAAAACCCCTAAAAATTGAAAAAACCTAAAAAAATCATAAAAATCATTAAAAATTCACAAAAAATCAAACAATGCAATTTCTTTTCATATAGTTAGGTTTTTATTTGTAGTTTATCATAAAATTGTTGGTAGACTTTTATGGGTATTTTTCTGTTTTTAAATAGCCTTTAGAGGCTGGCTGCACAGTAGCTTGCACTTTTGCTCTTATTTCATTTTTATAAAATCAATTAAAAATCATAAAAATCTGAGAAAAATACCAAAGACATCTGAATATTTATAAAACACAAAAATATTTTTATTTCAATTTTCTGACTTGGTTTGGTGTGTTTAATAATTTGTTGGTTGGTGACTTTTTCTCCTTCTTTTGTATTTTCTTTATAATCAAAAATCACAAAAAATTTAAAACCTAAAAATCTACCAAAAATAATTTGTTTCGGATTCTCGACTACTTCGTAGGCTTCTTAGACAATCCGTGCTCCTTGAGTTCGACCCTGGTAGTTATACCTGGTAAAATCAAATAGCGAGATCGCTATTTGCCTTGATTGATTTATTTATTTGATTTGGTGGTCTTTGTTTTCTTGATTGAGCCCGATCCGAGGGGTTGAGGTCGCAACGACCATTAATACCTTCTCTCCTTAGCCTCTCGGTGTTTTTGCGGCTCATCAGAATGGCGTCGTTGTCGGGGGAGCATGGCTCAGTAGTCGGTTTTCATTTTTCGGCTTTTTGTGTTTACTTGCATTTTCTAGCAATAATTTTGTATTCCATTTTTTGTCACATTTTATAATAATCTATGGACTAACACACTTCTGTTTAATTTTCTTGCGAGGGCCCGGGGATCGAGGTGGATTTCTTCAGGAAGCCAACGCAACCATGAAACATGGAGGCAGCTCTTTTCTGTATAGAGCCAAGGAGAGCGCGAGGAAGGCGAACATGAGCTTGGGAGCGTAGATAGCTGTAGAATAGGCCTAGAGTAGCTTTCATTTTCTGCAGACTTATTATTGTAATAATACAGGGACAGACTCAGACTTAGAGACTTTTGGTGGTTATCGAGATCTGTTTCGCCGAGCACCGATGTGCTTAGGAGACCTCACCGTGGTTTTCGCCGATTTTAGTTTTCATCGCATTTTATAATGCTTATCTGATTTTCGAGGATTTAGCCTTAGCCTAGGATTTTCTTTGATTGTGACGTAATTAATTAAGACCCAACCCTAATTATCTGCCTGTACCTATAGTTTGATAATTGGACCTAATTAATTAACTCACTAAGAAAAAGTCAGATTAATTAGGCTCGAGTCCATGTGTCGTGAGGAACCACATACAACGCGTGCAGGATCCGTTGTGGCGGACACTAAGTGGTTCCCAAGACCGGACTCAGGACTTTAGTTTGATTACCCGACTACTGTGCTTCTCGTGTAGAATTGCTTCGTTTAATGTCGTTTTCCTCGTGCATCATATAGGTAGTTTTATTTCAGTCTTTACTTTTATGTGCGGATCACCCTGCATTTAGAGAGCTGGAGTCAGGTACGCATTTCTTACTCTACATGCATCATCATGTTTGATCACACATCAGCTTTTTCGCCTTCTCCCCCAGTTTTTGGACTTAAATAATCAGGAGAACCGAAAATTTCATTAGGCATTGTTTAATCTGAAAAAATCTTAAAAACGAAAACTATAAAATTGGGACTGCTAAACACATTTGACGCAAAAAGACACCTCACCTAAAAATCTGTCTTGGGGAGAGTAACCCCCTCATTGTTTGATTTGGATGAGCGAGAGAGTGACCCGCACACTAGGCTAGAGCCACATCCGATTTCCGAGCAAACTACCAGCCTTTTATATAGGACAGTCTGTTGGGAGTATTGGATTCCTATCAGCTCGCTTAATCGCTCTGAAAGACTGATTTGATCACCTGATAAAAATTGACAAGATAATTGACCGAACCTTTACGGTCTTCAGCTCAGCGTTGAGTAGGTGAATTGGGGGGTTGTTTTCTCATCTTGTGTGTTTCCGGATCTCATCCGCATTCACTTGCCAGATCAAGATGATGGGCAGGAGGTCCCTTAAACAGCCTTTGGCTGCACCGCTTTACAGCACTCCATCTAGCTCATCTAGGTTGGCTCATGAGAGCCGAGACCCGCTCTCCGAACCTGAGTTCGATTCCACCCTATTCCCCCTTGACCACCCTTCTACTACCAACTCTGAGATACCAGTGCTCGATCGGAGAGAGCAACAGCCAGTTGATTTATCACACCTGAGTTTGGGTCTTTTGCCTTTGTAGAGACCATGGCCAGCAGCGAGGAGCACACCAATGGTCCTAGACCAGAGCAGACTTACGTGTTGGACCAGGGTGCGATCAACAACACCCTGTTATCTTCCCTTAAGATGATGTAGAGACAGATTCGAGATCAGAGGGCTTTCATGGTTGAGATGCGCCGAGAGATGGAGGGACTGAGAGCAGATAGAGATAAGCGGAGAGCTGTAGGAGAGGGAGATATTCCAGATCAGCCTAAGGAGTCAGTCCAGCTAGCACCACCAGCCAGACCGATGCAGGAGTTGCACAACCCTGGATCGATGCTCACACACATATGGATCATGCTGCCAGCGATTGTGGGGGACTTCAAGTTCCCCCTTAGATGATTCAGCTTCTTCCCCGCTTCCATAGGCTCGCTACTGAGGAGCCACACCTCCATCTCCAAGAGTTCGAGATGATCTGCAACACTGTCTATCGTCATGTGGACGAGGACACTATCCGGATGATCGCCTTTCCGTTCTCCCTCGTAGACAGAGAAACCAACTGGCTGAAGCACCTAGGGAGATTTGTTACCACATGGGAGCAGCTTCGAACCGAGTACTTGAACAAGTACTACCCACTCTTCGAACGAATGCAGCGAAGGCCTTGATCAGCAACTTCTCCATGCTCCCCAATGAGAAATTCCATGAGTCATGGGAGAGGTTCCGAGAGATCACAGACCGATGCCCCCACCACGACATATCCAAGCCCAACCTTGTTCAGAGCTTTTTCTGCAGGCTTACACCGAAGCTACAGGGGTTAGTGAATGCATCCTGTGGAGGCTCATATTTCGCCAATGATGAGGATCATGTCTGGGCTATCTACGAGGAGATGGCCGAGAACTACACGGTGATGTCCTAGACCCTCCTCTACACTCAGGGGAGACCCAAGCCATAGGTTGTGTCGTATCAGAGGATAACACGGGTCGATGTCGGTCCTTCTACTTCGTTAGAAGCAACAACACAGGCATAGTCGACAGCCGTCGACATGGGTATCATCAGCAAGAAGCTGGACCGGATCGAGTTGATAGAGAAGAAGCAGTGCCAGAGCATGATGCAGATCGATCAGATGGCACAGACGCTGAGTGACCTGAAGACACAGATCATGTGTCTCCAGGAGGCACAGACGGCTTCTCAGCCCCATCTCAGGTCACGGGCAGAAACCAGAAGCAGCAGCAGTTCGGCCCAGCCCTCCTCCCAGTACCAATAGGTTCACCTTGTTCAGGCGGAGCCCTACCAGCCGCAGCAGCAGTAGTACGTCCAGTCGCCACCATCTCAGGACAGCCAGATGGTGGTGTATCAGTCGGACCAGCCCCTGGCAGTACTCTCCCCACCCAGTTACGAGCAGGAGAGACGTTGATGGATATGGTATGACCGACCCCATCCTGGGATCCGAGGAGACCATCCCGAATTCCGTTGGACGACCGGAGGTACTAGTTCCTAGCAGCAACTTCCAATTCATGGTGGCCAGTACGGCCAGCAGGGAGAGCAGCACCAATAGCCCTAGTTCCCATCACAGCACCAGCAGGCCCATCCGTACCAGCAGTGAGAGCAGCATGGTCCTCGACCCTATCAGCAGGGACAATCTTGGAGGTAGCAGCAACTTCAACAGTAGTATCACTCGTAGTACCCCTCTCACCCTCCTCCACAACAACAGCCTCAGTTTCAGAGAGGCCACTCGTCAGGTTCTCATGTGTCCACCTATGAGAACCCCACCCTGAATGACTTAGCCCGCCTCATGTCCGAGGAGAAGGACACCTTCCGACGGGAGATGACGAGTTTCGACAGGAGATGATGGAGATTGTGAGAGGGAAGGCAGCCATTCCTTCCCAGATCAAACTGAACCCAAACAACCTGAAGAGGAAGTCTAAGCAGGTAGAGTTCACTGAGATTACCACTCCTAGTGCTTCACTTGGTGATGTTACTTCATACATGTTTGATGTTGATTTTGTTACACTTAGGAGAGGTAGGATGCCAGCAGGTGCGCCTCGTCTGAGTGATGACCCCATGCAGCCTCAGGAGCATCAGATGAGGAGGAGAGCGGTGCTGATGCTACTCATGATCATGATGATGACGGTGGTGCTGATGCCACCAAGGACGTTGATCCAGCCGATGGTACTAAGCTCATCGCTTCACCAGATAGAGGAGGTGGTACTGATGCCACCACTGTTGCCGAGCCAGAGCGCAGTACTAATGTCGTTATTCCAGATGCTGAGGGTGGTGCTGAGGCCACCATTACCAGTTCTTCTCCTGTTGCATTTCATTCAGTTTATGTATCTCAAGACGATTCTGTGAATAAAGGAAAGGGTTTATTATTTGCGAATCCATATGTGTTGATTGATGATTTATGTATGGATTCTACTTTGCCTGAGCAGCATAGACCCGATCCTAGTTCTTCATCTGAGAAGGACCCAACCGTCCCCTTTCCCCAAGCACCTCACTTGGCTAAGGGGACCAAAAAAGATCTAAAAAAGTCACACCAACTAGAGTTCAACCAGCAGATGATGGACCGATTTCACATTCAACTGACTCTACAAGGAGGCCTTGGAGAACATCCCTCTCTTCCAGAGATCCCTCAGAGACAGGACCACCATTCGAAGGAAGAGGAGGGACCACCGGTCTGAAATCCATGTGCTCACTCGCACCACTTGCTTCGCCATCCAGAACCGTCTGCTAGCCAAGAGGCCAGATGCAGGAGCGCCTTATGTCAGATGCCATATTCACGAGCAGAGGTTTGACCGTACTCTATTAGACAGCGAGTCTTCGATCAACCTACTTCCAATAGCCTTACTCGACCGTTTCGAGTTTGGCCATCTACGACAGAGCAGGACGGTCCTTCAGTTTGTTGATCGATCTGTCAAGAGGCCAAAGGGGTTGCTGAAGGATGTTGTCGTCACGATTCATGGCCTGAAATTCCCCATGGACTTTGTAGTGTTGGACATGGAGATCCCTGAGTCCGTGATCGATACCCCCATCATTTTAGGACGCCCGTTCTTGGCCACAGGCAAGGAAGTGTCCGATCATTATAGCGGGAAGGTATACTTTTGTGTCAAGGGTGAGAGTATACAAATAGAGACGATTGAGGAGACTAGAGTCAGGGATTCAGCTTGCTCAGAGCCGCCTTCAGATTCAGAGCAGATAACAGAGGCAGAGCGAGACATCCACCAGGACTGTGATTTTGTGATTACAGAAGATGAGGCAGTTTGGTCCGATCCAGTTTCATGAGCCATCCTCTCACCTTCAGAGTCTGTTGATGCACAGATGCCAGTAAAGGAGAGCTTGGAGAGCGCATTCCTGGTCCATGATACATTTCAGGCAGCAGAGCCGGTTCCCGATCGTGAGGCAGTTGATTGTTTTGATATCAATTCAGATCCCTCGGAGTCAGACATAGATTGGGCAAAGTTTGATGACATGATTCCTTGTCTAATTTCCCCAGAGCCTACAGCTAGGGTAGAGACTGATTCCATTCAGAGCAGAGACACACCAGCAGAGCAGTCCCCACTAGATTTATATTTTCAGTGAGAGTTCTCATTTTCCCATGTAGATTTGGTCTCATTCACTCAGACTTTTCAGAGGCCAGATCCGCCAGCTCCCAGTTTCCTAGAGTGGAAGACCTTGCCGCAGTCGCAGAAGTATAGGTTCCTTGCGGGTGAGCATGAGATGCACCCAATCATTATCTCAGTGGATTTGACTAGAGAGCAAGGATCACGTCTGATGGGGGTTCTTGAAAAGAACCGCAAGGAGATAGGATGGAGTGTAGCAGACCTCCAGGGGATAAGTCTGGCCATGTGCTCCCACCATATCTATCTCAAGGAGGACGTGAAGCCGTCGCATGAGTTCCAGCGGCGGCTGAACCTGAATCTTCGAGAGGTTGTCATGAAGGAAATTTCAAAATGGTGGAGCGTCGATTTTATCTACCCCATCTCCAACTCCAAGTGGGTTAGTCCACTACATGTGGTGCCCAAGAAGACGGGCATCACTACAATTGTGAGTGAGTCTAGAGAGGAGATCGCTACCCGGGTACCCACTTCTTGGAGGGTTTGTGTGGACTACAAACGATTGAATCAGGCCACCAAGAAGGATCATTTCCTGCTGTCTTTTATTGATCAGATTATAGAGAGGCTAACCGGGAAGAGTCACTACTGCTTTTGGACGGGTACTCCGGATACAATAAGGTGGCCATTGCGTTAGAGGACTAGGACAAGACTACATTCACATGTCCCTTCGAGACATATGCTTTCAAATGCATGCCCTTTGGTCTATGCAACGCTCCAGTGACATTCCAAAGGTGTATGTTGTCCATCTTTTCGGACATGGAGGGTGAAAGCTTGGAGGTCTTCATGGACGACTCTTCGGTCTACGGCGATGGGTTCGATTCTTATCTTGAGTGCTTAGACCGCATCCTACAACGATGCATTGAGGTCGGCCTTGTATTATCATGGGAGAAGAGTCACTTCATGGTGACTCAAGGGACGGTGCTTGGCCACATCATCTCCAACAGGGGCATGGAGGTTGATCCGGCCAAGGTGGATATCATTAGAAAACTCAATCCACGTCTAACTTGCGACGGTTACGGTCTTTTCTGGGGCACGTCGGTTTCTGCCGACGATTCATTCATGATTTCAGCAGGATTGCTCGACCGTTGACTGATTTCCTGACCAAGGACACTGAGTTCATAGTTGATGATAAGTGCCTTGCGTCATTTTGAGACTCTCGAGTCTAGTTGTTGAGGCTCCTGTCCTCCAGCCGTCTGATTGGTCCCTCCCATTCGAGATCATGACGGATGCCTTCGATTTTGCTGTGGGGGCCGTGCTAGGACAAAGGAGGGATGGAATGCCTTTTGCCATTCACTACGCTAGCCGTACTTTGGATGCCGCTCAGGGGAACTATACGATTACAGAGAAAGAGATGCTAGCCGTAGTCTTTGCCATGGATAAGTTTAGATCGTACATCATTGGATCTAGAGTGACTATTTACACTGATCATACCGCCATCAAGTACCTCATGGCCAAGAAGGATGCCAAGGCTAGATTGACTAGATGGATCCTTCTACTCTAGGAGTTTGATATTGAGATTAAGAATAAACCTGGAGTAAAGAATGTGGTGGCGGATCATCTCTCTCGATTAGAGCATCTTGAGGATTCTGAGCAAATTGACCCTATTTGTGAGACCTTCCAAGACGAGGCGATCCTTGCTATCGCCTCACTCCCGTGGTACGCTGACATTGTGAACTATCTTGTCACCAAGAAAGTTCCACAAGGTTGGCCCAGGCAGAGAATTGAGACGTTCCTAGCGAAGGCCAAGTCTTACCATTGGGAGGATCCCATCCTTTACCATGAGGGAGGGGATAGTGTCTGGCGACAGTGCATTCCTCAGGAGGAGCACCATAGCGTCCTAACCTACTACCACAAGCTGGAGGCAGGAGGACATCACTCTAGGAGGAGAACGACGCAGAAAGTGCTCCGATTCGGCCTATGGTGGCCTACTCTCTTCAAGGATTCTGATGAATGTGTGAAGAGATGCACTAACTGTCAGAGGATGGGCATTTGTGGACAGCATGATATGATGTCGATGCAGCCCATTCATTTATGTGAGGTTTTTGATGCATGGGCATTGATTTCATGGGTCCATTCCCTAAGAGTCAGGGATTCGAGTACATTCTGTTGGCCGTTGATTATGTGATTCGTTGGGTTGAGACCATCCCCGCCCGAACCGCAGATGCTAGGATTGTATGCCGATTCTTGAGGAAGAATATCATTTCACGGTTCGGGGTACCTCGAGTGTTGATTTCTGATGGGGGTCTTATTTCGTCAACGACAAGGTAAAGGACCTTGCTAGCGAGTTCAGTAGAGACCATCGAGTAGACACTCCATACCACCCTCAGACCAATGGTCTTGCTGAAGTGTCGAACAGGAAGATCAAGACTATATTGCAGAAGGTCGTCCGCCCTGACCAAAAGTATTGGTCACAGCTTTTGGACTCGGTCTTGTGGGCATATAGGACGTCCTTCAAGACTCCTTTAGGTACATCTCCCTTTCACCTCATTTATGGCAAGCCATGCCATTTACCTGTTGAGCTGAGACATAAGTTACTTTGGGCTGTTACAGAGATACTTTTGGATCCAGTGAGTGTAGGAGACTAGAGAAGGGCAGAATTGGCAGCCTTGGAGGAGCTTAGAGATGAAGCCTTTTCGAGCATCCTACATTATAAGGAGAGAGTGAAGGAGTGACACGATTCTCATATCAGCCACAAGCAGTTTGAGCCAAATTAGAGAGTATGGTTGTTTGATGCCAGGCTTCGATTATTTCTAGGGAAGTTACAGAGAAAGTGGAAAGGACCATGTCTTGTCCGAAAGGTACATGACAATGGAAGCATTGATATATCTGAGTTGTCTTCTGATGCTACCTTTCATGTTAACGGGCAGCGACTCAAATCATATCTAGATCATGAGTCGTCGGTCGTTGACGTCGTCCCTATTCATTTTGCGTGAGATGTGGTCTTTGACTCACATCTATAACATCTCACGCCTGATTATCACTGTCTTCCGCCTTGTATAGATCCAGTTGTCCATATCATTCCATTCTTTAGTCCCACACCCCATCTTCTTCTTATGATAATGCTATACTTAGGGTGTACTTTACCCTAGGTATAGGGGGGTGTAGGACTCTCGGGTATTCTGTTGATTCGTTCTACCTCTATCTTGATGCCTATACTTAGGGATATTTTACTAGGGGAGGTAGACCCTGTACATTCTCCCACTTGGATTTCCCTTCATGTACAACTTGCTATACTTAGGATTACTTGATCCTAAATATAGGGGGAAACACCGAGTCCTCTTCATTCTATTCTTTGATTCGTCGTTGTAGTATATCATTCCTTTTCACTTCCCTACACAAAGCACGAGTTATGTCTTCTTCATCGCTCTTGATTCACTCTGAGGACATCGTTCGAGCTAAGTATAAGGGGGTGTCATATATATTTCATATATACTTTAGCCATAACTCGTACTTTGTGTAAGTGTGTTAATAAAAAAATGGCTAAAATCCTTTTACCCAAAAACCATAAAAATTTAACATTTTTCCTTGGACATAAAATTCTTCTTGCACATACATAGCTATTTATAAAAATTATTTTTATACAAATGTTTGTAAAATGATTTGTGTAAATAGTTTGTAAATATTTTGATATAAAAATTATTTATATATTTTTGTAAAATGTTTTGAAAAACAAAAAGTTTGCAAAAACCTAGTGTAAATTTGTGTAAATATTTTGCAAAACTTTGCATTCATGCATACATCCATGTTTTCAAACATTTTCAAAACTTTTGCACATTTTCAAAAATTTTGTAAAAAATGCATATTTGTAAATATGTGTTGAGTTTTCTTGAATCTTGATTGACAATTAAACTGGCCTAAAATTAAATTGGTTTATGGAGCTTGGTTAAGACCTTAATCCACCTAATTGTAAGAGGAACCTTATAGGGCTTAGGATTAAGACTTTTCAGGTCCATTTGGGACTTAATTCTTTGGGTCACTAGGTTATCAGCATATGTCATCTTGATGAGCCTAAGTAGAACACCTAACAACGCACACATGACTCTCAGAGACAATGGCTTTACTTGCACCAACACTTTGCACATAGCTCTCCACGGATGAGGTGGTGAGGAGGCAGTTTCCTTTGGCTTGGGGTAGCATATGAGGGTAGTACTTCTAGGCAGAACCTCTCTTCTTCTTATAGTGAAGGAAGTGCGTCTCAACTTGGTCTGGTGGTGATGAAGTCTAAAGACAGGAGTTGTGGGTTGAAATAAAGCTCCAAAAGAGGGATAGTCTACTGGCTCAAGAAGAAAAACTCCTTATGTATATATGTTGCACCATGTAGATATGTTGTACATATGCACATCAAAAAAATGTGCAAAGAAAGAAAAACTCCAAAAAAGTGGTGGGTTTGATTGAAAATAAAATACTAACCACAGTGTATATAGCCAAATAAAGCAAAGCTTATGTTACACATGACCATTTCATGAAGCTTGCAGTGGGAGACTCGGCTACACTGGTTGGGCTCCCAGGGATACATGGCTACACTGGTCATGGTCCATTCTCTTCTTCCCCCTCTTCTTGAGCCAGTTGTACTTGAACTTAGAAGGGAATACCCTGCTCCTCAAGGAAAGAGTTGCTAGACTGAGGCATTAGAGTTACGTTGGTAGGGGGGGTCGTTTTGTCATTTCTGAGGTGGGGAACTACATATCACTTACACGGTACAAGGAAAAATTCATGGTCATCAAAGTTTGTGTATGTAGACTTGTTCTGATCTGGATTGTTGAGGAGTCTTGACCATAGATTGGTGGAACTTAGAGGCTGTTGAGTTTTAAGCTAAAATCCAAATAAGGTTCCGACAAATTAATAATCCAAAGGTCTGACTGAGCTCCATATTTCAATTTAATGAAGGAAAGTTTAATAATCAACCTTGATTTCCCTTCTTTTTCTTTTTCTTTCTCTTTTTTCACTTCTTTTTCAAATAAGTGTTTGCTAAGGGACTAGCAAAAGTAAAGAATAAGAGGGTGATGAATCCCCATTCATCACTCTTTATTCTTTTATTTTAGCTAGATATCTTTGCAAAATACCATGTATATGATTGTAAATAAAATAAGTTACCAAAATGCATGCTTTGTGTAAATATGAATAATTAGCATGTATTTGTGCAAAAATAAAATAATAAATAAATAAAGAAAAAGAGGGAAATATTTAGAATAAATATTGAGTGACCTGAACCCAAGATATGGCCTAATACGGGCCTAATCGTCAAATAAAATGAGTAGAGAGAGATAGGGCCATTCAACCTTGCCTATATTCCTTCTTATGTATATATTTTACTTTTTATAAAAATAAAAATAAAAATGTGTTTCTCATAATTTTTATATATTTCTAAAAATAAAATAAAAATGAGAAAAATAAAATAAAACCCAAAATAAAATCATTTCTCTCTCTTCTATTCCTATATACATGGTGTATAGGAATAATTCATCTATTTATTTCACCCTTGCAAATAAATAACAAAAAAATATTTTATACTCTATATTTTGTGTTGCAAATAAATAAAATATAAAAAATTAGAGAATTTGTACAAAAATTAGAAATTAAAATAAAAGTATAAAATACATAGGTATTTTATACCTATATATAAAATAATATAATATATATAACATAATTTATTTTTCAAAAAATAAATAAAAATCACTAAAAAAATAGTTTGAAAATAAATAAACATTTTTCATTTTGTAAAAATTTTAAAATAAAATCGTTTTCTATTTTTAATTTAATTTCCAAATATTTTCTTTTTCCCTTTTTTTGATTGCTCTAGAGGGGTTGTTAACCCCCGGTCAACTCCCCCTCCCGGACCCCCCTCTTTGCCTGAACCCGATTTGAGCTCCACTTCTCAGAATTTTTCCAATCGGGTTACTCGACCTTTCACCCCGATCCCACCTCCAGACTCTTCTTGATGGATCTACGACCTTCGTGGATCCCTAGGAGGGATCGGATCAACCTCAGATTGCATGCCCGTGCCCATTTTTTACCATCGCCTGGGACATCCTATAAAACCTAAACTTTGATTCCCAGCTCCCCAGCTCGCTCCGCCAGCCCTAATCCTACCCTAGAGTGATTCCTCTCGGTGATAGTGACCGGAACCCTCCTTTGGTGGCCGGAATAGGTGCCTGTAGCTGACGCTCGACGAACGTGGCCGGAGCTCCACCACGTACGAGCCTCCCAGCCCGCCGCAGCTCGGTCGAGGCGATGACCCCTTCGTCGCACCCTCCTGGATCTCAGGATCGACTTTCGATCATCAGGTATCCATTTAATCGATCCTAGTTTCACGTATCTCTGATTATCCATCTTTCCCTCCGTCGGCTCCGACCTAGTGGTCGGAGCCCCATCGACCATCCCTATCCATTTCAGATTGATGCGCCACTTCATCGTCGTCCTTCTCCCATAGTCTGATCACCTTGAGCTTGGATAGTCGACCCAAGATCAAGCTAGGCTCCTTCCTCCGCCTTCGCCGGAGTCGTCCTCCACCATTCCACACCGCTTCACATAACTTCTTATCAAATAACCCCCGCCGGAGTTACCCTCCGAGCGCTATCTTTCATTTGCATGTCCATAAGATCCAGATTGCCCCATAGCGAGCTTTTCATCATCCTCGCCGGAGCTAACCCAGGTCGCGCCATCTGTCCCGAAGATCGGATCGTTGGGGGCTCCATCCGCCACCGCCACCAGATGCGGAGGGGTGACGCGAGTCGAACCCCTCCCTTTGATCGACCATCAGCAGCCCGAATCACCTCTAGTTTGCCGGCGAACCTCACCAGGGAGGAGTTCATCCAGACCCTCCCCTAGCCGTCGGATCGAGCCCACTTTCCAGTCTGCATCGGAGCCATCCGTGCCCTGCTCCTGTCAGGACGCTAGATACGAGATCTAACGGCCACGTACGCCCCTACGTCCGCCAACTTGTTAGGACCGTCAGATCCGCCAGGTGGTTGCACCAGAGCCGCATGCCTTTAGCCTATCAGCCACTGCCACCTTGCCACCACGTGATCTGCACGCATCTTGGCTGGGTAATTTGCGCACAACCCCCTATAGTTTCTTTCTATTTGTGTTTAGACTATTAAATAAATGAGCACTCTGTGGACAATTTTCATGTCAGTACCTGCTGTTTTTCTTATTCGCACTTTAGTCCTCCTTTTGTGGATGCACGTGCTTCGTCACGTGCATATCTGGAATAGTTGCATGTATGCCCTTGAGGTTTATGAGTGTTATGCTTTGAATAGTTTCTAATAATTGCACTTATACCCCTGTGCGTGGTTTTTTGGACATGTGCTGGAATTGACGTGAATTTTACAGTAGTCCCCTCGTACTTTTAAAACTTGTTAATAATTAGTCCTGGGAACTTGTTTTGTTTGCATTTCAGTCCCTCTGTGCTGTGCATGTTTGATTGGTTGAATAAAATAACAATTTCACCAAAATCTCGTGAAATTTGGACACGTGGCTCCTGCCACTATGTAAAAATTTCATTGAATTTTTGGAACATTTTTGTATTCATTTTATATTTTTAAAAATTTAAAAACCTCTTATTTCACTACTGTCTAATTTGAAAATCAACTAAAAATACTAAAAACCCTCTAAAAATCCAAAAACAATAATGTCTACTTGTTTTTGTGTGTTCTTGATTCAGTCCGAATTTCATTGAATTTGACTTAATACCCCTAAAATTCGAAAAACCTTAAAAAACTCATAAAAATCATTAAAAATTCAGAAAAAAATGCAATTTCTTTTCTTGTAGTTAGGTTTGCTTTTGTAGTTTTTCATAAAATTATTGCTAGGATTTTATGGCTATTTTTCTATTTTTAAATAGCCTTTAGAGTCTGGCAGCACAATAGCTTGCAGTTTTGCTCTTATTTCATTTTTATAAAATCAATTAAAAATCATAAAAATATGAGAAAAATATCAAAAACATATGAATATTCATAAAACACAAAAATATTTTTATTTCAATTTTCTGACTTCGTTTGGTGCGTTTAATAATTTGTTGGTTTGTGACTTTTCCCCTTCTTTTGTATTTTCTTTATAATAAAAAATCACAAAAAAAAATTAAAACCTAAATATCCACCAAAAATAATTTGTTTATGATTATCGACTACTTCGTAGGCTTCTTAGCCAATCCGTGCTCCTTGAGTTCGACCCTGGTAGCTATACAGGTAAAATAAAATAACAAGACCACTATTTGCCTTAATTGATTGATTTGTTTGATTTGGTGGTTTTTGTTTTCGTGATTGAGCCCGATCCGAGGGGGTTGAGGTCGCAATGACCATTGATACCTTCTCTCCTTAGTCTCTCGGTGTTTTCGCATCTCATTAGCGCTCCGGACCACTCCCTTCTCCCCGATCTTTCTCAGATTGGATCCATCAGATCTCTGCCTCTGCTGCTCGTCGGAGATCAATCATCCCCTCCATCCCTTTATTGTAGCAGCTTTAATTTGGGTCAAGGAGCTTTTCCCTAATGCCCTAAGCTTCCTATGTATGTGGCTGGACCAAAAGACCTCATCTGGAAGGTGAATCAATCCAAGAGTTCACTCTCAGGTGGCTCGAACTCAATGGAGTTCCATGCCTCCTCTAGCAAGTTCCGGACCCATCTGAGGCCGCCAACCAACACAAAAGACTCAGAGAAATGTTTTGCACCTCTCCCAAGGAAGAGAAGTGGTAGAAGGAAAGAGACGTGGCAGGAGGAAGTTCTCTTAGAAAGAGCATCTTCCTAGTTGTTGAAGGACCTTCCAAGACCATCAGAACGAGGACACGAGCCAAATCTAATCTGGGCCGTCCAATCGAGGAAAACAATGCAAATTAGGAGCCAGCAGAAAAATTTAAAAACCAAAAAGTCTTATAAAATTTATCAAAAATTCAAATAAAAAAATAATTTTATATTTCTAAATTTATTTTCATATATAATGCATCTTAAAAATAATTTAGGGTGAATTTTGGACTTGTAGATATTTTAAAACCCTAAACAAGTTCACATATTTATTATATTCACTATTTTGAAAATTGTTACTTTAAAATCCATTAAAAGTGGAAAATAACAAATAAATTACTAAAAAATAGAGAAAAATATACAAAACACAAAAATAATTTATTTTCTTTATTTTAACTTAATTTTACTTATATAAAAATCTAAACAAATAAACTATTTGTATATCATATACATATATAAGGTATAATGTCTATAATATTATATATATTATTAACTGTCATATTTGAAAAATAAAACAGAAATTAAATTTGACAAAATTAAAGCAAAATTGAAAATTTAAAATAAATAATATATATATACACATATCATAATAATTAAAAAATCATAAAATTAAATATAATTAAAACTCCATATAGAAATAATAAAACATAAAAATCCAAAAAATATTATTAATTATCAACAAATAATAATAATTATCTACCCCATTCACTTTCTAGTGATCTACACCATACTATGCTTATACATATTTATGTACAGTTATAATAGATTTTAACTCACATGCATTTCGTTTTGATACACATTGTTGGTTAATTCTTACTGATTCGATGATTGGTCAACGTAGCTATTGCATGTCTAGCTGGTCAGACATAGCTGGGCGGACTCCTGAGTCAACACCTCCTGATGCTCCTGAATGCCCCATATGACGTCAACTAGTCAGACCAACTATTGGGCCATGTTAGGCTCCACTCGAGGTGGCATGGTTATGTAAAGCAAACCATGTCATTATACTTGTTGTAACCCTTAGAGAAATATGGATATAGAAAATCAATCTACTAATCTCTTAGGACTCATGCAGGCATCAAAAATATGTACACCACATGTATTTCGAATACTGCAGAAGAATTATATTTGTGGATTGTACTAGAGTACCCTTACTCTGATACCAAACTATCATACCCCTAGGGGCTAGATACTCAACAATACACATTCACATATATGATTCTACATTTGAAATACCAAGTTGTATAATACATGCAAGAGAGTAGTAAAGAAAGAAGAACCAACAATCTTTTCCATTCAATTTCCATTTGCAACAATATCGACAAAAGATGCACAATGTACCCAAAATGCATAACAACATGTACATACACAAATATCGAATCAAGTCTGAACTCTAGAAAGAAGTGGAAGAATGTGTATGAGAGTCTGATTGAAAATCGTATCACAAATCGTATCAAGACCTGATTTGTATGGGTGTCCAATAACTCTTGTACTTGTATTTTAATATGTATATGAATCCCATAGTCTCACACTTCCACTACTTCTCTTCTCTATTTCTTTGTTCTTCCATCATTTCACTAATACATTTTTTCATCATCATCATCATCTTCTTATTACAAATATCTTCACCTGCTTGCTTAGAAACATAAATAAAAAATCTCAACCGACGACCACCATCGACATCTTATCTCCTATACATCTTTGTTTTAGGTTTATCTTTCATACGCTCCACGCATGATGAATCCAACAGAGCCTAAACTTTGAATCCTCCACGTGAAATAGAAGCTCCACTCCCTTTTCCCCTCTTATTTGCAACTTCTAGCTGATTCAGCTCAAGCAAAGGTTCCCTTATAGGTGAACGGTCACCCACCAATGATTGGATATCATGCATCACTCCATATTTGAAGTTTTCAGAAGCACCTCATGCAATATAGGAGATAATATCAACCTCAATCAAAACATCCCATAGATTCCGTGCATCATTGCAAGATCTAGAGCAAATCTCTTGTTGTTGTGAAATCCCATCACTCAGTCTCTCAAGATAAGAAGAATTTACCCTTCTATCACCTCACCATCAACGAGAACCCAAAGCCCCCTCTCAAGAAATAGTATCCCCTTTAGACCTTGCATCCAATCTAGTTGTTGCAGACCGAAATAACCCCCATCAAAAGTGAAGTTTCACAACCAAGGAAGCATCGTCTGTCACATTTTCAATCATATTACTCCAACGTTGATCCACAAGGGCTTTCTTCCTTTGCACTTGGTTCTAAGACAAGAAGAAGATGACCAACGCACATGCATCGTAGATTTGCAAGCTGCTCTTCATCTACACCATCCACTTGGGGAGACTTCAATTTTCTCAAAGGAAGAACTGCAGCAATAACCATTGTGTTGTCCATCCATAATTTCTAAGGATATAGTGAATGCCTACAATTAAATTAGTTGCGGCGTAAAAGGCTCAATCATATGAGTGAGAAGAACGTGTAAACCATGATTTGAAGAAATCTTCTTTTTAGTGTGAAGAAAGAAAAGATAAAGCGTCAAACTCGTTGCATGGTTTGAAAGCACCTAAGAGTTGCATTAAAAAGTAATTTATCGTCTAGAAAGGCACAAGTATTGAGGTCAATTCACAAAGATTTATATGGTCCTATGAAGATTAGATCTTTTTTATGCGCTTTAAATTTTAGTTTTTACTGATGATTTTTCTAGAATTTTGGGTCTATACCTAATGAGAAAGAATCAGGTCCTCGATGTGTTCAAGGACTTTCATGAAATTGAAAGGAGGCACGCAAAAAAGGTCGATGTGTATACACATCGAAAAGGGTGGGAGCATGTCGGACCCTTTGACATGCATCACATGTCCATTAAATTAGATATCAAAGGACTCCAATGGAGACTCCTTAGTTGAATGGCCTTGTTGAGAGGTTGATTTAGATTCTTATCAATAAACTTAGGTCCCTACTTTTTGAGGAAAATAATATACCCAAAATTTTTGTAGTGAATCCACGCTACCTTTGAGAGAGATATCTCAATTAGGATAGTACCAAAAACATGTTTCCTTTGAGAACTTATGTATATTTGATTGCAGAGCCTTTGTGCATATTCCAATGTATGCGAAATGAAAGTTATAATTAAAGGCTATATATTATAACTTTGTGAGATATGGATAATATGAATTTAGATACAGTTTATATGACCATATAGGTAAGAAGCTCATGAGAAGCAAGATATATTATTTATCGAAGATTAAAATATTCAAGACATTTAGAAGGAATCAAAGAATACACCACAGATTAGCTTTAAGGTAATTGATGTAGATCATATTTCTTTATGACATTCACCAAATGCAATTCCAAATGAAGTTCATGAGGAGATTCCTAATCTTGAGGAAGACGAAGCCGAGATGAAAGATGTTCTTATTAGCTATGTGAGCTCGGGGCGAACCATTCCTACAATAATTATTATCTTTGATATATAAATAAATGTTATCGATTTATTTCACTCTTTATCTGAGATTAAATGAATGAACTTATAAGGTCCCTTAGTACAATTAGGGTTATGAACCATGGCCATATTAATAACCATACAACTATTGATTCAATGGTTGAATCATAGAGGCCGGTTCCTAGATGATATCTAACGAGTTAAATTGAGGACTCATCAAGTAGCATCAATGATTTTTAATAAAGGATCTCCAGCCTAAGAATGAGATGGCAATCAATCTCGAAAGGTTGATATCTGATTGACCTCTTGATGCGAGTCCTCTACATAAGAATAGATATTCGAAGGTGTCATATAAGTTAGGTCAAAGAGTATGTCGATAGATCTCAATCCATGTGCATACATAATCAATGGTGTAGATTATTTATTGCGTTTAGCCAATATTCATGATTTTGTTGTATAAATGTTGAAACAACAAATAATTAATTCAAAATAAATTAAATATAATGTAAATAATCTTCAATAAATTTAATTTAATTAAAATCAATTTCATGTAGAAATAAGGAAAGAGAACAAACCTCCTTCCCTTAATAGAGTGGACAACCATATAGGGAGTAGGACTCCATGGCCGTACACCCTCTTAAAGAGGAAGGTAGCTCTATTCTTCCTTAATTGAGAGATCTGACATCTCTACAAATATCCCATATATACAACAACTTTTGTTGCAAAATTATTATGGGATAACGTTTGGGCTATTTGAGATTGACGTTTGAATCGAAGAAGAAATTATCTGATTTTTTCACCAAAATAATTCCGAACATTCTGTAATAATTTCAATATTGTCATTAACATCTATGAATCATATTCATACATCCAATATAAAGTATATATTGCTTTTATAATTAACTGTTCAGTGTGAATCCAATTCATATCAACATTTCATCTGTAAATACTACTTGCAATTAAATCTCTTCAGCATATTATAAATCATATTTATAATATTTTTCATTATTATGGATATGAATATCCACATTAATCATATCTTTGATAATTAAATCATATTTAATTATCTTAGAAGATTATTATTATGTGTCAAAAAATATGAATCATATCCACATTGTTTATGATAATTAAGTTATATTTAATTATCCATTTCCTAATATTTATATACATTATTAACGATTGATTATTCTTGAACTCTTTCAAGAATTATGTGCTTTATCCGCGGATACTTGGAGGGATAGGGCGATTGTACATTCCATGTGTAGTGACTTGGATTGAGATTATATCTCAAATACATTTCTTCGGGACTTCTCAAAGATGTTTGATTAAATCAAACTGTAAATCCAATCTTCTCATTTCATCTGAATCCATATGAATGTCCAACATTTGGACTACAATTGGATTACTAATCTATTAAGAGGAATCATTATAATCCAAACATATTTCACCACTCCCTCTGAATGGAAGTATCATGGTTATACAATCATTTACTATCACATCATCCTTGAGTGTTACTAATACTCGTATATTCTGCATACTAGAAGACTTAAAAAAAGTCGAAGTGTTAGATCATATTTAGACTGTCTTCTTCACGATTTTATCACTAAGTTTCTCATTTAGTCATTAGGAGTTGGTATCAATCATATGCTTTCCAAATGCATTTATCATACCTACAAATTCTTATCATGATTCCAAAGCAAGACGACCATGCATGGATTTTGATCAGTCCTAATTCCTCATGGGTGAGCTCATGTCTTCCCGTTTAGTAATGAACTTGTATGATCCCTTTAAGAGATCATATTACTCATATCCCTCGTATGCACACTAACTCGCTGGTGTATAGACCTTGATTAGATAATCAACCTAATGGTCTGCCTAGTTTACGTACTTTGATATATAGCAATACATATGTCTCTGGTCAGAGGATGTGTGCCTATATCATGATTGCATACAACATAAGTCTTGGTTATCTCGATCTTGCCAATGTTATAAAAGAAAGGCTAAACCTCTCTCTTTCTTTACGTCAACTACAAGAGAAATAACTCTCTCTCTATTCTCATACATGCCCCCCTCTCTCTCATTAATGTGGTCATTCACCAAATTGACCTGGAGAGCTTTGCAATCATCACGATGGCATCATGCTGCCGGATCGATTGCTCGTGGATCTTTGCCATCTTTGGTGCATCTTGCTCATGAGGAATGCCATCGATTTCGTGAGATGAAATCAAGAGACTCTGTGCTCGGATCTTCAACTTGGATTTCAGAAAGCATGCATCTCATCTACGTACTCGCTCAAATCAGACTTGAGACAGTACGTGATTGCAAACATGCTTCAAGAGGAATTCTATTACTCGTTTGTGATCTTGATGAAATGATGTGAGAATGGTGCTCATATCATGTGATTTCATATTTATAAAAGTTTTTACTTTTTTGTTGCCTGGAGCAACTAGTAAGATTAGTCGCCCTTGATTGCATGTGATGCCATCTTCACGTTTCCATGATGTGCTAAGGCCCAAACCCTAGCATCAGTTCCTACTAGAAATCAAGATAAAGACTCTTCCTCTAATGTTGATCCGCCTCACAACTCTATGAGGGAGTTGCTTCCCTCTATAAGTTACTCTACACACGATTATGTTCTTTAACAGACAACGGCAAGCCAGAATATTGTAATGAGGCTATGCAGTATGTGAAAAAAGAAAAGTGAGTTAAGACCAAAACCATGAATGATAGAAGATAAAAAAGATATGGAGATGATTTTTTATGCCTCAACTATTGTCTGATGTACACTAAATTTCTCAATTTGTAAGTCGTCAGCATGTTTATCTCAAAACTAAGAAAAGAGCATTGGAAGAGATAAGGCAACTCTTCTGGGCTACACAAACTCTAATATGGCAGGTTTTGCTTTGTAATATTTTCGTTTTACTTTCAAAATGATTTTCTTATCACAACTCTACTTTAATAAATCATCGTTTCTTTTATGAGTAACATCTCCATCAACTTCCCCATCATGTTGAAAAATAGATCCCAAGTATCTAAAAGAATCCTTCTGATTAATCTGATTAAAATCACCAAATAGAAATTGATTAATGAAACTCATGACTTTGATTAATTAATGAGATTCTCATGATTCTTTCCTAATTGATAATATGCTCTTGATTGTTTCATGAAGTTCTCCTAATTCATTCTTGATTGGTGATATTCCCTTTATCAATTGATTGATAGAATTCTCTTGATTCAATGGGATTTTTTTAGTCAGTGCACAAGGGTTTCTATGAACTTTAAATAGAGAAGGGGATGATGCATACCAACACAAGCAAACATAAGTCAATACAAGTTCTCAGAGCTTCTTATTTCACAATAAATTAGAGCAATGCATGGGGAGAAGAAAGATTTATGGATTGCGACAAAGTTTGCAGGGAGCAATCTTTGGAGTTGTTGTTCTCAAGCATCATTTCTTATAGTTTGATAGCACAATTATCAACTTCGTGATATCCCTCATCAACTATTCTCCATCATTTGGTGATTTTATATCATCGCATAAAGGATTTCTTGTGTAAGCTCGCCATAAGAAACTAATTTGATTATAACACTTTATTTTGAATTGCAATCAACCCGGTGAATTTTAACTCATGTTCGGGGGTTTTTACACATCAAAAATTTTATGCGCATATATGGGTAATTTTTCTATGATTGGCTTTTACATGTGATTGCGTTTTGCCTTGGAGTTGCATATTATACATGATCTGCTTATCAACTTTGTATTTTTCCACAATTCGATTTATACATCGAATCTGTTATAAAGATTTACCAACATCACCAAATCTCCCTAATTAAGTGGAGCATGCATAAAGGAGTGAAATACTTCTAGATTCATGCATAAATGGGTCAAGGACTTCAAGATTTCATGAACCCGAACTAGAAAATGAGTTATTCTCTTTAATTGAGTTTTTTCTGGACACTCAGAGAAGCCCGAGTTAAACATGGATTCCATTCCCAAATATTTTCTATTTTTCCTGCACAATTGAGTCATTCTAGACTCAAACTATAAACCACGCCCATAAAGTAAATCATGGCACCTAGGAGCAACGAATTGGAATTAAGAGAAACGATAAATTCCTTTTTGGGAGCAAATTATATTTCACGAACACGTCATATGATTCTCCAATGTATTACACTATATGTGTGTTTAATACATCTCTCCCTTACCATGGCTTGAAAAATAAACTATACATCATTTTGGTCTTTTAGATATTTCATAACTTGCACTCAGACGTTTCAATTAGGCAAATATGTACATAGTGACTACAATGGATATCTCTTATTGGAAAATTGACAGTTTAGCATGTCAATCCTCTTGGAATCAAACAACTCACACCACTGTAGAATGTTGTATTTACGTTGGACTATTTATAGTGGGCTGGTCTACCCGCCGTTAATGTCGTCTATTTACGGTGGCTTCGTAACTAAACGCCAATGTATTCAAAACTTATTGGTGGCATGCGTTCAGCTGTTGTGTAAACATAAATGACACAAACAAAATGTAATGATGGTCATTCAGACCGCCGCTAGTAATGCACTAAAATCAGACAGCATTTCATTGTCTGTCCCTTCGCTTCGTCTACCTCGCTCAACTCCCTCCCTCAACCTCCACCGTGACCTCCTCCACAACGCACCTCCCGACCTCCTCCTCCCTCCTGGTCTCCCTCCCTACCTCCTTGTGCACAAGTCCCCCACTCCCAATTCCCAAACTCCTCTCGTGTGGCACCTTTTACCGTAGCCTTAGGCAGCGTCGCTGGCCTCCCCACACAGTGGCAGCAAGTCCTCCGACCACTGCTCATCGGCAGCCACTCCTCCAGTCTTCCCCTCCTCCGCCACCCTCCTCGCTCCTCCGTAGGGGCTTGAGCCAACTCCCTAAGGCGGCAACCCCTCCCCTCTGTAATCTTCGAAGACTCCAAGTTTAGTTGTTAAGGTATATCATTGTTAAAGAACTACAATTTTTTTATTTTTTGATAGTTACTGAAATTTAATTATGTGATGAATTTTATAAATTTAGACATTGTTCTATCACTAGAATGCCATTGTTTTACAACTAGAGAGTTTGATTTCAGTTAGTGAGAATAGCATTATTTTGCAAATGAATACTGGAATTATCCATTAGAGAGATTGATTTTGGTAATCATTGGCACAAAAAGTCTAATTAATAAATGTAGATGTCTGAACCATGACCACAAGTGCAATTCACAAATCCACAAGGAAACAACCAATCAGTATACACAGTTATTTTATGAACATGGATGTGTGTATACATGTACTTGTGACCATATCTATGTCATATATGTTATAAAAAAGTCATGTGATATGTTATTACATTAAATGTTAATTAATGTGACACGATGTTTACATTAATTTATAGTCAGCTATTCAGTAACACTAAAAATTAACTTTAGTAGGAAATCACACAAAACCATTCACAATGTGCATCCCCCCACACCGAGTGGTTTGTAGCCCTACACATCGAGAGGCGCGTGCAAGAAATTGGAAGATATCATCACTTCCAAAGTGTAATAATTTTTTATTTCATAAACTATTGAACACACTTCGGTATGAGATCTCCCGGTCCAATGGTTACCATTGTGGATTTTGATGTGTGCAGGTGGAAGACTTTTTCTTTTGCAATTTTATTCTCAATAGTATATATAAAATATACACTTACACTTAATAAATTAGACACAATCTTCGGTTCACATATCTTTCTTTATCCCTCACAAACTAATCAAATACAAGTATGCCCTATAACATATATGATTAAGTATTGTACGGACATATTGCAGAGCCCATATGTAGCATGTACAAATGAGGATACAAGGTATCCATATAATCTTACACACACACACACACACACACACATATATATATTGAATTTCCTTAGTTCGGATGTCCCAGACTAAGGGTGTACATAAAGACACAATGCACGGTACAATGTGATTGTTGCTACATGCAAAAGGTTATAGTTGAGCATATTTTTCAGTTGCATAACTCAAGTCCTCTTTGGTGTACCAAATCATTTCAGATCGCCTTTATTTATTGTCATATGAATGACAATTTTGAAAGATGATCACGATCGATTTGTGGGGTATAGTAACAGGGTGCGGGGCTATGCTACCGAAAAATATGCTCAAATGTAAACTTTTGCGTATAGAAACAATCGTATTGTAATATGATTTGTGTCTTTATGGAAGGGATCAAGTAAAATATTAACAAAACCATTTCACTTCTCATCCCCGAGATCTACTCTTCTTGGTTTTAGACCAACCGCTTACAATCTTGGGTTAATGTCGAGTAATCTGAACTAGCTAGTTAGGGTGGGTTTATTTTAGGACTTCGATGAGCAATATTTTATGGATACAACACACTTTATTTTATGATGGATGTAGCATTAGAGGTGGACATGTCTTGAGTAAAGCGTCAGACTGTTTATCCTATATACAAAGCTGGTTTGCTAAATTGGTTAGAATGGGCATTTCCTGAGAATCATATTACCTTTCGAAAAGGACCAAATCGAGATTTGATTCCTTAACCGCGCAAGAAGTGTCTGAACGAGAAATTAAGAATAGATCCACAGTATTCGAGCATGCAATTTTGAATGGATGTGGGACTTTTACGTTAACTGGTCAGTTCATAGTGAGAACATTGTAGGCAGCTCATTCTGGATGAATGTAGATTCACAAACTGAAGGGTGCTCTCAATCGAATCAACCAATGCTCAATGAAGATGTAACAATTCATGACGAAGGTTTTATTGAACTCATAGAAGACAATGGTCAATTTTTCACATTTCTTAAAGATGTAGAGAAACCCATTGTACCGAGGAATAAGATGCCAAGGCTGAAGTTTTTATTGGAATTGTTCAAGATAAAGGCAATAGACAGATGCACAATCATTTGTATGGATGATATTCTTGATTTTATCAGTCAGTTGCTGGAAGCAAAGAATGGTTTCCCGAATGCTTGGCGAGATGCAAAGAAAGAGTTTTAGATATTAGGGCTTAATTCAAAGAAGATTGATTCATGTCCTAACGATTGTATATTGATTTGAAATGCTAATGCGGACATGATTTCTTTCCCGCAACGTGGAAAGCAGTGGTTTCGACATGTCGGATGCATCTTACCATCTTGATGCAAGCAAATAATTATGCCTTTTATCATTCTTAAAGGATATTGTTGTTCCCAATGAATTTTGTTTTAACATTTCCAGATGTGTGAATGACATTCAGAAGACAATAAGTGGCCTTAAAAGTCATGATGGCCAGATCTATTTGCAAGTATTCTTTCCGCTAGCCGTGTGTGGTCATTTATTTCATTTATTCGTCGAGAAAATTACTGAGTTGGGTCTATTCTTCAAGGTCGTTTGTGCTAAGACACTTGACCCGAAACAGCTAGACAAATAAGATGAGAAAATTGTTGAGACACTTTGCAAGTTGGAACACTTCTTTCCACCAATTTTTGTTGATATCATGGTTCAATTGATAATTAATTTCGCTAATGAAGCAAAGTTGGGAGGACAAGTTCAGTTCCGTTGGATGCACCCAATAGAGAGATCCTTAAAAAACTTAAAGATTATGTGCTTAACCGTTCTAAACCAAAGGGATCATTATTGAGGGATACTTGGTCGAGGAATGCACAACTGATTGAATGATGTACACAGACTGTGACGAGCAGTGTTCTAAAATTCTAGAAAGAAATGAAGCTCCTTATAACGACTTCGATGATGATCGCCTATCAATATTCAAGATCTAAGGTCGAGTAATTAACAAAACAATTCTCTTGCCAGCGCCATAGGATGAAAGAAACATAGCACAATTATATGTACTAAAACATGTGCCTGAAATTATCCATTCTACCATGAATGGAAAAGTCATCATGGTAATTTATGGGGCTTAATCGAGATCTATTTCATTGAGTGATTTTCTAGATAAGAACAACAGATGAAATCTGAACAAGAAAGTGCTTGGATTGAGGATTTCGATATGTTAGTTAGAGTCCGCTCAGCTAAGCCCACAAACACAATGGATATATCATAAATGGTTACACATTCAATAACTACTCAAAATCTAATAGTATGAAAGCAAATATCCTATCCGAGTGTTTGCCAAAATCAACCTAACTTCGGGTTGTGATGGATACTACGACTGGTTCGCTGAAATAATTGAATGATCTATCAACATGATCGATGCGTGGTTCTATTCAAATGTGAATGGTACGATAGTTTTAAAGACATTTGCTTTAGGTTGGATCCAAATTTTGGATACATTTTCCTCAATAAAAGCAAAAGCATACTCGGTAGGGTGGAACCATTTGTCTTAGCATGCCAGACAGACCAAGTATTCTACATTGAAGATAATGCTAATTCGGGTTGGATAATATCGATTAAAATAGTTCCTTGACGGTTTAATCAAGGTTTTGACAATAAGGAGTACAATGGCGATGAGGTTGATGCTTCCCAAGAATGCGGAGATGTATGAACTCTGGTATGATTCTAAAATATAAATGTGAAGATTATTTTGCAAGCGTAAAAATCCATTACTTTCCATGAAAAAAAGCTCCATTTGGAGAATTCTATTATTGTTGAATAGTGATCCTTAAATAGATCAGCGACGTAAGGGGAGGGGTCCTACTAAATGCATCCAGTTAAGTGAATTAAAGGCTGGAGAGAGGGTGAAGGTGCAACTGAATAGGGCATGCTAGGCTTTAAGGGAGTATCTGGGGCCATTTTTCAATTGGTTGTCTGTCACGGCGCGGACAAATGTGCAACTACGTATAATGGACTTTAGGAATATCTCGTCGCTCTGAGAGCTTCCATCATTTCTGATATGAAGGAATGTTCTTTTTAGCTAACTGTTTTCGTTAAATATCTTATTTATCTAATTTTATTATATAATATACATAACATTTTTACTGGGGCGATGATTCTGAGCTCAAGGAAGGGATCTTGCATCGGGCGGTGACGCTACATCGCGATGTTGAAGCGAGGGGAAAGAAGGTAAGAACATTTTGTTCAATTGATAATTCAATTGATCTGATAATTAATTAAACTTTTTTGAAATTTCTAAAAGCACTATGACGCTTCACAACGATGGCAGAAGCATTAGCCAATCCAGCCGCGGATTGGCATCCAGTCGAGTGGGAGACAACCATATAGTATTGGGGAAGTGACGAGTTCAAGATGAGATACATGCACTACATGGCATGCTTTCTTAATTGTGAAATTATGCATATGTTTAAATGTTAGTATGCTCTCTAAATTGTAGGATTATTCGGTGAAAATTAACTTGAATAGCACCGGGTCAAACCCGTACCTTGTAAAGGACTAGTCTGGGCAACCTAAAACACAAGCATGTAAGTTATTTTAATCTAACATGCTTACATAGCAATGATGCTTTGCAAATAATATAATCATTATATATTTAATTGTATAGACCACGATAGGGGACAAACTGGGCCGTGTTAGGCTCTTAGAGATGACTCGGCATACCACATATAAGGAGGGCAACACATACTTCATTCATGAGACCTACAGGGAAGCTCACGCAAGTCACTAATTTATTTGGTTGTTATAACTATGAAAATATATATCTTACATAGTCAATTAGTTAACGAATTTATGGATGAATGATAGAATTCATCAACAGCTAACCACCTTCGGATCAAGTCTCCTAGATCTCAGACATTTGAGCGAGGAGGTATTTCATCACGTCTTCCCTCCATCATCACAACATTATGGACGAGTCTTATTAGGTGGCGTAGTTACTTCCAAGTCGAGCTTCTATAGACAAGGTGACGGTTCATCACAGCAAGAGCTCAACCAACTGAAGCAAAGTATGGTAGAGATGAGGCATGACCTTGAAAGGTCACATGAGTGGGAAGATCATCAGCGAGAAACCGTGCAACAGAATACCCATACTATGCAGCAGAATGCACAGATGACACAAGAGATGTATAGGTTGATTGATGAGTTGTCTAGGAGGAGCACATGCAGTTCAACTCCAACCCTTCTGCGCGCCGATACCACAATGACAATCGCCCCTTGCTTGTACTTAGGATTTACGAATGTTGTGCGTAACATACATTTTATCTTCAATGTAAAGATATATGACATTAGTTGGTGTTTTGGTTATGCAATTTACATTTGAGATTGTAATGTGAGTTATAGAGCTCTTGAATGTTCCACGAGTATTTTAACCCCCGCATATTTTACAGATTAGTTTGACGACCAAAGTTGTTTTTTTACCGTCACCACATCTGCAATGGTTGGAGAGGCCACGACATCTAAATTCATATATATATATATATATATATCTGTGTGTGTGCGTGCGTGTGCGTGACATACATGGTGACTAATGAAGATGTCGTTAATATATAAACTATTCACGACAATAAAAAAGCACCGTAAATATCTAAAAGATTTTGCTGCAACTTTTTGTTAGCAACGACCATCCGTTACAAATGTTAACTTTAACCATCGCAAATAGTATTTACGACACTAAACTTATCATCGCCGTGATCACGACGGATGGACCTTATTCGCGACTGTTGTTGGCAGCCGTAAATAATGTAGTTTCCAGTAGTGTCAATTTCCACCTACAAATATTGTACTAATAGATTAGTTTGATCCAATATTTAAGATAAAAGATGCGAATACAAAAAAATGATTCATAAGTGATTGTTGAAGATAAAATAGAAAGCATTATCTGCATCCCTGTATTCATCTTTCAAAAGGGAGAATATAAAATGAGAAGACCATCAAAAAATCAAACTACTAACCCTTCAATCAAGATAAATCACACAAACAAAAGGATATGTGAAAATGTCATTTAATCTCCGACCTAAGAGATGTTGCCAAATTGAGGTGCCAAAAAGGTGCTAGCTACAGAGATCACATTATTCACATAGCATCAATGCAAATCAATGTCTGCTCTACATCAGGGTTCCATTTATACAAGCAATATTTGAACGAAAAGTTGTCAAAGTATTCTAATTAGTTAACCTTTATATGGACATATGCTTAAGCAGTGTGCCACAATTTACAACTAACAAACATGAAAGAGAACTACCTACCACCCACTATCACTTCACTTTCAGAAAACAATAGGGGGGGGGGGTGAGTTCAGCAGCTTCTGACAAATAAGAGCAATGCACAGAAAAACAGCAAGACCATTGCATGCATTACCCTTTCCTCCAAGTTATAGTATTCTATATACACATTTTGAATCCGATGGTGTAGAAGATAATAACAGAACCGGGTCAAATTGTCATGGGAGATCTGCCGCTCATGAAGTGGTTCCAGATAAGCTCGATATTTCCCTGCAGCACTCTCTTAACAGGATCGGCTTCCACGGACCCCATCTGCAGCAAATTGAGAAAAAAAAAGACAAAAACCACATATCACGTGGAACACGTATCTAGTAAATTAAAAGGCCTCCACTCTAGAGGACTCATGGGTATATAATAATGCATGTAAAAGTAATTGCATTTGATGGATACACAGACAGATTATATTCCACGCTTATTAAGATGCTAATAGTACTCAAGACTTCGAGACAATCAAAGGATATAATCTACCAAAATTACAAGAGGTAACTGGGACATTACAAAAATTACAAGAGATAACTAGGACGTTATCAGGCTATATGGCTTGAATCAAGTATCCTTTAATTATGCATTACATGGTGATTTTTTAACATGAAATGGACAGTAAATGGTGTTGGGAAGCAATAACATGACATCTCTTTGTTTCAGACCAATGACCTAAGAAGTGTTGGAATGATACTATCTGAAGGGATATTAGTTATTCGGATTTAAGTCCGAGAATGACCCAAAACAGATCTGTGGAGGCAGAAAATCCATGTAACCGACCCAACTTAATTGTGGGAAAAGACTATGTTGTACTTTCAAACCACCTCAACGCAAATCCATGAACTCTACTGACTATCCATGAAACATTATACTCTTTTTCAGGATGACCAAAAGTCTACAATCAGATGCAACAATTATTCTACTAACCATATGGTTAAACAAACTTTTTATCTGGAAGCAAATTTTTATCAAAGTTATGGATGCATTATATCCCTACATATAATACTGAACAAAGAAAGAGATCTACAAAAACGAATAAGGATGTCGTACCTCTAGAAACTCGCTCAGTTTGGTCAATTTCAGGCTAACTTCTGTGGTGGCTTCACCTAAAGAGGTTCTGAAGTCAAAACGATTGGCCTTTCGCATCCTAAGCCGCACCGTTGGTCCTCTGAAAGCCTTGTAAGTTGAGTGCCAAACTTCAACAACTTCAAACCGCTCAACTGATTTTCGGCCCAAGGGCCACCTGAGCCCACCTTTGACATCATGGTCTACAATGGCAGCCTTAATCAATTTGTTTATGCAATCTTTCTCCAAATCCTATAGACAGGAACATATTGTCAACTAACAAGTAGCAAATGATGGTCCATACATGAGAGAAGAAAACTTACATCAAGATGGACCAGGATTCTCTTATTGTATAACAATATTCTTAGGTCCAAATCCTTGTATATACATGATATATCAAATACGAGGTGTCTGACTTGATTTAGCTCGATCTGAAAAATAACGCAGTTTTCTTATTACAATCTTTACAATGTTATGTAACAAAAGCATAATTATATGTTTCTGGAGCATGATATATTAAAGAACATAACCCAATATTTGGATGATATAATAAGGAGGTCTCTTGCATATTCGAGTTTAAACAAACTTGAAAATTAAGACTGTGATAGTGGAGGGGAATGGTAATAATATTAAGGGTTATTTATGTGCATACCCTTGTAAAACACTGTAATTACTGTCTTCATATTTACATCTGACTCTTAAAGTTATTCTGTTTTACACGTATATATCACCTGCAACTGGTTCAGTCACTAACTTATCTATACTTGAGTTTATCCAACTGTACCAAACAAATACTTATCTCAAAATTACCAAACAGTAAAGATTTCTCTTTATACTTCACATTTTACCCTCCACCCCAACCGTCTCTGCATAATACCACTTTCTCACCGAAGATAACACTTGATAGAGGTGTTCATCTTGTAGCTTGTGAGGGTGATATGATGGTGCAGGGAATGAACAGGAGTCTCACAAATGTGTACTCGTACATGACATGGGAGAATTCTTTTCTTTTGTGAGAAGATGAGATGGACCTCCTTCAGAGACCCATCCAAAAAAATATATTTATCAAAATTATATACTGTTAGGGTAAAAGAGTACTGAGATGTTTTATTCTATAGAGCCCTCGGGTCTCTTATATAGAGAGAAAACCCTTGGGTAAATTACAGAGTCTTACAGAACATAAGTAGTAATTACGAAACACTTAAAACGTAACATAAGTAATTCTCTACACTCCCCCTCAAGATGGAGCATAGATATCTATCATGCTCAGCTTGGACGAACATCTCTGGAAAGGTCCTCTGAGCAATGGCTTCGTGAATATGTCAGCAGTCTGGTCCTCTGAACTGACATGTGATGTGGAAATGAAGCCCTTCTGAATCATGTCCCTAGTATAATGACAATCCACCTCGATGTGCTTTGTTCTCTCATGGAAGGCTGGATTGTTGGCAATAAATAATGCTGCCTGATTATCACATTGAAGGTTCATAGGCAAGGGGACATTGACATTCAGATCTTCTAAAACTGCTTTAACCCACATCATCTCCGTGGTTGCCTGAGCCATGGCTCTGTACTCGGATTCGGCACTGGATCTCGCCACAACAGTCTGCTTCTTGCTTTTCCACGAGACTAAGGAGCTTCCTATGAAGATAGCAAATCCAGAGGTAGACTTACGATCCCTTGGACATCCTGCATAATCTGCATCTGCGCAGGCTGAAATAGACAGATCTGTATCTTTCTTGAACAACAACCCTGCGCCTGGGGAAGACTTCAGATATCTCAATATCATATGCACGACATCCATATGAACTTGCCTCGGCTGCTCCATGAATTGACTCACCCGATTTACTGCAAAGGCAATGTCCGGTCGAGTGATGGTAATGTATAAGAGCTTGCCCACCATTTCTCTGTACCTTCTCTTGTCCACCTCCTCTGTATCCTCATCGTACAGCTTCATGCTCGGGTCCATAGGTGTACTTGAAGGTCTGCATCCAGTCATTCCTGTTTCAGCTAGCAAATCTGTGACATATTTTCTTTGAGTCATCACCATTCCTTGTGCATTTCTTGCAAACTCTATCCCCAGAAAGTAACGTATTGTGCCAAGATCTTTTGTAATGAACTGGCTCTCCAACATTGACTTGGTTCGCTCAATCCCCTGAGCATCATCTCCTGTGACCAATATGTCATCAACGTATATCATAACGACAATAGTACCTCTAGGGGTCTTCAGGACAAACAGTGAGTGGTCCGCATTTGACCTTCTGAACCCCTGTTGTTCCATAAGCTGGGAGAGCTTTTGGTACCATGCCCGAGGACTCTGTTTAAGGCCATAGATAGCCTTATGAAGTCTACACACCATCTGGGTCTCCCCCTCAGCAGCAAACCCGGGTGGCTGCTGCATGTAGACTTCCTCCTGTAGGTCACCATACAAGAAAGCATTCTTGACATCAAGCTGGAAAATAGGCCAGTTACGTACCACAGCAACAGACATAAGAATGCGTAGAGTAGAGTGTCTCGCCACCGGGGAGAAAGTATCCAAATAATCAACCCCATATGTCTGAGTAAATCCTCGTGCCACGAGCCTTGCTTTGTATCTGTCTAGACGACCATCCGCATTATATTTTACCGTAAATACCCATTTGCAACTCACCACGGATGCACCTGGAGGAATGGGGACAAGAGACCAAGTCCCGCGAGATCGCAAGGCAGACATCTCTTCCTCCATTGCTAAACGCCAGCAGTCAGTCTTCATGGCATCCTGATATGTCCGTGGAATCTCGACTGATGATACGGCAGCTGCAAACCGCTGGAAGTCCCCAGTGAGACGATGAAAGGAGACGTAAGAGGCAAGAGGATAGGAGGCACACTGTCTCCGCTGCTTCCTGTGAGCAATGGGGCGGTCCAAATCATCCAAGACCGTGCTAACTGGTTGATCTTCCTCCTGTAGGAAAGGCTCCTGCACAGGTGCATTATCTAACCCATCATCAGTGTTAACGTCAGAACATACCTGAGGCGTGTTGGATGGTTGACTTGTAGCTTGAGCAGGGCCAGTCCGCCTTGAATAGAACTTAGGGAAAGGGACAACTGGAGGTGGTGGTGGTTTCGGTGGAGGAGAGGTTTGACCCAGACTTGGAGGTGGAGGAACATAGACCGTGGAATCTGGTGATGTGGAGGAGACCAATCTGTCACCTGCAGGGGAGAAGTACATGACAGGTTCGAAAAATGTAACATCTGCGCTCACATAGTACTTGTTATGAACAGGATCATAGCAACGGTATCCTTTTTGTGTTCTGGAGTAACCCACAAACACACACTTGATAGCCCTAGGAGAGAGCTTATCAAGTCCCGGAGATAAGCGGTGGACAAACGCAACAGAGCCGAAGACTCGAGGTGTAAGGTTAAACAAGTCTCTGTCGGGAAAAAGAACAGAGATCGGGGACTTTTCCCCAAGAACAGTTGTAGGCATTCGGTTGACCAGATAACATGCTGTAAGTATGGCATCTCCCCAAAAGGATAATGGAGCACAACTCTGAATCAGTAATGTGCGAGCAATATCAAGAAAATGTCGATGTTTTCGTTCAGCAACCCCATTTTGTTGAGAGGTGTACGCACATGTTGTTTGGTGAATGATGCCTTTAGAAGAAAGGAAATTTGCAAGAGAGCGAGTGCAGAATTCTAAGGCATTGTCAGTACGCACATACTTAACAGCAGATGAAAAAACATTCTGGATTTCATTAATAAGATTTTGGATAACATTTCCTGCCTCAGATTTATTTTTCAGAAGAAAAGTCCATGAAACTCTAGAAAAATCATCAACTACAACTAAATAGAACCTGTGCCCCTGATGGTCCGGGACACGACTTGGACCCCAAATGTCTATATGAAATAATTCAAACGGGGAGCTACTGCTCCGACTCTGACGACTGGGGAAGCTAGACCTATGATGCTTCCCTAATTGACACGCTTCACAACGAAAAGAGGAACTCGGAGAGACCTGAGGCAGAAGATGACGCATTTTCTGCAGCGGTAGATGACCGAATCGAAGATGCCAGGTGTACGGAGATACGGAGCCTTGAGAATGCAGTGAGACGCCAGCGTAAGAAGTACGGACGAGACGACAGAGGCCATTGTGCTCAGAGCCACAACCAATCACCCTGCCCGTTAGTATATCCTGAAAAATAACAGACGATGGATCAAAAATAGCACGACAGTGCAAATCACGTGTAATCTGGCTAATCGACAAGAGGTTCATAGAGAATTCTGGAGCATGTAGCACATTCTGTAAGTGCATAGAGGGAAGCAAAGCCGTCTCCCCCTGACCAATGATCGGGGAATGAGTGCCATCAGCAATGAGGACAGAGCGACCAGGCTGAACAGCTCTGTAAGACTGCAGAATATCTCTCTCACGGCATAGATGATGAGTAGCTCCGGAATCGACAATCCATCCTGTGAGATCATGACTAGTAGATGAGACTGAGGCACTACCTGAGGCACTGGCTGAGGCAGATGAACTGGCGGAGGCTGAAGCTGCAACGTCAGAAGCTTCAGCACCCTCTGTCGACGATTGTGGCATGATATCACGAAGTCGTGCCACCAACTCCTCGAACCTGTGATCTGGAGTAGAAGCTGAAGGACCCTGAACATGATCCGCGACACGTGCAGAAGGGGGGAAACCGTGCTTGGAATAGCACGTATCCTCCGAATGACCAGTACGGCGACAGAAAGAACACGTGGAACGTATGCGACCTCCGCGTCCACGTCCACTACTTCCTCTGCCACGAAACGAGGACGAACTACCACGTCCCCTGGAAACTGCCATTGCAGACGGAGGTGCCGTTGCTGTAGTAGATGGAACAGGTACACGACTGAGCCTCCTGTATACCTCTTCCATCGGCGGGATAGTGGCATCTGCTAGTATTTGAGACCGTGCGGCCTCATACTCCGGGTCTAGGGCAGCGAGTAAAACGCCAACCATTGTGGCATTGCGGAACGTCTTCTGTTGTTCCGGCGTAGCTGTGAGGGGAATGGTGCTATAGAGCTTCTCGAACATACCACGAAGCGACGTGTATAGCGAATGAAGCGGCCTGCCATTCTGCTTCGTGGTAAATATATCATGCTGCAACTGGAGCATCTTCGTCTCATTGCGGACCTGAGAGTATGTCATGGCCAAAATATCCCACATCGCCTTGGCGGTGGGTTGGTGAAGGACATCATTCGCAATCTCTGTTGTGAGCGTACCTGAGAGCCAAACCTTGGCGTACGCATCATCGGCCTCCCATGAGGCATAGACTCCTGTCTTCTCCGGCGGTTCATCCTCGGTAAGAATATGCTTCTTACCACACGACTTCATGAGACTGAGGAACTGCATCGCCCACAGTTCGTAATTCGTCCCGTCCATCTTGACGATTGGTGCCGAACCTTTGAAGGCACCTATGACGGGCATATCAAGCTTCTGATCTGACATGACGCCGGAGAAGATCAACTACTGATAGATCAAGAGAATGCTGTCTACCAAGACCTTGTAGGATCCAAGTGCATAGGTAGACGATTATGCACTTGAATCAAACATAACGCCGAGTCCTAGGAAGAACGCGGCACACCGGCACCGAGTAGAGGCCTTGGTAGCCTCTACTTGGCAAAAAATAACGGCTGACAAGGAACGATCAGCGGCTGGACAGCAGGTGGAGGGGCCCGGTGTCGGCTGATGAGGACCTGGCGTCGATGGGGAGGCCCAGCAGGGGCTGGCGGTTGGTCGAGGAGGGCCCCGGCGGCGGTGGGAGCCCGCTGGCAGGGGCTGGCGGCGATTGGGAAGCCCGCTGGGGGGCTTGTAAGCCCGCTAGGAGGGGGGCTGGGTGCTGGAGGGGCCCGCTGGGGGCTGCGAAGGGCAGCGAGGAGGCAGCGAGCCCTAGGCGGCGGCGGGAGGTGGGGTTCGAGACCCTAGGCGGCGAGAGAGAGAGAGGGGGGGGGACGGCGGTGGAGAACCCTAGGGTTAGGGTTATGGCTCTGATACCATGTTAGGGTAAAAGAGTACTGAGATGTTTTATTCTATAGAGCCCTCGGGTCTCTTATATAGAGAGAAAACCCTTGGGTAAATTACAGAGTCTTACAGAACATAAGTAGTAATTACGAAACACTTAAAACGTAACATAAGTAATTCTCTACATATACAAAATTACAAACGCCAACTTTCATAAAGAGCTCTAGCATGCTCAATTACATTCTCCGAGTAAAACCTCTCCTCCTTGAAGATAACGTTGTTCTACCCAGCCAAATGGCCCACACATCCATGCAAACTCTAATCCTTCCTTTAAATGAACCTGTCCAATCTGAGCAGATGATCTCCAGAAAGACTCCTCACTATCCCAACGGACTCCTGGCAATTGTGCCCTCTCCCAAGTATCCCTAGACTTAGGACAACTGAAGAAAAGATGTTCAGCATCCTCCTCTGTTGTCTCACAACATTTTTGCAAACCTCCTCACATCCGAAAAAAATCCGAGCACGCCTAACACCTATTCTAATTCATCCTCTCCTCATTAGACACAGAAAGATCTTTAACCTCATAGGTACTGTTGGGAAAAATGAATTACTTGATTATTCATGAGTTCCCCGGGCTCTTTTATATAGGAGAAAAGCCCTAGTAAATAGTGAGAGAGGTACATATTAGAAAATAAACATGCAATAGCGAATAATAAACATAGCATAATCTAGATAATAAACAGGAAGGAACACAAAGTTTAACGTCGAACCCTACTCCCTAAGGAGCGGGATGAAACCACGAGAGAAGCCCTCAACGGGGCATATGCTTCATTGCTTTTTCTCTCAATGGATACAGGAGGTCTGGGCTCCTTATATAGCCTCCACAGAGCCTCCAAGTCCCACAACTAGTAGATGTGAGACTAAACATGTGGATGGGGTAAATGGATCTCTCCAGGATCCATTTACCCTCATACAACTCATATGGCGCATAACCAAATACTCCAACACTCCCCCTCAAGCTGGAGCATGCAATGCTCAGCTTGGACAAACAGAAAGAAACTCAACTCAATGCTACAGGATACTACGGACAATATCAACTCAATGCGCACAAAAGTTGTTGTCGAGGACGTTGCTTCTTACGCCGTGTAGGTGAGGAGGGCGAACGGGCTGGAGTGTGAGTCTACTGAATCTCCTCGTCGAAAAGCATGTGCTTTGAACTGCACCTGTCAGAGTCACTGCAACTAGAAATGAGTTTACTCGTCAAAGTACTCTGTCCCGCCATAACATGTGGACAACTGCTCCATCTCTGAAGAGGGCCTAACCGAAAAAGGCCGTGGAAGTGCAATCCTCGTCGAAGTCCACGATCGCTGAAGAATGGAGTCTGAAAAAGTCTCCTCGTTGAAGAACTGGGTCTCTCCCATCTGGCACAGAGAATGATCCTCTACTCTGGAGTACCTATGATACCACATGAAAACCCTTACCCACATGGCATAGGGAATGCTCCTCTGCTCTGGAGTCCCTATGGCTCACATGAAAACTCTGGCCAACGACAAGAAAAGATGGGGACCACGAAACTGAAGATGGCACACATGTGCACATCGAACTGCAGACTCGGAAAATATCTGAACGTCGAGTCTGACAAAATCTCTGTAGAGTCTGAAAGTTGGTTGGTCTGCAATCTCTGAATCTGACATCTGAATCAGAACAAGACCTATGACTCTACACTAATACTCCCCCTTTCTCCCATACTTGTCGGAAAGTCAACATCGACAAAGTTGGGAGAAGACAAGATATATAAATATGGGGAGAAAATAAAACATCTCAAATGTCGATTTTTTTCCGGCTTCTTTTCTTTAACTAAGACATTCACCATTTTTTAATGCCTATTCAAATGTTTTTAACACATTTTTTAATGTGTACAACTTTTGTATTTGTACGTGCCTTTTCTCTCTCGCATAACATTTTTTTAAAACAACCCACTTGGGCCCAACTTGAGCCAGCTCTCCCTCCTTTTTTTCTTTTATTCAGTAACAGACCAACTGGGGCCCGACTTTCCCTCTTCCTATTTTTTAAATGTGGTCGGCCATAGGGTTCCCACGAGTGGGAACAGTAGTGCCGCTCGATGAAAGTCTCGATTAGGGTTCCCGTGTGAACCCATCTTCACGAAGCCTCTGATGGGAAAGATTTGGACAGCTGCCGCTGCCGCACGCAACCACGGAGGCTCCAGATCGCCGATCGCGATGAGGATGAGGGAGGACGAGGCGGCCAAGGCGCATCGCCACCTGGATACGAGGCGGCACTGCCGCCTGAAAGCTTCGTGCACTGCGCCGCCTGGATACATGGGAGGTGCGTGCGAGCCCTCACGCTTCGCGCGCAATGGAGGTCGCCACCCGAGCGTTGTGCGCGAGAGCACCCTCGCTTGTGATCGCGACGTGTCGTCGAAATCGTAGGGTTCTTGGGATCACCTCCTGTGGGACGAGATGGAGATGAGATCTGGAGGAGGGAGGCCATCGCACGGCTGTGTGGTGTCGCCTGCATCGCCTCTAGATGTGAGGGAGCCCGAGGAGGCGACTGGGCACTGTAGCTCGGGAGTCCCCAGCCCAATTAGCGCAGTTAGTGATGGTGCGATGAAGGGGGATTTCGCCTGGTAGCAGAAGGGCTCCTTTGACCTGGATGCGTCAGTTGCGCCTGAAAACGAAGGCGACGATGCCAGGAGGCTTGTGGTAGCACAAGAGATGGGCCGCCAGGGGGTTTGATGGATTCCGTGACCTGAATGCGTGTTGCCTGGAAGCACACATGTAGACCCCCGAGGATCCGGGTACCCGTTTACGCGCAATTCGCAAGATATCATTCACAATTATATCGCACAAGTTGTAAAAATGCAGGGAAAATTTTTCGCGTAATTTATGACATTCATTCACAACACATGACCACAAGTAAAAGAGACAAACATCACCAAAATTTCTTTTCATTAATATTCATATCCATTTACAACATGTACAAGCATATTCCATGTTACATCATATATCCCAAAATGTGAAAAAAAGAGATAGCATTTACATCATCATCTGAACTAAAACTAATAAAGTAAACCATACCGTCGGGTGTACACTATATCTCCTGGAAGCATGTATATACTGAGCGGCTACTAAACTGCAGGCTGTTTGCCTGCCACACACAATAGGAAGAAAAGGCGTCAGCGGTTGCTGGTACCTCCCAAAAACTGATATAAAATAACGGCATTTATTATTTACAAAAGAAACAAGTAGAAAGGCGAGAGCAACTCAAATTAAGATTTAATTCTACTTGCAAATGAAAACGGTTTTCAGGTTACTCGTAAGTATCTCAAATGTTCGTAATGCAATTCTAATGACTTTCCCCTGAACCCGGCATTTCCCATATGTAACCTTATTTTGATAGCAGTTGCGTAATCATGAGTGTGTGAGGGGGAATGCATATATCATTTTCCTTAGAGATCATGTTGTCTAGTGAAAAATGAAAAAGTTGAGATTGTAGAGATCTATTGATTTATTTAAATTCTTGGGTAGAGAGAATGGTCTTTTGATCTTAACTTCTCACTTTCTCAACTTCAATGTTTCAGATATAACTCCAGATGTTGTAGATGTAGATATGGATGATCTAGATATAGAATCGCCAAGTCTGTTTGGCGGAATAACTCAAGCGGTGAAGAAGCCTACAAATGGCTCTTCCGTCTCGCCCTCTAGTTGGAAGGCCGGTCCAATAGAGGGATAGGTCAACTCCCCAACTACGCCACTGAGACGGGTGAGAGGGACTTCCCGGGAAGTCGCTCTAGAAAAACAGCCCGACCGGTAACGGACAACCGAGCTCGTACGTAAAACTGAAAACCAAGGATCCCCCGCCTGGGTATCCTAAAAGACAGGGTCAGCGGAAGTGGTCTAAAGTCTGGATCCCAACGAGGCGTAAAAACACTGCGAGCTCGCGTAAAAACCGTGTAAAAGACTGGGATCCTAGACCCGCGCACTTGGCGGCCGCTGCCCAAACTGGGCTTCCTTTCTTCCGCCCAATTGAGGGTCACCGCCCCCTCGCACGATCAGGTGCAAGGATCACCATGACCGGCATTAATATTATCAGTCATCACTGATTCCCAATATTTCACTTATTTGATTACTCAATACCTTCTCGATCTTTTCTATGGTCAACTAAACCAATTTAGGTATTTTGCGATATCTTATCATTAATGATTTATGTATTTGGTAGATTGGATGGGATGTCTCAGTACCCTAACAGTGGCTCTAACTTGTTATTTCTATTCTAATAGCAATAACATAGGGCTCTTTATCACTGGGCTGCCTATAACTATAAGTTATGATGAAAGGCAACAATTATTGCCACTGTAACTGCACCGTAATGGCAATATGAAAGAGGTTTCTTCTCAATGATTTTGGTATTTATCGCGTTTATAGCTTTAATAGCCTCCTCTACAGTGGAAAATGTTATAAAACTACAATTCTTACTCCGTCCTTGATGATCAATCATTATCTAACCCAAAAAAAAATAGTTCCTTCATCTTTCTGTTATCAATGTAGTCACCAAGATTTTTCTTTTATTCTTATTTTGGCTCCTTTTGTCTTCTCTAACATGACTTTTCTTTCATGTTTGTGCTCGGCCCTAATCCCAACATCTCTCTTTCTCTCTGCTCTGGTTTGGGCTCTTCCAGCAGACCAAACTTTATTACCATAAGAAGTACTTTCGATGAGTGTCTACAGCATCAGTATTTCTCTGTACAGTAGTTGATTATAAATTAAGCATTGCCCTACGCCTCACTATATTGAAGAGTTTGATGGATTCCATGAACTCCTCTTTGATTTGTGTAACCCTCCATTATAACATTGTAGAAAATCAAAGCCTATATCTGGATAGCATCAAAATTTTCCCTTGCATTTAACTATGTAATTACTATTAGCATACATATCAATTATGCCATTCTTTACACAGGTATCGCCTACCAGATTAGATCTTACATCATATGCATGAACTTATTTTCTTTGTTCCGATGCAATCATGTTTTCTCATGAGATCATTATACAAGTGCAGGCAAATGCATCTGCATGCTATCATAAGTAGCTATAATCATACGAATTCTACATGAAATCTGCAATCATTGTAAACTTTATAATCATAAGAGTTCTGTATATAACTTGCAATTATTATGGTCCATGAGACAATGTTCCTCCTAAAATTCTTATCCAACACTTTCTCTGTTACTTGCATTCGAGATCACTTGGCATAGAATTCAATAAGCATATTGTTTACAGAATTATCCAGATACTATTGTCGTCCATGCAATTAAATTTTTGATATGCATTTTCAACAAATAATATCTTTTCCCCTTTCCATGCATCCTATAATTGTAAATTCACTAAGGTTTATTGTATCCTATAAAATACTAGAGTTCCCACACAGGGAAATTAGTTCTACGGAACCCATACATTACAGTAATCCCATGTGTTTAGATGAACCACAAAAATTAAGGATATGTATATATTTTAGAAGCAACAGCCTGTAGCCTTTTTAAAATTTTTATTTTTAACGATTATATTCAGACATTAATGTTCTTATTCTTTTCATTTTTTTTTTTTTTACAAAGCAATGATAAAGGTAACAAGAGAAGTCCTAATTTGTTCATGCATGGCAGCAAGGGGGATAATGGAGTGTACCTTGATCTCTTTAAGATTGAAGAAAATCCTGCATGCAATAGCTCTGATTTGTAGAAGAACAACAGCTTGTTGAAGAAGAAGGCTTCAAACCCAGTTCTGGCTGCAGTCCATAGAGGAAGAACAGTGGTTTTGGTTCCTCACGGCTGGAGAAATTGAAGAAGAAGAGGCTACAGCTGGGCGTCTTTTAAATACGAAGAGGATTGTGATTAAGAGAGGGGAGAAGTGTCGTTGAGGTTGGGATACAAGAGGGAGAGGGCTGTGTTTTTATATAGCAAGGGTTGGTCTTTGTTATTGGACAAGTGTAATTAAGAATTATCCAAGTGGAAGGAGAAAGAAAAGCCAAGTGGCTATTCCAGACAGCAGTCTGTTCTGTGTTGACTGTACTAAAAATATATTCTAGTTATTTTTTTTTTCATTTGAGATTTTTAAAATATCCGCATGCGCACATCGAGATTTCGATTTCGACGCGCAATATCTTGAATTGATCGTATTGAGACGACGATCAATTTGAGTATAATGTTGACATATTTTCGGTCGAGTTTTGAATACCCGAAATTTTCGGATACGGTTTTGTTTAGGACTAAATTTTGCGACTTAAAAATATCATATGACCTCCGATTGACGAACGGTCGATTCCGTGGGTCTCGTGTCGTCGAATCGGATCTAATGATGGTCTCGGTTCATTTCGCGGTTTCCGAATTTACGTCGCGGCTTTTCACGGCACGCATTGCAAAGGGACCGATTTTTGGTCGATTTCGTCCGAACGACTTTTGATTTATGATCAAATGGTCGTTTTAGGTTGTTTAGTATTGACCGACAACGTTTTTAGGTTCATTAGACCCAAAATCGGACGACTTCGGGTTTGATTGGATTCCGGATGTTACAAATATAAAAACCTCAAAGGGAGTCTCGTCCTCGAGACTCGAGTTAAGGCTATTAGGTGACTTGTTTGAATTTCATATGTCCATAAAAACCTCAAAGGGTTTTGAACCCATAAAAACCTCAAAGGGAAAACAAGCCATATATTTATAATGTGTCTAATTACAAAAGCTTGTTTTGACGATTACATCAAAATAGCTGCGGGTATCGTGCCCGCATGTCGGCTTCAGTCTCCCACGTCGCTTCTTTGATGCCGTGTCGGTGCCACAAAACCTTGACCAATGAAATCTCCTTGCTGCGAAGCTTCTTCACAGCACGGTCAAGTATCTGGACTGGCTTCTCCTCATATGTCAGATCCGGCTCTACGTCAAGATTCTCGTAACTGATGACGTGCCGAGGGTCGTGGACATACTTCCTCAGATTGGATATGTGGAAAACATCATGAATAGCTGAAAGATGTGGAGGAAGGGCTACTCGGTATGCCACCTTCCCCACTCTGGCCAGAATCTCAAAAGGTCCAACATATCGCGGCGCCAACTTGCCACGAACACCAAATCTCTGTACTCCCTTCATGGGAGATACTCGCAAAAATACCCAATCTCCAACCTATAATTTATAGGATTGTCATTAGTATGGGATTAAGTTGAACACATATATATCAAATTGAGTGGATGAGGAGAAAATAATTAGATTACCTGAAACTCTAAGTCTCTCCTCCGACGGTCTGCATAGCTCTTCTGGCGGCTCTGTGCCGTCAGAAGCCTCCGCCTCACAAGATCAACAGCTCTCGCAGTCTCCTCCAAGAGATCCACGGAATATAAAGCATGATCACCTACCTCACGCCAACTGAGAGGTGTGAGGCATCTCCGCCCGTATAGGGCCTCGAATGGTGCCATGCCAATACTGGAGTGATAGCTGTTGTTGTACGTGAATTCCACCAAAGGCAAATGGTCCTTCCAGGACCCTTTCCACTCCAAAGTGCATGCGCGAAGTAGATCCTCAAGTGTCTGAATGGTGCGCTCACTCTGCCCGTCAGTCTGCGGATGATAAGCAGAACTCATCTTCAGCTCTGTCTGTAGTGCTGACATGAACTGCTGCCAATAGTGAGATGTAAATCTCGAATCTCTGTCAGACACCACCTCTCGTGGTATACCATGTAGCCTGATAATGTTCTGCACATAGAGCTTGGCTAATCTGGATGGAGTATAAGTCGTGTGGACAGGTATGAAATGGGCTGACTTGGTCAACCTATCAACAACGACCCATATAGAATCATGGCCACCTGGCGTCTTCGGCAATCCTGTGACAAAATCCATAGAAATGCTCTCCCATTTCCACTCGGGAATGGGGAGAGACTGCAGTAATCCTGGCGGTCTCCTGTGCTCGGCCTTGACCATCTGACAGGTCATGCATCTGCTAACATGTAGCGCCACATCGCGCTTCATCCCATCCCACCAGAAATGTCGACGCAGATCACGGTACATCTTCGTACTGCCTGGATGGATAGATAACCGTGAACTGTGTGCCTCGTCGAGAATGTCTCTGCGAAGCTGCTCATCATTGGGTACAACGACCCGTCCTGCCTTCCATAAAATAGACTCTATCACAACAAAGTCATCAAATTCGTCCTTGACGGCGCGCATGTATCTATCATGAATCCAAGGATCGGTCTTCTGTCCATCTACAATACGATCCCAAAGACTGCTGTATCGTGGAGGTACGGTGGTAGAAATGGATGCGCTCTCCTGGGGATGCCAATCACTCAACGCTGCAAGTGTATCCCACGTATATAGCCAGTTCGCCGTACCCTCTGCATGTGCTCTCCTGCTAAGTGCATCAGCCACCACGTTTCCCTTACCGGGATGGTAAGAGATCGTGCAATCATAATCCTTCAGCAACTCGAGCCATCTGCGCTGCCTCATGTTCAGCTCCTTCTGATCAAAGATATATTTCAGACTCTTGTGGTCTGTGAAAATCTCGAAGTTCACCCCATATAGATAGTGGCGCCAGATCTTCAAAGCGAAGACAACTGCTGCCAACTCCAAGTCATGTGTGGGGTAGTTCCGCTCGTGCGGTCTCAACTGTCGTGATGCGTAAGCAATCACCTGTCCTTTCTGCATCAACACTGCTCCGAGACCTTCTCCAGATGCATCCGTGTAGACTGCATAGTCCTGAGTGCCTGAAGGAAGAGCAAGAATAGGTGCCGTAGTCAATCTCTCCTTCAGTGTCTGGAAGGCCTGCTCACATGAATCGTCCCAAATGAATGGAACTCCCTTCTGCGTCAATCGTGTCAATGGACGGACGATGCGTGAAAATCCGCTGACAAAGCGTCTGTAATAGCCCGCTAATCCGAGGAAGCTCCGAATCTGAGTGACTGTCTTGGGCTGCTCCCAAGACATAACTGCATCTATCTTCGCAGGATCAACCGCGATACCTGCCCCAGAAATGATATGCCCGAGAAATGAGACCTGGGATAACCAGAACTCACACTTGCTCAACTTGGCATATAGTTTGTGCTCTCGTAATGTGTCTAAGACGATCCGCAGATTATTAGCATGATCCTCTTCATTCCGTGAATAGATGAGCACATCATCGATGAACACCACTACAAACCTGTCCAAGTATGGACGGAAGATACGGTTCATCATATCCATGAAAGCCGCAGGTGCATTGGTGAGCCCAAACGGCATCACCACAAACTCGTAGTGTCCATAGCGAGTCCTGAAGGCTGTCTTCGGAATATCCGACTCGCGAATCCTCAGCTGATGGTAACCTGAGCGAAGATCGATCTTCGAGAAAACCGAAGATCCCTGGAGCTGGTCAAACAAATCATCGATACGTGGCAAGGGATAACGGTTCTTCACCGTTCTCTTGTTCAGCTGCCTGTAATCGATGCATAGTCTCATGGATCCATCCTTCTTCTTGACAAATAGAACCGGAGCACCCCAAGGTGAAGTGCTCGGCCTCACGAATCCCAAGTCAAGCAACTCCTGCAACTGCACCTTCAGCTCCCTCAACTCGGCTGGTGCCATGCGATATGGTGCCATAGAGATCGGCTGTGTATCTGGCAACAATGTGATCTCGAACTCAATCTCCCTCTCAGGAGGTAGCCCTGGTAGCTCATCAGGAAATACGTCAGGGTATTCTGAGACTACTCGGATGTCCTGAATCATCGGCTCCTGATCAGACACCTCTCGAATAAAAGCAAGGTAAGAATCGCAACCCTGATCAACCAGTCGCTGGGCTCGCAATACTGAAATGTACTCCATGGTGGAGTCATGTGTAGTACCCTCAAACGTGAACTCGGGTAGATCTGGAATCCTGAAGACAACCGTCTTCCTAAAGCAATCAACAAGTGCATGATGAGTGGATAGCCAATCCATGCCCAATATCAAGTCGAACTCATCAAGCTGCAGAAGTAGGCAATCTGCGATCATCTCATGACCTCCTATCAGTATGGGCAAGTGCCTGACTATCAGAGATATGACAAATAACTGGCCACCTGGCCCTCGGATGTGATATGGAGACGATAGCGTCTCTGCAACTCTATCTAAAGAAACAAGCAACCTCGAAGCAAGGAAAGAGTGTGTCGCGCCGGAATCAAATAAAACATGGAAAGGTCGGCCCAAGACTGAGACCATACCTTTCACCACTGTAGCCGCTGAACGTGCCTGCTCCTCAGTAACGGCATGTAACTGTCCCTGCCTGGCTGATGCAGCACTAGAACCTGCCACACTCTGCGTCTGTCTCTGCTGCTGCGGTCGCCTGAAGTTGGAGTTCCTGCCACGGAAACTCCCTGAACGCTGTGTCTGAGGCTGTGGCTGTGAAGGCTCGCCAGAAGCCTGTGGGCACTGAGCTCGGTAGTGTCCCCACTCGTGACATCGGTAGCACCGGACTGATCGAGTAGAGGGAGTAGCTGTGTCCGTGCTCCGAGCTGGTCCTGCAGGTGGTCTATCTGCTCGCTGCGACCCAGATGGTCGAGCGGACTCTGTACCTCGTCCGGCAAGTGCTCCTCCTAGAGTAGTCGATGGAGAAGAGCGAGCACTGCCAGAGAATGCCGAACCTGTAGGTCGGAACCGTCTGGCTGACCTCTGCTGCTGAAATGGTCGACGTATCGGCCCAAAATATCGCCGCGGTCTAGGCGGTGCTCCAGACGAGCTCCCGAAACGTCTCCCCCTGATGTCCTCGAACTTCTCCGCAGCATCGGTAGCCTCGGAGATAGAAGTGATGTGTAGTCCAGCCAGCTTCTCCTGCACCTCCTCTCGCATGCCGCCAATGAACTTCTCCAGATTCTCCTCTGGAAATGCGCCAGCTGCTCGTGTGTGTCGTGACAGCTCTGTGTATCTGATAAAGTAATCCCGGGCTGTCATCTGTCCCTGACGAAGCTCTGCAAACAGTCGGCGCTGGGACTCCCTCCACTTCGCAGAAAAGAAGTGGGCTCTGAACTTCGTCACAAAATCGTTCCAAGTAGGCTCTCGGCCTAACTCAGACACTACGGCCATCCACCATCGCTCGGCGAAGTCTATCAGTGAGTACTCTACGAAAGATAGCCACGTGTTTCGTGGCGCATTTATCGCCCTGAGCACTTTCATTACTCTCATCAGCCACTGCTCAGCGTCATCTGGTGGACCGGTGCCCTCGAACAAGGGTATGTTGGCCCGCTGATAGGAAGTGAAGACTGACTGGTGCCTGTGAATGGCTGCAAACTCGTGTGTATCCTTGTCAGCAAAGTCAACAGGGTCCTGCTCCCTGCCTAAGTCTGCATCCTCCTCAGCTCCATGCTCTGGAATGGCCTCTAGTGGATCATCAGGATGAGGCTGCTCCACCCCCACGGACTGGTGCTGGTCCTGTCGTATCCCATCCTGAGATGGATGGTACGTGAAATCTGACAGATCCTCAAATCTCATCTCTATGTCCGTCTGCCTGTCAGCAATCTCGGTCTGCTGGGCCAATATCTGCTCCTGCTGGCCTCGCATGGCAGTCTGCTGCTGCTGTAAGTCTGTGAGTGCGCTCAGTATGCGTGCCAGCTGATCAGAAGTATCCTGACCTGGTCGAGATGCCATGGCTCTGCATAAGAACCATATTTAGTCATAAGGATGCCCTAGACAGATATTTATCATAAATGCTTTTCTCTTCTTGGGATATAAGATGAAAATTAATGAAACTGGTGACATCTGTGGTTATTGAATATGAACATCATATTTCCCTTCTCGAACTCACGACAAGTCGGAAGACTGTCGCTATTCGAGAACTTAATGCGATGGGAATTGAAATACTGCGAATGTGCGTATCGGGGTACCACTGCTCTGATACCAATTTGTAGACCCCCGAGGATCCGGGTACCCGTTTACGCGCAATTCGCAAGATATCATTCACAATTATATCGCACAAGTTGTAAAAATGCAGGGAAAATTTTTCGCGTAATTTATGACATTCATTCACAACACATGACCACAAGTAAAAGAGACAAACATCACCAAAATTTCTTTTCATTAATATTCATATCCATTTACAACATGTACAAGCATATTCCATGTTACATCATATATCCCAAAATGTGAAAAAAAGAGATAGCATTTACATCATCATCTGAACTAAAACTAATAAAGTAAACCATACCGTCGGGTGTACACTATATCTCCTGGAAGCATGTATATACTGAGCGGCTACTAAACTGCAGGCTGTTTGCCTGCCACACACAATAGGAAGAAAAGGCGTCAGCGGTTGCTGGTACCTCCCAAAAACTGATATAAAATAACGGCATTTATTATTTACAAAAGAAACAAGTAGAAAGGCGAGAGCAACTCAAATTAAGATTTAATTCTACTTGCAAATGAAAACGGTTTTCAGGTTACTCGTAAGTATCTCAAATGTTCGTAATGCAATTCTAATGACTTTCCCCTGAACCCGGCATTTCCCATATGTAACCTTATTTTGATAGCAGTTGCGTAATCATGAGTGTGTGAGGGGGAATGCATATATCATTTTCCTTAGAGATCATGTTGTCTAGTGAAAAATGGAAAAGTTGAGATTGTAGAGATCTATTGATTTATTTAAATTCTTGGGTAGAGAGAATGGTCTTTTGATCTTAACTTCTCACTTTCTCAACTTCAATGTTTCAGATATAACTCCAGATGTTGTAGATGTAGATATGGATGATCTAGATATAGAATCGCCAAGTCTGTTTGGCGGAATAACTCAAGCGGTGAAGAAGCCTACAAATGGCTCTTCCGTCTCGCCCTCTAGTTGGAAGGCCGGTCCAATAGAGGGATAGGTCAACTCCCCAACTACGCCACTGAGACGGGTGAGAGGGACTTCCCGGGAAGTCGCTCTAGAAAAACAGCCCGACCGGTAACGGACAACCGAGCTCGTACGTAAAACTGAAAACCAAGGATCCCCCGCCTGGGTATCCTAAAAGACAGGGTCAGCGGAAGTGGTCTAAAGTCTGGATCCCAACGAGGCGTAAAAACACTGCGAGCTCGCGTAAAAACCGTGTAAAAGACTGGGATCCTAGACCCGCGCACTTGGCGGCCGCTGCCCAAACTGGGCTTCCTTTCTTCCGCCCAATTGAGGGTCACCGCCCCCTCGCACGATCAGGTGCAAGGATCACCATGACCGGCATTAATATTATCAGTCATCACTGATTCCCAATATTTCACTTATTTGATTACTCAATACCTTCTCGATCTTTTCTATGGTCAACTAAACCAATTTAGGTATTTTGCGATATCTTATCATTAATGATTTATGTATTTGGTAGATTGGATGGGATGTCTCAGTACCCTAACAGTGGCTCTAACTTGTTATTTCTATTCTAATAGCAATAACATAGGGCTCTTTATCACTGGGCTGCCTATAACTATAAGTTATGATGAAAGGCAACAATTATTGCCACTGTAACTGCACCGTAATGGCAATATGAAAGAGGTTTCTTCTCAATGATTTTGGTATTTATCGCGTTTATAGCTTTAATAGCCTCCTCTACAGTGGAAAATGTTATAAAACTACAATTCTTACTCCGTCCTTGATGATCAATCATTATCTAACCCAAAAAAAAATAGTTCCTTCATCTTTCTGTTATCAATGTAGTCACCAAGATTTTTCTTTTATTCTTATTTTGGCTCCTTTTGTCTTCTCTAACATGACTTTTCTTTCATGTTTGTGCTCGGCCCTAATCCCAACATCTCTCTTTCTCTCTGCTCTGGTTTGGGCTCTTCCAGCAGACCAAACTTTATTACCATAAGAAGTACTTTCGATGAGTGTCTACAGCATCAGTATTTCTCTGTACAGTAGTTGATTATAAATTAAGCATTGCCCTACGCCTCACTATATTGAAGAGTTTGATGGATTCCATGAACTCCTCTTTGATTTGTGTAACCCTCCATTATAACATTGTAGAAAATCAAAGCCTATATCTGGATAGCATCAAAATTTTCCCTTGCATTTAACTATGTAATTACTATTAGCATACATATCAATTATGCCATTCTTTACACAGGTATCGCCTACCAGATTAGATCTTACATCATATGCATGAACTTATTTTCTTTGTTCCGATGCAATCATGTTTTCTCATGAGATCATTATACAAGTGCAGGCAAATGCATCTGCATGCTATCATAAGTAGCTATAATCATACGAATTCTACATGAAATCTGCAATCATTGTAAACTTTATAATCATAAGAGTTCTGTATATAACTTGCAATTATTATGGTCCATGAGACAATGTTCCTCCTAAAATTCTTATCCAACACTTTCTCTGTTACTTGCATTCGAGATCACTTGGCATAGAATTCAATAAGCATATTGTTTACAGAATTATCCAGATACTATTGTCGTCCATGCAATTAAATTTTTGATATGCATTTTCAACAAATAATATCTTTTCCCCTTTCCATGCATCCTATAATTGTAAATTCACTAAGGTTTATTGTATCCTATAAAATACTAGAGTTCCCACACAGGGAAATTAGTTCTACGGAACCCATACATTACAGTAATCCCATGTGTTTAGATGAACCACAAAAATTAAGGATATGTATATATTTTAGAAGCAACAGCCTGTAGCCTTTTTAAAATTTTTATTTTTAACGATTATATTCAGACATTAATGTTCTTATTCTTTTCATTTTTTTTTTTTTACAAAGCAATGATAAAGGTAACAAGAGAAGTCCTAATTTGTTCATGCATGGCAGCAAGGGGGATAATGGAGTGTACCTTGATCTCTTTAAGATTGAAGAAAATCCTGCATGCAATAGCTCTGATTTGTAGAAGAACAACAGCTTGTTGAAGAAGAAGGCTTCAAACCCAGTTCTGGCTGCAGTCCATAGAGGAAGAACAGTGGTTTTGGTTCCTCACGGCTGGAGAAATTGAAGAAGAAGAGGCTACAGCTGGGCGTCTTTTAAATACGAAGAGGATTGTGATTAAGAGAGGGGAGAAGTGTCGTTGAGGTTGGGATACAAGAGGGAGAGGGCTGTGTTTTTATATAGCAAGGGTTGGTCTTTGTTATTGGACAAGTGTAATTAAGAATTATCCAAGTGGAAGGAGAAAGAAAAGCCAAGTGGCTATTCCAGACAGCAGTCTGTTCTGTGTTGACTGTACTAAAAATATATTCTAGTTATTTTTTTTTTCATTTGAGATTTTTAAAATATCCGCATGCGCACATCGAGATTTCGATTTCGACGCGCAATATCTTGAATTGATCGTATTGAGACGACGATCAATTTGAGTATAATGTTGACATATTTTCGGTCGAGTTTTGAATACCCGAAATTTTCGGATACGGTTTTGTTTAGGACTAAATTTTGCGACTTAAAAATATCATATGACCTCCGATTGACGAACGGTCGATTCCGTGGGTCTCGTGTCGTCGAATCGGATCTAATGATGGTCTCGGTTCATTTCGCGGTTTCCGAATTTACGTCGCGGCTTTTCACGGCACGCATTGCAAAGGGACCGATTTTTGGTCGATTTCGTCCGAACGACTTTTGATTTATGATCAAATGGTCGTTTTAGGTTGTTTAGTATTGACCGACAACGTTTTTAGGTTCATTAGACCCAAAATCGGACGACTTCGGGTTTGATTGGATTCCGGATGTTACAACACATGTCCTGGATACCTGAGTTGATCGCCTGCTGGAGATTGAAGCACGAAGGATTAGGGTTTCCCGTGAGGGAAGAATCCAGGAGGCTTGAATGATGAGGTGCTTGATCTTTACGAACTTCAGATCTAGGGTTTCAGAAAACCCTAGAAACCTTGAATAAATTTCTCATGAACAATAATCTTCAACCTCAACATTTAATCTCGAAAAAACAAAAATAAAGATCTTGAAATCATCAAGAATCGAGTCTCGAACTGAATAAAGAACTTAAAATCCTCGAGAGTCGACCCGTTCTAATACCATGTTAGAAAATAGGAAGCGGAAGCGAAACATGAAAAAAGATAAAGAAGAATAAGAACAACGAGATTTAATGTGGAACCCTACTATGTGAGGAGCGGGATGATACCACAGGAGAAGCCCTCAACGGGACATATGCTACATTGCTTTTTCTCTCAATGGATACAGGAGGTCTGAGACTCCTTATATAACCTCCACAGAACGTCCAAGTCCCACCACTGGTAGATGTGGGACTAAACATGTGGATGGGGTAAATGAATCTCTCCAGGATCCATTTACCCTTCTACAACCCATATGACGCACAACAATACATAAAGAAAATAAAATAAGGAATAACACCAAAGATGTACAGTAATCTCAATACTCCCCCTCAAGCTATCATGCTCAGCTTGGAACAACATCTTTGGAAATGGCCTCTAGTAAGAGCTTTGGTGAATATATCAACAGTCTGGTCTCCAGTAGAAATATGAGAGCTGGATATGAGACCCTTCTGGATCATGTCTCTAGTATAATGGCAATCCACCTCAATATGCTTTGTACGTTCATGGAATGGAGGATTATTTGCAATAAAAAGTGCTTCCTGATTATCACATAAAAGCTGCATAGGAAGAGGTACATCAACTGCAAGATCTGCCAAAATCAACCTCACCCACATCATCTTTGTGCTTCCCTGAGCCATGTCCATGTATTTGGAATCTGCACTAGATCTAGCAACCACTGTCTCCTTCTTACTTTTCCATGACACGAGTGAGCTGCCAACAAATATAGTGTAGCCAGAAGTGGACTTCATGTTCCTACGACATCATGCATAATCTGTATCTGCACATGTTGTTACATCAAGAGAAGTACTTCTGATGAATATAGGACCACTTCCTGGTGAAGACTTCAAATATCTCAAAATCATATAAACAACATCCATATGAACCTTCCTACGTTGTTCCATGAACTGGCTTACTTTGCTCACGGTAAAGGATATATCTGGCATGTGATGGTAGCATATAGAAGCTTCCCAACCAACTCTTTGTATCTCCTATGATCTACCTCCTCATTATCATCATCATATAGTCTCATACTTGGATTCATAGGAGTAGTAGCAAGCTTGCACCCTGTTATGCACGTCTCTAGGAGAAGATCAGTAACAAACTTCCTCTGGGTCATCATAAGACCACTCTGGTTCCTGGTGAAATCTAATCCAATGAAGTATCGAAGATTGCTAAGGACCATGATCACAAACTACTGACTTAGCAACTACTTGGCCACCTGAATGCCCTGCTCATCATCACGCGTGACAATAATATCATAAACATAGACGATAATAGCAACAATACCTCTCTGTGTCCTCTGAACAAAAAGTGAGTGATGCGCAGTAGACCGGGAAAACCCCTGATGCTTATTAGTTCTGAAAGCTTTTGGTACCAAGCTCTGGAACTCTGCTTTAGGCCGTAAATCGTCTTATGGAGCATATACACTTTCTAAGACTCCCTCTCAGTAGTAAACCCTAGTGGTTGTTGCATATAAACCTCCTCATGTAGATCTCCATAAAGAAAAGCATTCTTCACATCAAGTTGGTAAAGAGACCAGTCCCGTGAAATAATAACTGACAGGAGAATATGTAATGTCGAGTGTCTGGCCACTGGAGAGAAGGTATCTGAATAATCCACCCCATAAGTTCGGGTGAATCCACGTGCTACAAGCCTTGCCTTGTAGCGATCAACACTGCCATCTACTCGTTGTTGCACCGTAAATACCCATTTGCACCCCACAACAGATGCACTTGGAGGGGCAGAAAGAACACTCCATGTACCACGAGATTGCAAAGTGGTCATCTCCTCTTCCATGGCAAATCGTCAACTGCTATCATGTATGGCCTCCTGATATGTCGGTGGCATAGTATTAGCTGAAAGGCCCATAACAAACCTCATGTACTCCTTTGAAAGATGGACCAAGGAAACATGCATAGCTAGAGGGTATGTAGCACAGTTGCGACGGGACTTCCTCAAGGCAATAGGTACATCGAGGTAATCAGCCTCTCTGTTCTCTGGTATCAGCTCCTCCTGTGTAGTATCTTGTGAATTAAGCAAAGCACCGGTGCCATCAGTAGAAACAATGTTCACTACAAACCTGGGGCATGCTGGATGACGGGGAAGACACATGAGCATAGGGGCGAGTAGAGGACCTGCGAATGTAAAATTGAGGTAGGAACTAAGGCAGGGTAGATTGAGGTGGAGGTGGTGGAGGTGTATGTGACTAACACTCAACATGAGGAGTTCTTGGTGGAGATGACGGAGGTGGTGGAACAAATATGTCCTCACCAGAGTCAGCATTAGACAACCTGTCACCTGCAGGAGAAAAATACATAATAGACTCAAAAAAATGTGACATCATCACTCACATAATATTTTCTCCTAACAGGATCAAAACATCTATATACCATTTTTGGGTACGAGAATAGCCAACAAACACATACTTGATAGCTCTAGGAGAGAGCTTGTCACAACTAGAAGTAAAATTGTGGACAAAAGCCACAGATCCAAAGACTCTGGGGGTAAGTGAGAATAAGTAATTCTTGGGAAATGGAATCAAGAAAGGAACCTTTTCTCCAAGCATAGTAGACGACATGTGGTTCACCAAGTAACACGTAGTAAGAATCGCATCATCCCACAAAGAATGAGGAGCTTGACTCTGAATAAAAAGAGTCCTCGTGACATCAAAAAGATGGTCTTGTTTGCGTTCAGCAGCACCATTTTGTTGCAAAGTGTAAGCACACGAAGTCTGATGAACAACACTAATAGATCTAAGAAAATCAAACAACTGTAAAGTAGAAAACTTCAAGGCATTGTCAGTACGAATAAATTTCATATCAGCAGAAAAAATATTCTTAATCTCAATAAGAAAAGATTTGATAACAGAACCAGCTTCAAACGTATTCTTCATTAGGAATACCTAAGCTAATCTAGAGAAATCATCCACAACAACCATATAAAACTGATGTTATGATGATCAGGAACACGACTAGGATCCCATATATCAAAGTGAACCAACTCAAAGAACTGACCATTGTGACGACTCTGACGACTGAGAAAAGAGGAGGTACTTCACAGTTTCGTGTAAAACCAATGTTCCTGATGAAGTAGTAATTCTGCACAACCGCTTGTACACCTCCTCTGTTGGAGGTATCGTCTATCCAGTACGTAGTTGAGTACGTGTTGCATTGTATTCAAAGTCAATATATGACAGAAATACTCCTCATAGTAGCATTCCGATATATGTGTTGATGCTCAGTGCTAGTGGTAATAAGCATGAAGCTATGCAGGCGCTCAAACATGCCTCTAAGATGTGAGAAGTGTCTATGAAGAGGTCGACCATTTTGCTTGGTCGAAAAATATCAAACTGCAACTCTCATTCTTTGCCTGCTAGTACGTGTCTGCTAAGATGTCCCACATAGCCTTTGCTATGGATTGATTGACAATATCAATGACAATCTCTGTGGTGAGCGTCCTAGAGAGCCAAATGCGAGCATAGGCATCATCTTGCTTCCAATAACCAATAGCCCCAGTCTTGTCCTCAGGCTCTGGATCCGTCAGAATGTGCTCCTTCTTATGGCATTGCATCATGATGTGAAACTGCATGTACCATAACTCATAGTTGGCCCCATCCATCTTCACGATGGGAGTCGGGCCCTTGAAGGCACGGGACGAAAAAACATCACCCTTGGTCTCTGACATGGTAGCAAGAATGCCGAAATCTGGAACAAAACTGAGTAGTAGACCGTTCTAAATGAGTCTACACAATCATATATAGAGGATTGGTTGTATCTATGGACTCATACGACCATCCTCATTTCCTGTTCTTGGAAGCTAGAGTCTGAAGTCACGATTTTATATGTTGAAAATCATGAAAAAAATCAGTGCAAAATCTGACTGTAGGTGCACTGGTGTGCAGTGCAGGATGCGTAGAGGCCCGGTGCACGTGGTGCGCTCAGGGAGAGGCGCAATGCGCAGGATACACTGAGGCGTGTAGGTGCGCTGGTGCACTGATGCACAGAGGCGCACTGCGCGTGATACGCACAGGCACAGGCGCGCGTGATACGGGCTGGCACGGGCGTAAGCATAGGCAGATGCGCAGGCATAGGCACGCAGGTACGGAGGGTCACGACGCGTAGTGCATGATGCGCACGAGGGCGCAAGGGTGCAGCTTGCATGTGGGCGGAGCAGTGCTGGTGTATGACGAGGGGTGCGCCGTACGAAAGGAGCTGACGCACAGTGGTTTTCCCTATCGTGAGAAGGGGAGAGGTGCGGCTGGCAGCGCGGCAACGGGGGAGGGGTGGGCGTCTATGGTTAGGATGGGATACAGGAACCCCGATCTAGGATCGTTGCTCTGATACCATGTTGGGAAAATGAATTACGTGATTATTCATGAGGGCACATGGCTCTCTTATATAGGAGAAAAGCCCTGGGTAAATAGCAAGAGAGGTACACAAAGAAAATAAAATAAGGAATAACACCGAAGCTATACAGTAATCTCAACAGGTACGGTGGAGGGAAAAGAATGAACAATATTAATGAGAGGTCCTAGGATTCTCTTATATATGAGAGGAACCTAATGGACAAATTACAAGAAGACAAAAGAAGTAGAATAAAAGAAAACAATAATAAAGATAACTAATATCCCAACACTCCCCCTCAAGATGGATTGTATGTTATCGGTCAGACTCAGCTTGGAACAATATCTTTGATAAGGCACTCTGGCCCAAGCTAGGGCCTTAGTAAGAACATCTGATGTCTGGTCTCCAGAGCAAACATGCATAGTGGCGATAAGACCCTTTTGTATCATATTACGAGTATAGTGACAGTCCACCTCTATGCGCTTCATCCTCTCATGAAAGGATGGGTTGTTGGCAATGAAAAGAGCAGTATGATTGTCACATTCGTGGTGCATGGGAAGAGGCACCTCTATAGTCAGGTCAGTAAGAATAGATCTGACCCACATCATCTCTGTGATAGCCTGCATCATGGCCTTGTATTCTGACTCAGTACTCGATCCGGCAACCACAGTTTGTTCTTTCTCTTTTATGAAACTAGGGAATTCCCTATGAACACAGCAAAGCCCGAGGTAGACTTTTTATCCTTTGGACATCCAGCATAATCTGCATCTGCACATGTTGTGATTGAGAGAGATGTGCCCCTGCTGAAAAGAAGTCTCGTACCAAGTGAAGTCTTCAGGTATCTCAAAATCATATGGACTGCATCCATATGTGCATGTTTGGGCTACTCCATAAACTGACTCACTTTGCTCATGGCAAAAGATACGTCAGACAAGGTAATAGTCACATATAGTAGCTTGCCAAGATCCACGTATCTCCTCTTATCGACCTCCTCAGTGTCATCATCATAGAGCTTCATGCTCGGGTCAATAGGAGTAGTGGCAGGTCTGCAATCTACCATGTCTGTCTCTGAAAGAGGATCTGTAATGCACTTCCTCTGGGTCATCACAAGACCTCGCTGGTTCCCGACAAATTCCAGTCCAAGGAAGTAACGTAAAACGTAAATGTCCAAGGTCATTGGTCACAAACTACTGACCTAGGAAGTCCTTGGCACCCTAAATGCCCTGCTCGTCATCCCCTATAAGAATAATGTCATCAAAATAAACAAGAATGACAATAGTACCTCTTTAGGTCCTCTGTGAGATCAGTAGTCGATCGCAAAAATCCTTGTTGCTCTATCTAGTCCGAGAGCTTCTGGAACCATGCTCTTGGACTCTGCTTAAGGCCATAGATAGCCTTTTATAGCAACCCCCCCAGCAGCAAACCCAGGTGGTTGCTGCATGTAGACCTCCTTCTGTAGATCACCATAGAGGAAGGCATTCTTCACATCAAGCTGGTACAAGGGCCAATCTCATGTCATAGCAACGGAAAGTAGAATACGCAGAGTAGAATGCCTGGCAACTCGAGAGAAAGTAACCTGATAGTCCACCCCATATGTCTGGGCGAACACATATGCCGCAATTCTTGCCTTATACCAATCCACTGCCATCCACACGATGTTTCACAATGAACACCCATTTGCATCCCACAACGGATGCTTTAACTGGAGCGGAAACAAGACTTCCTGTACCACATGATTGTAGCGCGGTCATCTCCTCCTCAATGGCTAACCTCTACTGACTGTCCTAAAGAGCCTCCTGATATGTTTGTGGTATTTCCACGGCTGATAGTACCAAGGTAAATCTCCTGAAATCCTCTGACAGCCTGCTCAAGGAAACCTGGGTTGCAAAAGGATAAGTAACACACTTACATTTTGACTTACGCAGAGCAATCAGCACATCAATATCATCTGCCAAATCTGTAAGCTGTGAGTTCCCCTATTGAGAGGGCACATGCTCATCCTGTATGGAATCCTGCTGTACAGACAAATCAGTAGTGCCATCAGTAGAAAAAATGTGCTTATTACATACATGAGCCATGCTGGATGATGGGGAAGACCTGTGAGCAGGGGGGACCGAGCAAGACCTACGAGTAAAAATACATGGCAAAAACTGAGTTATGGTAGAAGGTGGAGCCACAAGAGCAGGTGTAAAGGCACGAGTAGGTGTAGGTGGCAGTGGTGGTGGTAGAGCAAGAGTAGAGGGAGGTGGAGGAACAACAGTATGAGGTAGAGGCATGTAAATCTCATCGTCACAATCAGATGGGGTTAGTCTGTCACATGTAGGAGAAAAATACATAACATACTCAAAGAAAGTAACGTCAGCACTGACAAGGTATTTCCGCCTTAGCGGATCAAAGCAACGGTACCCCTTCTAATTCGAGAGTAGCCGACAAACACGCACTTGACAGCTCTAGGAGAGAGCTTGTCATGACATGGAGAGACATCATGAACAAAGGCAACATATCCAAATACACGAGGTGTAAGGGAGAAAAGATCCTTCTCGAGAAACACGATTGAGAAAGGAATCTTCTCTCCCAACACAGACGAGGACATGCGGTTCACTAAATAGCATGCAGTAAGGGTATCATCGCCTTAGTAAATGTGAGGAGCACGACTCTGTACCAACAAGGTTCCGATCACATAAAGTAAGTAACGGTATTTGCACTCGACAACACCGTTCTGCTGGGAAGTATACGCACATGAAGTCTGGTGAACAATGCCAAGAGATCTAAGAAACTCAAAAGGCTGTAAGGTGCAAAATTCTAAGGCATTATCAGAGTGAAGATATTTGTATTGGCAGAAAAATATTCTTTATCTCAGTAATAAAAAATTTGATCACAGATCCAGCCGCAGGCTTATTCTTCAATAAGAAGACCCAGGAAAGACTTGTGAAATCATCAACCACAATCAGATAAAAACGATGTCCCTAGCGATCAGGAACATGACTCGGACTCCAAATGTTTAAATGAAGGAGCTCAAATAACTGAGAATTGCTCAGACTCTGAAGGGATAGAAAGGAGGAACGATGATGCTTACCAAGATGGCATACCTTACACTGAAAGGAGGATCTTCTAGAAATTTGAGAGAGAACATGACACAACTTCTGCAGAGGAAGGTGACCAAAACGAAGGTGCTACGTAGATGGAGAGATTTGGTCCAGTAGGTATAGTAGAAACGCCAGCATGAGGAGGTTGGACCAGTCTATAGAGCTCCCGCTACTCACGACCACATCCAATCACACTGCCCATGAGTATGTCCTGAAACACATCAAAAATGGCACGATAATGCAGATCCCTAGTAATCTGACTAATGGAAAGTAAATTCATCTGGAAGTAAGGAGCATATAAAACATTCTGAAGGCGCATGGCCGGCGTCAAATGCACATCCCCTGTCCTGTAGCAGGTAAGTGGTTGTCATTAGCAATGACAACCCATCTCCCAGGCGGTATAGTCATGTAGGAACTCAGTTGCGCTTTGTCTCCACATAGGTGATGAGAAGCATTGAGTCCATAATCCACTATGTCATGTCTGCACTTGTACTACCAATAAAAGCATAGGCGATACCTGAGGAGCTCGAAGAGGCTCTGGTTGTGAGTGCGGCATCTGTAGTGGTGGTGCCAGTAGTAGAAGTAATGATCTCTCGAATACGAGAGACAATATCATCTAGGCAATGATCGGTCTGGGAAGCTAGAGTCTCTGAAGGCTTAGTCTGTTCTGCTACGTGATTAAAAGTAAGATATCCATGCTTCTGGTAGCATGTATCCTCTGCATATCCAAGCCGACAACAATAAGTGCAAGGGCCACGTTGGCGTCCATTGCCTCTACAACGAGGGGTACGCCCTCTAGACTGGATCGTCCCTCCTCGACCATGAGAAGCGGCCATCGTTGAAGAGGGCTAAGAAGTGTCTATAGAAGGCATGATAATCCGGTTGAGACGATTGTAGGCCTCCTATATGGGGGGTATGGTAGCTCCGATGAGAAGCTGAGTATACGTAGCATCATACTCGGTATCAAGTTCAGCCATGAAGACTCCAACAATCGTGGAGTTCCTATACGTCTTCTGATGCTCGATAGATATGGTAATAGGCATGTAGCTATGAAGCTTCTCAAACATGCCACGGAGTGAAGAGTAGTACACATATAGAGGACGGTCATTCTGCTTGGCCTTGTAGATATCAAACTATAGCTGAAGTATCTTGGCCTCATTCTTGGCTTAAGCATAGGTGGATGCCAAAGTGTCCCACGTCGCCTTTGCGGTGGGCTGATTCAGAATATCATTGGCTATCTATGTAGTTAGGGTTCCACAAAGCCAAACCCTCGCATACGCATCATCTTGCTTCGAAGAAGCATTGGTCCCATCCTTATCTGTTGGCTCTGGATCTATCAGGATGTGCTCCTTGTTGTTGCACTGTATGAGGGTGAGAAACTGCATGGACCACAACTCATAGTTGGTCCCATCCATCTTAGCGATGGGAGCCGGGCCCTTGAAGACTCCATACGAAAAAATATCATCCTTGTTCTCTGACATGATAGAAAAACAACCGAACAATGGAACTCAACTGGGGAGTAGACCGATATGAATGAGTCTACACGATCATGAGGAGGATTAGTTATACATGTAGACTCATACAACCATCCTTATCAATCTTCGTTGCATGCTCTAGCCGAAAAACGCAATTTAAAGGTCTGAAATCAAGTTTTCTGGTAAAAATCAGACCTATTTAGACTATAAATTGAGCCGTAGAGGTGCACGGAGGCATACGGGAGGATCGGCGGCAACCCAGGAGGATCGGGATTGGGATTGGGCGAGCTTGGGCATCGGCCGGAGAGGCCGGGCTGTACCCTAGGAAGAACCTCATGTTTGATCTCCTTCTCTGACCTACTTTTGCCTCGAACTATTGCCATTGTACCTGTTTCTTCTTATCTTCATTTGCCATAATATTATCTTTATTGAGGAATATAATCTTGACTTCCATCTTCTAGACGTTATATTCAAGTTACGTAGCTATAGATAGCAATATCTTGGAGTCTACTTTAGTCTTTGTTACTAACATACATCTATCCATGTCATAATCCTAAAATACTTCATTATATGAAGCCAGATTATTGTCAGACTTCTGACACATGGTATCCATACCTTTTAGGTAGTCAAACCACCTTCAAACTCTTTCAAAGAGGTATGAGTGTTTCATCTTCAATTATCTTCTTAGTTTCTTGTTGACACACTTTGAGTTATTGTATCTCTTTGCTATTTTAGTTTCTTGTTATTTCCTTTATGTAATTTACCCATAGGCTACTCTCCTATATAAGAGAGCCTAGGGCTATGGAATAAACAACTCATTCACGTTTCCCAACATGGTATCAGAGCGACGGTCCTAGACCGGAGTTCTCGAAACCCTAACCCTAACCCGCCCCACCCGCCGGCCCTTTCTTCTCTCTCTCTCTCCCGGCGATCGCTCCCCTCCGATCGCTCATAGGCGCAGCTCCGATCGCCCAGCGCCCTCGCCAATCGCCCAGCGCTCCTCTAGCGCTTCTCGCCGATCGCCTATTGCCTCTCATCGATCGCGCGCTGGAACCTCTCACCTAGCGCCTCTCTCCGATCGCCTCTCACCTCTCGCCGATCGCTGGAGCCAACCGCCTAGCGCCTCTCGCGCTACTCGCCGATCGCTGCGCTACAAAGCGCACATCACGTGCACCTTCCAGTGCACTTTGCGCCTCTTCCCGTGCATCCTGCTGTGCGCCTCAAGTGCACCTTGCGCCTCCTGCTGTGCGGCCTAGTACGCCTCCTGTGCGGCACCATCTCCAGCGCATAGCACCTCCTGTGCTGTGCGCATAGCGTGCGCTAGGGCACCATCTCAAGCGTGAGCTAGGGTTTCTACAATCGAAACCTGTGCGTGTGCGGATCGTAGCGCGCATAGATCCATGGGGATAGTTGCTTGACGTCTACACAAGCAACTAATCCCGTCTATGTCATTGTAGACAAAGATTGTTATCTCTCGGTCACTCCAGTCTTCCATCTCCAGTATGTCAGAAAGCAAGGCTGATATCCCATCTATGGGCGCATTTCGTGGTCCAGCGCCCATCGTCAAGATGGATGGTACGAACTATGAACTGTGGGCAATGCAGTTCATGAGTATGATGAAGTCCACGGGCAAGAAGCATATTCTCACAGAGCCCGAGCCTGCAGAGAAGACTGGAGTTCATGCCTCATGGGAGGCAGATGACGCATATGCCAAGGTGTGGCTATCTGGCACATTGGCTATTGAAATCGCCAATGACATTCTACATCAACCCACAGCCAAAGACATGTGGGATATCCTGGCAGCGACATATTCTCAGGCGAAGAATGAGACAAAGATTCTGCAACTACAACATGATATATTCACGATAAAGCAGAATGGTCGCCCGTTACATTCTCTCTATACATCTTTGAGAGGAATGTTTGAGAAGCTTCATAGCTTCATGCCTCTTACCGCCACGCCAGAACAGCAAAAGACATACAGGAACGCAACGATGGTGGGTGTGTTTCTCGCTGCACTCGACCCAGAGTATGAGGCTGCACGTTCACAGATTTTGGCGGACTCAACTATTCCTCCCATGGAGGAGGCTTTTCATAGATTGAGTAGGATCACTGTACCTTCTGCAGCCACTAGTCAGAATCCCTCAGCCATGGCAGCCAACAGGGGCCGTGGTTCTCACTACCAGGGCCGTGGACGTATTCCCCGTGGAAAGGGTGGCCGCACTAGGCCAACGTGCTCATATTGTCACAGAGTCGGCCATACTGAAGACACATGCTACTCAAAGCATGGTTTTCCTGCATCTGCACGAGCCGCTGAGCAGATAGAGCCCCCGTCTGCATCTACACTGGATCAACGATTTGATGATCTGGTTGCCCGTCTCAGGGGCATTATCCCACCATCTGGCTCAGCACCGTCGACAGAGAGTCATACTGATGTTGCTGCTTCTGCTTCTGCCTCTACGAGTACTTCAGGTAGTACACTTGCACTTCACAGTAGTAGATCGGATATATTGCCATGGATCATGGACTCAGGTGCTACACATCATCTATGTGGCGACCAGAGTCTACTTTCAGGATATACTCAGATTCCTCCAGGACGGACAGTAGTGATTGCCAATGGCACACACTCCCCCATCACGGGTCAGGGGGAGATTAGATTGACATCATCTATGCAGCTCAAGAACGTTTTACATGCACCGCATTTTTCTATGAATCTATTGTCAATCAGCCAGATTACGAAGGATCTCCAATGTCGAGCTATTTTTGATTCATCTTCTTTGATTTTTCAGGACATCCGTACGGGCAACGTTATTGGTCATGGCTATGAGCAAGGAGGCCTCTATCGTTTGAACCAGACCCCATTTGCTGGAATCACCTCTTCACCCGCTGGACAAGTATCTTCTCTCCTGTGGCATCTGCGTTTTGGTCATCTACCGCTTCAGAAGTTGCGTCTTGTCTTACCTTATAGTCTTTCTCACACACCTATCCAGTGTGAGGCGTGTCAATTGGGAAAACATTACAGGTCATCGTTTCCCAGTAGTCAGGGTCGGAGTAGTAACTCCAAATTTGAGTTGTTTCATGTTGACGTCTGGGGTCCAAGTCGTGTTCCCGATCATCAGGGACACAGGTTTTATATTGTCTTTGTGGATGATTTCTCTAGAGCATCATGGGTATTTTTAATGAAAAATAAGTCTGAAGCTGGAAATATTATTATTCACTTTCTAAATGTAATTCAGAATGTTTTTTCCACAACTGTCAAAATTATGAGAAGTGACAATGCCTTAGAGTTGTGCACCAATAATCTAGCCAACTACTACTCCTCTAAAGGAATTATTCACCAAACATCCTGCACCCATACTTCCCAACAAAATGGGGTTGCAGAAAGAAAACACCGTCACCTTCTCGATGTCACAAGGTCTCTTCTTATTCAGAGTCATGTTCCGTATTCCTACTGGGGTGATGCAGTCCTTATTGCATGTTATCTTATAAATCGTATGCCCTCGTCTGTCTTGAATGAACAGGTTCCTTTCTCAATTATTTATCCTGACAAGGATCTGTTCACTCTTACCCCTCGTGTGTTTGGGTCAGTCACTTTTGTCCATCAGTTGTCGCCCGGTTCTGACAAGCTCTCTCCTAGGGCTGTCAAGTGTGTCTTTGTGGGGTACTCCAGAACTCAAAAGGGGTACAAGTGTTTTGACCCTCTGCGTCGGCGGTATATGATCAGTGCAGATGTTACATTCTTTGAATCCATCATGTATTTCTCAGACTCTGGGAACATGCAGCCACCATCTATATCCCCTGATATTGTATTCATGGCACCACCAACATCACAACCGCCACCAACATCTCAACCACCACCACCACCACCGCCGCCATCAATAGTACCTCCATTACCATTCCATTACACCCGGAGGCCGAATCAAGCTCATGGTCCTGACCAGTCAACTAGCTCGCCTATGGTATGTAATGAAAATATTAATGTTGATGAATCTGACGACATTTCTCAGCAGGATGCATCACAGGAGCATGGTGATACCACAGAGGATCTAAATGTTCCAATCGCTCTACGCAAGTCGAAAAGAAGCTGTGTCCAGTATCCAGTTTCAACAGTGGTGTCGTTTGAGAGGCTATCTGGACCATTCAGGACGTTTGCTTTGGCACTTTCAGATACGGATATTCCAAGGAATCACCATGAGGCCTTGCAGGATTCTCGATGGCGGCTAGCTATGGAGGAAGAGATGGCGGCACTTCAGTCCAGAGGAACATGGAGCTTGGTCACTATACCTCCAGATGTCAACCCGGTGAGTTGCAAGTGGGTGTTTACAGTGAAACATAATGCAGATGGCTCCATTGACAGGTACAAGGCACGCCTAGTTGCAAGGGGATTCACACAGACATATGGGGTGGATTACCTCGACACGTTCTCCCCGGTGGCTCGTCATTCCACTCTGCGGATCCTCTTATCTGTTGCAGTCACTAAAGACTGGCCACTCTATCAACTGGATGTAAAGAATGCTTTTCTGTATGGCGACCTGCAGGAAGAGGTCTACATGCAACAGCCACCAGGTTTTGCTGTTGAGGGGGAGTGTTCCAAGGTTTGCAGATTACATAAGGCTATCTATGGCCTTAAGCAGAGCCCCAGAGCTTGGTTCCAGAAGCTGTCAGACCTCTTTGAGAAACAAGGATACAAACGCTCAAATGCTGATCATTCCTTGTTTGTACAGAAAACGGCAAGAGGTATTGTTGTAATCATGGTTTATGTTGACGATATCTTGATTACAGGTGATGATGACCAGGGCATTAAGCAGGCAAAGGAAAGGCTAGGGACCGAGTTTGTCATCAAGGACCTGGGAGTCCTTAGATATTTTCTGGGGCTGGAGTTTGCCAGAAATCCGTATGGATTAGTCATGTCACAAAGGAAGTATGTCACAGATCTACTAAGTGAGACAGGTATGCTAGGGTGTCGACCTGCTACGACACCAATGGACCCTAGCATGAAGATGTATGATGATGACACCGAGGAGGTTGACAGGAGAAGATACAGAGAACTGGTAGGCAAACTGCTATATGTCACGATCACTAGGCCTGATATATTATTTGCAGTGAGCCGTGTGAGCCAGTTCATGGAGCAGCCACGCCAGGTGCATATGGATGCAATACACATGATACTTAGATACCTAAAATCTTCTCCAGGTAAAGGTATGCTATTCAAGAAGGGAAAGGGGATTTCTGTCTCTGCATGCGCAGATGCAGACTATGCAGGATGTCCTAAGGATAGGAAGTCCACCTCAGGGTACGCTGTCTATATTGGAGATGCCCTAGTCTCATGGAGGAGCAAGAAGCAAACTGTGGTAGCTAGATCCAGTGCTGAATCCGAATATAGGGCTATGGCCCAGGCTACTACAGAGATGATGTGGGTGAAAGCGGTGCTGACAGATTTATGTTTGGATATACCACTTCCGATGAGCTTGGAGTGTGATAATCAGGCTGCTTTGTTCATTGCTAATAATCCTGCATTCCATGAGCGGACCAAGCATATTGAAGTGGATTGTCACTTCATACGTGATATGATCCAGAAAGGATTCATTACCACATCCCATGTTACTTCAGAGAACCAGACTGCAGATACATTTACCAAGGCATTATCACGTGGCCCATTTCAGAAGTGTGCTTCCAAGCTGAGCATGATTGACATCTATGCTCCATCTTGAGGGGGAGTGTTGACACACTTTGAGTTATTGTATCTCTTTGCTATTTTAGTTTCTTGTTATTTCCTTTATGTAATTTACCCATAGGCTACTCTCCTATATAAGAGAGCCTAGGGCTATGGAATAAACAACTCATTCACGTTTCCCAACATTTCTGATTTAGGAACCAATTATCCTGTGTGGATTTTATGAGTTCCTTTACTTCATTTTTATCGTGACTCATAAGTAAGTCATCCTCTAAGAGTCATATCCTTTGAGAAGAAAACTTTAAGAATCTCGGAATGATAAAGTAGGCATCCAATAATGTTCTTTATATACCCAATGAAGTAGCACTCTTTAGTGCAAGATTCTAGCATACTAGCATATATTCTCGTTTAGGATATATGTTGCAGTCTTTACTACATATACTTGGAAACAAGGAGGTAATTGTGTTATGTATCATCATTGATCTAACCATGTTCAACATGATCATATTGTATTTCCTTGCAACTCAACTGAGATGAGGGGTTCCTGGAGGAGTAAGATAGGAAAAATATTACTTTCTTTATGAGGTATCCCTTGAATTCATCTGACAACTATTTATTACCTTGGTCACATCGAATTGTATTTATCTTCCTTTCAACTTTGGTTCTCAACCATAATTGTGAAATCTTTGAACATTTCAAAGACATGTAATGAAGAAATCACATACTACGAATGATCGCCAATTGATATTACATAAATCATTCATTTCATTATGGTGTGAAGGGTCCATAAACATCAATATGTATGAGTTCTTGAATACATCCGCATATTACACCACTATTGAAAAAGAGTGCCCAAACATTTTACTTTGAATACAATATTCACATGTAGGTAAGCTCTGAACTTTTAAACAAACTAAAGGTTCACATCTCACTAGTCTAATGATCTTATCAATAGACACGTGTTCAAGTTTGGATGCTAGATCATTGTCAAATGATCTTCGTCCTCCTCTTCATCTTTAAAGCATTAATTTTTTAGTATTAGAAATGCCAATGGATTATTCATTAATATTCTAATACCATAGAGTCCTCTAGTTTTAGATTACCTTTTGAAATATATCCATCATAACACTTTATGATAGGTCTATCTCATAATGTATGTGTATCTCTAAAAAGTTTAGAAATATATAGTGAATCATTTCTAGCATATAGGTCATAGAGGCATTCTCTAATAATAAGGACTCTCTCATTGGAATGTAGTGGTCTATCTATTTGATGGAGATTGTTGCAACGATTGCATCAAATGAATCCCATGTAGATGACTATCAACTTTAGATCAAGTTCACTAATCTCCTAAAACATGTGCAATTGATTGCAAATGTTAGTAGAGGAACTAAAAACAACTATCCAACTTAATCTTTGTCTAACAAGTATGTTGATTCCAATGATGAATTGTAGATGTCGGATATGACGATGTATAATCCGAGTCCTCTAAGGCATATAGATATTCTGGATAGTCATACATCTAGTATATCGGCTTATTGCAGTATTGATAATCATCCAACTATTTAACAGAACTATAAGCCCATCATATAGGTTGGGCCCATATTTCTATTGCGCTTTCCTAATCCTTAAACAACCTTTGCTTAAGATAAAGGATTGTTCTAATTGAACATGCCGTCAAAGAACAACAATATGAATTCAACATTTATACTTGCTTCATTCCTTTCATACAATATGAAATTATGAAGCTTCATGGACTTGAGTAGAAATAGTTGAATGATGACACTCACCATATCAACATCCATCTCGACTCTTAAGACTTTGATTCAGGTAGGTACTCAAATATTTTGAGTATAACAACTCCTATGGAGCTACCATTCTGCATAATGCAATGAACCATGTCCGTTATGAGCAAATGTTGAGAGTGTGTATCTTTGCCGAGAATATTTTAGTCATGGATCATATCCATGATAATGGTTATGATTGGGTATAAGCATATTGAGTAAATTTAAATGAAAGTTATCTAAAATAAGATACATCAAATATTTATTTTTATTAAGGTTATTATTAATTTAAATCAAATTTATCTCGATTTTTATTACTTTGAAAGTCGGTTCCCTTTCCAACTTTCAAAACATGAGGTATGTCAACCAAAATACCTCAAGTGAAATCTGGTATCTCCTTCCACTTTCATCTTACCCCAATAATCCGAGAAAATGCAACTACGGTGAATGCAACACCATTAAAATTAGAATCCAAGGGAATGTAAAAAATAATAGAGGCCCTTCTTCTCATACCCCCGCCTAAAAACTGCCCCGTCCAATATAATCTTGAAAATAGCAACAAATTTCATCAAATATCATACAACAATTAAGCTCAAGACAAAGCTTAAGAAAAATTGATAAGCTAAGGGGGGAATCGGGAGCATAGTGAAACCCAAACAATCAGAGCTTAGAGGAAATCCAATGGTTCCAACAGTAGTAACAAGCGAGTGAGCCCTACCGGTGACTCAAACCGACTTCACTTATACAGACGGTTGGAGAAGGTCAATAGAATATCTTCTCCTGTCAAATGAGTAGAGGCCCCCAAGTTAGTGATCCACGCATGAGCAATAGTGGTTGCAGAGTTGGTTATTGTACTTGAAGTAGTAGCCGAAGCAGCATTGGGAGTCTCACTAGTACTGGTAGAAGAAGCGAACCCAAGTATCGGGAGGATCTACATGAGACGAAAGTAATCAATAACATTGAGTTGGACTATCTATCCATTGGAATCATAATCACAAGATGCATCTACATCATCGTAGGTGTTCTTATAGGCCCTATGTATTGGTAAGGAGGTAAGCCAAACTTCTGTCATCATCGTTTGGACAGATGATTTTGGTGACCACATTGAATGCATTGTAGGTATTGAGAAGCAGTGATATCTCATCCACGCCCACGACCCAGATCATGCCCACAACCCACGTCGTGTCCATAATCATGGCTAAAGTCACGTCCACGACATCCTCGGAAGCTCTGTCGTCTTCCTTTCCCAGATGGTGCGAAGTGAGCAGAGTTCTCCGCGAACGTAAAGTAGAATGTGGTGCAGTAAATGCATCCAGTTCTTCGAGACGTCCAAAAATGATCATCAATGGTAGTGTGTCAGATATTAGAAAATGTTCCTTCACTGCTAGATATCTAGGATGCAGTCCATCAAGAAAACAATACACATGCTAGTCTGAGTGTTCATGTACATGTTTGGTACAAGAAGAGGGTTGAGAGATCGCAAGCTCCTCATATAGGCTAGTGCAAGGTTCAAAAATGCATAATACAGTATTTGTTCGATCATGCGGTCTAAAGAGAATAAGCATATGAGGAGTATACAGAGGTATATATGGTTTATGCAGTTTATAATATTTTAATTTAAAATATTATAAAATACAACAATAAAATGTGATAATATAAAAAAGTTGATGATCTAACAAAATCCAAAATAAAAAATTTCAAATAAGATATATAAGCATGAAATTATTGTTGGGAAACGTGAATGAGATGATCTATTCCATAGCCCTAGGCTCTCTTATATAGGAGAGTAGCCTATGGGTAAATTACATAAAGAGAATAACAAGAAAATAAAATAACAAAGAGATACAAAATAGCCTATGCGTCAACACTCCCCCTCAAGATGGAGCATAGATATCAATCATGCTCAGCTTGGACGCACACTTCTGGAATGGGCCTTTAAATAATGCCTTGGTGAAAATATCAGCAGTCTGATTCTCTGATGTGACGTGAGATGTAGCAATGAACCCCTTCTGAATCATGTCACGTATGTAGTGACAGTCGACCTCAATATGCTTGGTCCTCTCATGAAAAGCTGGGTTATTTGCAATGAACAAGGCGGCCTGATTGTCACATTCCAACATCATAGGAAGAGGTATATCAATACATAGGTCTGCAAGTAAGGATTTTACCCACATCATTTCTGTGCTCGCCTGGGCCATAGCCCTATATTCTGATTCAGCACTGGATCTAGCTACTACTGTCTGCTTCTTGCTCTTCCACGAAACTAGAGCATCTCCAACATAGACTGCAAACCCTGATGTTGACTTCCTGTCCTTGGGGCATCCTGCATAGTCTGCATCCGCACATCCTGTAACAGAAATCTCCTTTCCTTTCTTAAATATCAAGCCTGCACCTGGAGATGATTTTAGATATCTGAGAATCATGTGTATGGCATCCATATGGACCTGGCGTGGTTGCTCCATGAACTGGCTCACACGACTCACTGCAAACTGTATATCAGGTCTAGTGATAGTGACATACAGTAATTTGCCTACCAGTTCTCTGTACCTTCTCTGATCCACCTCTTCTGTGTCATCATCATACAGCTTCATGCTAGGGTCCATTGGTGTCGTAGCAGGTCGACACCCTAGCATACTGTCTCACTCAGTAGATCAGAGACATACTTCCTCTGTGTCATGACTAATCCATATGGATTTCTAGCAAATTCCAGCCCCAGGAAATATCTAAGGACTCCCAAGTCCTTGGTGACAAACTCGGTCCCCAGCCTTTCCTTTGCTTGCTTAATGCCTTGGTCATCATCACCTGTAATCAAGATATCATCAACATAAACCATGATTACAATGATACCTCTCGCCGTCTTCTGCACGAACAAGGAATGATCAGCATTGGAGCGTTTATATCCTTGTTTCTCAAAGAGGTCTGAAAGCTTCTGAAACCATGCTCTGGGGCTCTGCTTAAGACCATAGATGGCCTTATGCAATCTGCAAACCTTGGAACACTCCCCCTCAACAGCAAAACCAGGTGGCTGTTGCATATAGACTTCCTCCTGCAAGTCTCCATACAAAAATGCATTCTTTACGTCCAGTTGATAGAGTGGCCAGTCTTTAGCAACCGCAACAGATAGCAGGATCCGTAAAGTGGAATGACGCGCCACAGGGGAGAAGGTGTCTAGGTAATCTACCCCATATGTCTGCGTGAAGCCCCGAGCAACAAGGCGTGCCTTGTACCTGTCAATGGAACCATCTGCATTGTGCTTAACTGTAAACACCCATTTGCAACTCACCGGGCTAACATCTGGAGGTATAGGAACCAAACTCCAGGTTCCTCTAGACTGAAGTGCCTCCATCTCCTCATCCATTGCTAGTCGCCATCTAGCATCCTGCATAGCATCATGATGGTTCCGTGGAATGGCTGTAGCTGAAAGTGCCAATGCAAACGTCCTGAATGGTCCAGATAGCCTCTCAAACGACACCACTGCTGATACTGGATACTGGACACAGCTTCTCTTCGGCTTGCGTAGAGCGATTGGAACATCTAGGTCCTCTGTGGTATCACCATGCTCCTGTAATGCACCCTGCTGAGAAATGTCGTCAGATCCATCAACATTAATATTCTCATTACATACCATAGGCGAGCTAGTTGACTGGTCAGGACCATGAGCTTGATTCGGCCTCCGGGTGTAATGGAATGGTAACGGAGGTACTATTGATGGCGGTGGCGGTGGTGGTGGTGGTTCAGATGTTGGTGGCGGTTGTGATATTGGTGGTGCCATGAATACAATGTCAGGGGATATAGGTGGCGGCTGCATCTTCCCAGAATCTGAGAAATACATGATGGATTCAAAGAATGTAACATCTGCACTGATCATATACCGCCGACGCACAAGGTCAAAACACTTGTACCCCTTTTGAGTTCTGGAGTACCCCACAAAGACACACTTGACAGCCCTAGGAGAGAGCTTGTCAGAACCGGGCGACAACTGATGGACAAACGCGACTGACCCAAACACACGAGGGGTAAGAGTGAACAGATCCTTGTCAGGATAAATCAGTGAGAAAGGAACCTGTTCATTCAAGACAGACGAGGGCATACGATTTATAAGATAACATGCAGTAAGGACTGCATCACCCCAGTATGAATACGGAACATGACTCTGAATGAGAAGTGACCTTGTGACATCAAGTAGGTGACGGTGTTTTCTTTCTGCAACCCCATTTTGTTGAGACGTATGGGCACAGGATGTTTGGTGAACAATTCCTTTAGAGGAGTAGTAGTTGGCTAGATTATTGGTGCATAACTCTAAGGCATTGTCACTTCTCATAATTTTGACAGTTGTGGAAAAAACATTCTGAATCTCATTTAGAAATTGAATAATAATATTTCCAGCTTCAGACTTATTTTTCATTAGAAATACCCATGATGCTCTTTAGAAATCATCCACAAAAACAATATAAAACCTGTGCCCCTGATGATCGGGAACACGACTTGGACCCCAGACATCAACATGAAACAACTCAAATTTGGAGTTACTACTCCGACCTTGACTACTGGGAAACGATGACCTGTGATGTTTTCCCAACTGACACGCCTCACACTGGATAGGTGTGTGAGAAAAACTATAAGGTAAGACAAGACGCAACTTCTGAAGCGGTAGATGACCAAAACGCAGATGCCACAGGAGAGAAGATACTTGTCCAGCGGGAGAAGATGTGATTCCGGCAAATGGGGTCTGGTTCAGACGATAGAGGCCTCCTTGCTCATAGCCATGACCAATCACGTTGCCCGTACGGATGTCCTGAAAAATCAAAGAAGATGGATCAAAAATAGCTCGACATTGGAGATCCTTCGTAATCTGACTGATTGACAAAAGATTCATAGAAAAATGCGGTGCATGTAAAACATTCTTGAGCTGCATAGAGGATGCCAATCTAATCTCCCCCTGACCCGTGATGGGGGAATGTGTGCCATTGGCAATCACTACTGTCCGTCCTGGAGGGATCTGAGTATATCCTGAAAGTAGACCCTGGTCGCCACATAGATGATGTGTAGCGCCTGAGTCCATGATCCATGGCAATGTATCCGATCTACTACTATGAAGTGCAAGTGTACTACCTGAAGTACTCGTAGAGGCAGACGCAGAAGCAGAGGCAGCAACATCAGTATGACTCTCTGTCATCGGTGCTGGGCCAGACGGTGGGATAATGCCCCTGAGGCGGGCAACCAGATCATCAAAACGCTGATCCAGTGAAGCAGCAGAAGGAGGCTCTATCTGCTCAGCGACTCGTGCAGATGCAGGAAATCCATGCTTTGAGTAGCATGTGTCCTCAGTATGTCCGATGCGGTGACAATATGAGCATGTAGGCCTAGTGCGACCACCCCTTCCACGGGGAGTACGTCCACGGCCCTGGTAATGAGAACCACGGCCCCTGTTGGCCGCCATGGCTGAGGGATTCTGACTAGCAGCTGCTGAAGGTACAGTTATCCTACTCAATCTGTGAAAAGCCTCCTCCATGGGAGGAATAGTCGAGTCCGCCAAGATCTGTGAACGTGCGGCCTCATACTCTGGATCAAGTGCAGCGAGAAACACACCCACCATCGTTGCATTCCTGTATGTCTTCTGCTGCTCTGGTGTGGCGGTAAGAGGCATGAAGCTATAAAGCTTCTCAAACATTCCTCTCAAAGATGTATAGAGAGAATGTAACGGGCGGCCATTCTGCTTTATCGTGAATATATCATGTTGTAGTTGCAGGATCTTCGTCTCATTCTTTGCCTGAGAATAGGTCGCTGCGAGGATATCCCACATGTCTTTGGCTGTGGGTTGATGTAGAATGTCATTGGCGATTTCAATAGCCAATGTGCCAGATAGCCACACCTTGGCATATGCGTCGTCTGCCTCCCATGAGGCATGAACTCCAGTCTTCTCTGCAGGCTCGGGCTCTGTGAGAATATGCTTCTTGCCCGTGGACTTCATCATACTCATGAACTGCATTGCCCACAGTTCATAGTTCGTACCATCCATCTTGACGATGGGCGCTGGACCACGAAATGCGCCCATAGATGGGGTATCTGCCTTGCTTTCTGACATACTGGAGATGGAAGACTGGAGTGACCGAGAGATAACACTCTTCGTCTACAGTGACATAGATGGGATTAGTTGCGTGTGTAGACGTCAGGCAACTGACCCCATGTATATCAAGATCTGTGCCCTAGAGTTTTAGGGCTTGTGGCATGCAGGCACGTGCAGGAAGCACGCGCACGCGCAACTGGATGAAGCACGCAGTGTCTGGATGTTCGCGCAGTACACAGCACACAGAAGAATGCGCAGTGGCTGGGTACGCGCAGGAGCACAGTCGGTGGAGACGCACTGTACGCTAGAGATGCAGGTTGCGCGCTAGATACACGCGATATCGGAGATAAGGCGCTGCAGGTTGCGCGCTAGATGCGCACGTTGCGCACTGTATGCGCTCGATGCGCGGCGCGCTAGATGCGCTGGAGTAGCGCTAGATGCGCTGATCGCAGGAGCAGAGATCGGAGAGGCACCGCAGATCGGAGAGGCGCCACAGATCGGAGATCGGAGATGCGCAGATCGGAGAGGCGCGGAGAAGAGAGGCCGGCGGGTGGGGTTAGGGTTAGGGTTAGGTTTCGAGAACTCCGGTCTAGGACCGTCGCTCTGATACCATGTTGGGAAACGTGAATGAGATGATCTATTCCATAGCCCTAGGCTCTCTTATATAGGAGAGTAGCCTATGGGTAAATTACATCAAGAGAATAACAAGAAAATAAAATAACAAAGAGATACAAAATAGCCTATGCGTCAACAATTATAAATTGATTATTTTTTACTGTGTATTTTGAATTTAATGCATATATATAATATGTACTAAGCCTTATCCTGCTATAATTAGGGTCGGCTAAATGGGTTCTTATCCAAATCCATGTTGAAAGATTCGATTATTTTTTACATTAGTCGTCGACTACCTAACGCAACTGGCATGATATGTTATATACTTCTGTATTATCTCTTTATATTTCTCTATTCTCCCGTCTACTATATGTAGTTTGCCCATAGATCTCTCCCTATATAAGAGAGCCTAAGGCCAAGGAATAAAATATCTCTTTCATTTTTCCCAACAAGGTATCAAAGCAACGGTCCTAGATCGGAGCTCCGAAACCCTAACCCTAATCCCTAGCCCCTCCCGCCCTCTTTCCTTCGCCATGTAGCTACCGCCTAGGCTTGTCGTAGCCCATGTCTGGGCTCCGCCTGGGCATCGCCAGCCCTCCATCGAGGTTCCGCCAGCCCTGATAGGCCCCCACCTGGGTTTCATCGACCCTCGCCTGGCTCCCGCACAACGACCAGCCTCCGCACAGGCCCCCACCTAGGCTCTTGCACCGTCACCTAAGCCCCTGCGAACCCCCTTGGCTGTCACTTAGGCCCCTGCAGGCCTCCTTGGCCGCCGCCGAAGCCCCATGCAGGCCCCCCTTGGCTGCCGCTTCGGCCCCTGAAGGCCTCCTTGGTCGCCACCTAGGCACCTTGTCACTGCTCATCGGAACCCTAGCGAGCCGAGGTTCTTTATCTTTGAAGAGATTGGTTGCATGAGTCCACACATGCAACCATCTCTCTATGCCAGTGTAGACAAGCCTATGCCAAGTCTTTATTCCTAGTCTTCTCAAGCTGTCATGTCAGAAAGCAAGGTCGAGGTTCCCTCCATAGGCGCATTTAGAGGTCATGCGCCTATAGTCAAGATGGATGGGTCAAACTATGAACTGTGGGCTATGCAATTCATGAGTATGATGAAGTCTACCGGTAAGAAACACATTCTTACCGAGGAAGCGGCCGAGAAGACTAGAGTTAATGCATAGTGGGAGGCGGATGATGCTTATGCTAAAGTTTGTCTCTCAGGAACATTGGCATTGGAGATCGCCAATGATATACTTCATCAGCCCACAAGCAAGGAAATGTGGGACATTCTTGGTGCCACTTATTCACAGGCAAAGAATGAGATGAAGATTCTACAACTCCAGCATGATGTATTTACAATCAAGCAGAATGGGTGTCCTCTTCACTCGCTATATACATCCTTACGTGGGATGTTTGAGAAGCTTTATAGCTTCATACCTCTGACATCCACTCCTGAGCAGCAAAAGACTTATCGGAATGCCCCCATGGTTGGAGTGTTCATGGCAACCCTTGATCCTGAGTATGAGGCAGCTCGTTCTCATATTTTGGTTGACTCTACCATTCCTCCAATGGAGGAATCCTTTCGTCGGTTTAGTCGGATCACTGTTTCATCTTCCACTGCTAGCCAGACATCTTTAGCGATGGCTGCCTCTCGAGGTCGAGAAGGCTCTTCTTAGTTTCGAGGACGAGGACCTCGTGGAAGAGGAGGTCGCGTTCGTCACCTATGCTCTTTCTGTCATCGTTTTGGACATATCGAAGATACATGCTACTCTAAGCATGGATTTCCTACCTCTGCGTGCGTGGTTGTGCATATTGAGCCTCCAGTGGCATCCTTTATGGATCAACGGTTTGATGATCTTGTAGCACGATTGAGGGGCACCATACCTCCTACCAGCCCTACCATGTCTTCCTCAGCATGTGGGAACCCTTCTTTATGTGGAGACTCCTAGGAGAGAATGAATTACTTGCATTAAACGTGACCGAGGGCTCTCTTATATAGGAGAATAGCCCTTGGGTTAATTACATGATAAGTACTCAGAGAAAATGAAATTACATAAAAGATACATAACGATATATTTATCTTAACATTCCCCCTCAAGCTGGAGCATATATATCTATCATGCTCAGCTTGGAACAACACTTCTGAAAAGGACTTCGAGATAGAGCCTTGGTGAAGATATCTGCCGTCTGATCTCTTGTAGACACATGAGAGGTAGATATGAGCCCTTTCTGTATCAAGTCTCGAGTGTAATGACAGTCCACCTCAATATGTTATGTTCGTTCATGGAATGCATGATTATTCGCAATGAATAATGCAGCTTGATTATCACATAAAAGTTGTATAGGAAGAGGAACTTCTATGGTAAGATAACTCAACACCGATCTAACCCACATCATCTCTGCACTCCCTTGTGCCATGGCTCTGTACTCAGATTCTGCACTTGATCTAGCAACTATTGTCTGCTTCTTGCTTTTCCATGAGACGAGTGTCCAACAAAAACTGCAAAACCTGAAGTCGACTTTCTGTCCATGGGACATCTTGCATAGTCAGGTTTTGCACAAGCTATCACCTCCAGGGATGCATCCCTACTGAATAAGAGTCACGAACCACGTGAGTTCTTCAGATATCTCAAAATCATACAGATAACATCCATATGTACCTTTCTGGGCCACTCCATGAATTGGCTGACCTTGCTTACTGCAAACATAATATATGGCCTGGTGATAGTAACATATAAAAGCTTCCCAACTAGTTCTTTGTACCTCCTGCTATCAACTTCCTCATATCCTCATCATACAATTTCATACTTGGATCCATAGGAGTAGTAGCAGGCTTGCATCCAGTCATACCTGTCTCATAAAGGAGATCCATCACTAACTTTCTCTGGGTCATCATTAGACCATGATGATTCCTGGAAAATTCTAACCCCATGAAGTAGCAAAGAGTGCCAAGGTCCTTGGTCACAAACTCTTTACATAGGAACTTCTTGCCTATACGAATGCCTTGAACATCATCTCCTATAACAATAATGTCATCTACATAAACAAGAATGGCAACTGTACCTTTCTGTGTCTTCTGAACAAAAAGTGAGTGATCTGCAGTGGACCTCACAAACCCCTGTTGCTCAATTAATTCTGACAACTTTTGGTACCAAGCTCTAGGACTCTGCTTCATGCCATAAATTGCATTATGTAGCTTGCATACCTTCTAGGACTCCCCTTCAGCAGTAAACCCAGATGATTGGTGCATGTAAACTTCCTCCTGAAGGTCTCCATAGAGAAATGCATTCTTCACATCAACTGAAATAACAGCCAATCCCGTGAAATTGCAACAGCTAGTAGAATTCGTAGTGTCAAGTGTCTCGCTACTGGAGAAAAGTGTCCTGATAATCCACCCCATATGTTTGGGTGAAGCCTCGTGCCACCAACCTTGCCTTGTAGCGATCCACACTCCCATCTGCATTTTCTTAATGGAAAATATCCACTTGCAGCTTACAATCGAAGCACCTCGTGGAACAGAAACAACACTCCATGTCCCTCGTGACGTTAAGGCCGCCATTTCTTCTTCCATGGCATGGCGCCACCTGTTATCCTGTAAAGCCTCCACATATGTTCGGGGTATGGTAACCGCAGAAAGTCCTACTACAAACCTCCTATACCCATCTGAAAGATAATCCAAAGAGACATGTGCAGCAAGCAGGTATGTGGCACATTTACGTCGAGGCTTCCTCAGTGCAATAGGAGCATCCAAATCCGCATCCCCTCTGTCTTCTACACTGGAATCATCTTGTATATGATGTAGAGGTCCAGTACCATCAGTAGAAATAATGTTATCATGACATACCTGAGACGTGCTGGATGACGTGGACGGCTTATGAGCAGAAGAGCTAGTAGAAGACCTGCGAGTGTAAACAATGGGTAAGAATCTTGGCTGGGGAGTAGGTGGTGGTGGTATTGGTGGAGGTGATGGTTGCTCAGGTTCAAATGGTGGAAGAGACGAAGGTGGAGGAACAACAATATCGTCCTCATAGTTATTGGATAACCAGTCACCTGGAGGAGAGAAGTACATGATAGATTCAAAGAAAGTAACATCAGCACTTACATAATATCTCCTACTAACCGGATCAAAACATCTATACCCTTTTTTAGTACGAGAGTATCCAACAAACACATATTTGATAGCTCAGGGTGAGAGCTTATCATGACCAGGGGTACAATTATGCACAAAAGCCACAGACCCAAAGACTCGAGGTGTGAGGGAGAATAGGTCCTTCTCGGGAAACGCAATCAAGAAGGGAACCTTCTCTCCAAGAATAGTAGACGACATACGATTCACCAAGTAGCAAGCAGTGAGAACAGCATCCCCCCAAAAAGAATGAGGGGCACGACTTTGGATCAATAATGTTCGTGTGACATCAAGAAGGTGACTATGTTTGCGTTCCACCACTCCATTTTGTTACGAAGTGTAGCTACAAGAAGTTTGATGAACAATGCCATGGGAACTGAGAAAATCAGACAAATGTAATGTTGAAAATTCCAAAGCATTATCCGTGCGAATGAATTTGACATTGGCAAAGATATTATTAACTTCAATAATAAATTTTCTGATAATAGCACCAGCTTCCTTCCGACTTTTGTTTCAACAAGAACACTCAAGATAGTATGGAATAATCATCCACAGCAACCATATAATAACGATGCCCCTGAAGATCAGGGACATGACTCGGACCCCAAATATCAAAATGAAACAGCTCAAAAGACCGACTACTATGACGCCTCGAACGACTCGGAAATGAAGACCAATGGTTTTTCTCAAGCTGACAGGCTTCACAATCCAACGCGGTACGGGTAGATATCTGTGGTAGGACATGACACATCTTCTGCAGAGGAAGGTGGCTAAATCGTAGATGCCAAAGGAATGGAGAAACAGATCGAGATAGAATAGTAGAAAGTCCAGCATATGATGGTATAGCAAGCTTATAGAAGCCTCTCTGCTCACGGCCATGTCCAATCACCCTACCAGTCAGTATGTCCTGAAACACAAAAGAAGATGGGTCAAAGATGGCACGACAATGTAAATCTTTTGTAAGCTGACTAATTGACAACAGGTTCATCTGAAAGTTGGGAGCATATAAGACATTCTGAAGACTCAAAGAATGTGTTAGAGTAATCTCCCCCTGACCAACAATGGGTAATGGAACCCCATTGGCAATGACAATATATCTGACATGTGTAAGTGCTATGTAGGTAGTAAACAGCATCTTGTCGCCACACATATGATGGGAAACCCTGGAGTCCATAATCCAATCTGTCAAGTCCCAGCAAGTAGTACTGGTAAGCGCATAATGAGTACCTGATGAGCTAGACGACGCTCTGGCAAAAGTTGCAGCCTATGTGGAACCTGGAGACGGAGACGTAGGAGTAGTCATTATCTCACGAAGTCTGGAGACAATGTCATCAGAGCGAGTGTCCGGGATAGGCGCAGAGGGAACCTCATTCTGCTCAGCAACACGTACAGAGGCTGGATATCCATGCTTGTGAAAGCATATTTCCTCAGAATGGCCTGGACGGTAACAGTGAGCACAGGGACCATGATGTCTGCCTCCCATTCGACCACGAGGTCCACGACCCCGGAAGTGGGACGGTCCTCCTCTGCCTCAAGTGGCAGCCATAGTTGAAGGAGTAGTTTGTGCTATAGACGCCGATGCATTAGTAATCCTACTCAATCGCTTATATACCTCCTCCATTGGTGGAATGATCTCGCCAGTCAGAAGTTGAGTACGGGTTGCATCGTACTCAGGATCAAGGGAGGACAGAAAAACTCTCGTCATCGTGGCATTTATATATGTCTGTTATTGTTACGTACTGGTTGTGATCGCCACAAAGCTATGCAATCTCTCAAACATTCCCCGTATATGAGAGAAATGTGCATGGAGTAGTCTCCCATTCTGTTTGGTAGAAAAAATGTCGAATTGCAACTGAAGTATCTTGCTCTCGTTCTTCGACTGCCCATATGTAGCTGCCAGTATGTCCCACATAGCCTTTGCAGTTGGTTGATTCACAATATCATTAGCGATCTCTGCAGTCAGCGTCCCGGAAAGCCATATACGAGCATAAGCATCATCTTGCTTCCATGTCGCATTCACTCCAGTCTTATCTTCCGGCTCGGAGTTTGTCAGGATGTGCTCCTTATTATGGCACTGCATCAGGTACGAAACTGTATGGACCATAATTCATAGTTGGTCCCGTCCATCTTCACTATAGGGGTCGGGCCTTTGAAGGCACCTGAAGATGTGAAAACATCACCCTTGTTCTCTGACATGTTTGAAAAAGAGCCACAGACCGACGAAGGAAAAAGAAATAGGTGGTCTACAAAATCATATGAGGGATAGGTTGTACGTGTAGACTCATACAACCATCCCTAAAACTTGCTCAAGAACCCGAACAAGACAACGGAAGTTGCAGGGGCACTGCCGGACGGGCTAACCCAATTAGGCGGGGCCTCTAGGGCAATCCCGACGAAGAGGGGCCGGAAGCTGCGTTCGTGGCGCTGGGGCTGGGAGCAGTGGCGCTGCCCGGAGGTGCTGGTTGCAGAAGTAGCACCTGCAGGAGCGCGCGGGGGCCGATGGGGCTGGCGGTGGTGGCCACTGGGGCTGGCGGCGGGGGCCGCTAGAGGCAGCAGCGGCACGGCGGGGGAGGGGGATCTAGGGTTAGGGCTTTAGGTGGGATACCGGGACCCCGGTCTAGGACCGTTGCTCCGATACCATGCTAGGAGAGAATGAATTACTTGCATTAGACGTGACCGAGAGCTCTCTTATATAGGAGAATAGCCCTTGGGTTAATTACATGATAAGTACTCAGAGAAAATGAAATTACATAAAAGATACATAACGATATATTTATCTTAACAGAGACAGGGATCAACTTACATCATACAGACATGTTCCTCCGGGATGCACAGTGATTATTGCAGATGGGACTCACTCCAGAATTACAGAACAGGGGAGATTAGTTTGACACCCTCTATGCATTTACAGAATGTGCTGCACGCACCTAACTTTTCTATGAACTAACTATCTATCAGTCAGATTACGAAGGTGTTGAGATAATTGTCTTTCCCTGTGTTTTTGTATTTTACATTTTCTTCATGTATCTTGTGTGTGATTAACCCAGGGCTTTTCTCCTATACAAGAGAGCATGTGGGTCTCTGTTAATGATATGAACTTATTTTCCCACAACATGGTATTAGAGCAATGGTCCAATACCTCCACGCCCCCCCCCCCCCCCCGTCGTCGGCCCCCTCAAGGCCTTCCATGCCTCCAACCCCTCGCCACCGGCCCCCTCGAAGGTTCCTGTGCCTCGCGTGACTTCAGCCTCTTGCTGCGCCACCGCCTCCCAAGCCTAGCATCGCCGCCTCCCAGGCGTCACAATGCCTCCCAGGCCACTAGGCCATTTCTGCGAGCACCCAGGGCCATCTAGGCCTCTCGTCTCATGCCACCTTGTAGCCCTTGCGCGGTTCTGGATTCATTTCTATCGTCGCTACGACTCGACGCACCCAGCCTCGAATTTTTGTGTTTCGTGCGGTCGGATTGTGCAAACGTGATTTTCTTCATCTAAATCACGTTGTAAGGCTCTAAGCTTTACAAAGACGCTATGAGGATGGTTGTATGAGTCTAGAGATACAACCATTCCTCCTTATGTTTGTGTAGACATCATATAACATGTCTACTCCTCAGCATATCCGTGAAACTAATCATTGATATCATGTCTGGCGTCAAGAGTGACGTATTTTCTTCTTCAGGGGCATTCAAGGGCCCTGCTCCCATAGTCAGATGGATGGGACCAACTATGAGTTATGGTCCATGTAGTTTTGTACTCTTATGAAATGTCATAATAAGGAGCACATTCTGATGGACGCAGAACCAACGGACAAGACTGGGATGAATGCATCGTGAAAGCAAGACGATGCATATGCTCGCATCTGGCTCTCTGGGACACTTACCACAGAGATAGCCAACGATATTGTCAATCAACCCACGGCCAAGGCTATGTGGGATATATTAGCAGACACCTATGGGCAGGCAAAGAATGAGAGCGAGATCCTTCAACTACAGTTTGACATTTTAGCGACCAAACAGAATGGTCGACCACTCCGCATGCACTTCTCACATCTACGTGGCATATTTGAGCAACTACACAGCTTCATGTCCATTACCACTACCATTGAGCAGCAACAACAGTATCAGAATGCTATTATGACTGGAGTTTTTCTATCGTCTCTTGACTTCGGGTACGATGCAGCACGTACTCAACTCCTGACGAGTGAGACGATACCACCAATGAAGGAGGTCTACAAACGATTGAGCAGGATTACTACCACGCCTACCACTACACCGCAGACGACTTCCTCAGCCCTGGCAGCTTCCCGTGGACGAGGCGGTTCCTCCCATCTTTATGGTCGTGGACCGCGTGGTCGAGGTGGAGGACGTCAGCGTGGTCCTTGTTCCTATTGCCATCCTCCTGGTCATTCGGAAGACAAATGCTTTCAGAAGCATGGCTATACAGCGTTTGCACGTGTTGCTGAGCAGACTAATTCTTCTCATGTTCCTACTACCGATGGACACATTGAGGACTTTGTCTCGAGACTTAGAGAGATGATAACCACCTCTACGACTCCGACTGCAGGTCCCTCTAATGCAGCAGCTAGCGCCAGAGCATCATCTAGTTCTACAGGTATCTCCTATGCATTTACCAGTTGTAGGAGTTCTGATGTGACAGATTGGATTATGGATTCTAGAGCGTCTCATCATATGTGTGGAGATCGGACACAGTTTACCTCTTACAGATCTCTCCCTCTTGGACGATCTGTAGTAATTGCCAATGGAGTTCGGCTATCCATTGTTGGTCAGGGGAGATTGTGTTAGCTCCTTCTATGCATCTACAGAATGTTCAATATGTTCATGATTTCCATATGAATCTTTTGTCTATTAGCCAGATTACAAAAGATTTACATTGTCGTGCCATCTTTGATCCCTCTTCTCTTGTATTTCAGGACATACTAACAGGCAGGGTGATTGGTCATGGCCGTGAGCAGAGAGGATTGCATAAGTTTGCCATTCCATCATATGCTGGGGTGGCCTTTATTCCTTTTGAATCTGCCTCTCCTTTCTTGTGGCATCTTCGTTTTGGCCACCTTCCTCTTCAAAAGATGATTCATGTGCTCCCGCAGATATCTACTCGCACTGCTTTGGATTGTGAAGCATGTCAACTTGGGAAACATCATCGCTCTTGTTTTCGAGTCGTTCAAGTCATCATAGTAGACGGTCTTTCGAGTTGTTTCATTTTAACATTTGGGGTCCAGGTCGTGTTCCTGATCATCAAGAACGTCATTTTTATATGGTAATTGTCGATGATTACTCTAGACTTTGTTGGGTATTCTTTCTAAAACATAAGTCGGAAGCGGGTTCTATCATTAAAACTTTTCTTATTAAAATCCACAATATCTTCTCTGCTAATGTCAAATACATTCGAACTGATAATGCCTTGGAATTTTCCACTTTACATTTAGCAGAATTTCTCAGTTCTCATGGTATAATTCATCAAACTTCTTGTAATTATACATCCCAGCAAAATGGTGTGGTAGAACGTAAACATCGTCACCTTCTGGATGTCACGAGAACTTTGTTGATTCAAAGTCATACACCTCACTCTTTCTAGGGGGATGTGGTTCTAACTGCATGCTACTTAGTGAACTGCATGCCATCCACTATTCTTGTAGAGAAAATTCCTTTCTTGAGTGTGTTTCCCGAAAAGGAATTATTCTCTCTCACTCCCAGAGTCTTCAGATCGGTGGCCTTTGTCCACAATTTCGCTCCTGGTCGTGACAAGCTCTCACCTAGAGCTGTCAGATATGTCTTTGTTGGTTATTCCCGTACCAAAAAAGGGTATCGGTGTTTTGATCCTGTTGGGAGAAAATACTATGTGAGTGTTGACGTCACATCTGTTGAGTACATTATGTATTTTTCTCCTACAGGTGACAGGTTGTCTGATACTAATGCTGGAGAGGATGTTGTGGTTCCTCCTCCTCCATCTACTCCGTCGTATACTCCTCGGCCTCCATCACCTCCACTACCGTCTCCATCACCACCACCTCCACCACCTACTCCATCTGTAAATAAGTCCATGTTTTTGCTACATGTCTATACTCACAAGTCTTCTACTCGCACCTCTGCTCATGAGACATCCACATTATCCATCACGCCACAGGTATGTCATGAAAATACTATTTCTATTGATGGTATTGGAGCTTTGAATGACACACAGGAAGAATTTATTCCGGAGGACAAAGAAGCAGATGATCTGGAGATACCTATTGCCCTAAGGAAACCTCGGCGCCGATGTGCTACGTATCCTCTTGCTACGCATATCTCATTGGATCATCTTTCCGAGGACTACAGGAAGTTTGTAGTGAGGCAATCTGCTATTACTATCCCACGTACATATCAGGAGACACTTCAAGTCAACAAGTGGTGACTTGCAATGGAGGAAGAGATGGCAGCTCTACGGTCGGGTGGTACATGGTGCATTGTTACTGCTCCGCCTGGTGCATCTGTTGTGAGTTGCAAATGGATATTTACAGTGAAGTAATGGGCAGACGATAGTGTGGACCGCTATAAAGCAAGACTTGTGGCCCGAGGGTTTACCCAAACCTATGGGGTGGACTATCAAGACACCTTCTCTCCAGTAGCAAGACACTCGACACTCTGTATTCTTCTATCGACTGTTGTGTCCAAGGATTGGCCTCTTTACCAACTTGATGTGAAGAATGCATTTCTATATGGCTATCTACAGGAGAAAGTGTATATGCAACATCCACCAGGGTTTGCTATTGAGGGGGAGTCACAGAAGGTGTGCAGACTCCATAAGGCGATTTATGGCTTGAAGCAGAGTCCGAGAGCTTGGTACCATAAGCTATCGGAACTGATAGGGCAACAAGGGTTTGTACGGACTACTGCGGATCATTCTCTGTTTTTCAAGAGAACACCAAGAGGTACGGTGGCTATTCTTGTTTAAATGGATGATATTGTCATTACAGGAGATGATGAACATGACATTCATGCTGCCAAGGAATTCCTAGCCCAACAGTTTGTAACTAAGGACCTTGGCAATCTTAGTTACTTCCTCGGATTGGAGTTCTCCAGGAACAAGCATGGTCTTGAAATGACTCAGAGGAAGTTTGTTATGGAACTTCTTTCTGAGACAGGTATGACGGGATGCAATCCTGCTAATACTCCTATGGATGTAAGTATGAGATTGTATGACGAGGACACTGAGGAGGTTGACAAAAGAAGATATAGAAAGCTTGTTGGGAAGCTCTTATACGTCACTATCACTAAGCCAGATAATAAATTTGCAGCAAGCAAAGTCAGTCAGTTCATGGAGCAGCCCACGAAGGTCCACATGGATACCATTCATATGATCTTGAGATACTTGAAGAATTCTCCTGGTTCGGGTCTTATATTCAGTAGGAGTACATCCCTTGAGGTGACAGCATGCGCAGATGCTAATTACGCAGGTGCCCAAGAGACAGAAAGTCCACTTCTGGACTTGTTTTTTTAGCGGCAGCTCACTTGTTTCATGGAGAAGCAAGAAGTAGACAGCGGTTGATAGATCAAGCGCAAAGTCTTAATACAGGGTGATGGCCCAGGGAAATGCTGAAATGAAGTGGGTTAGATCAGTGTTGACTGATCTTACTATTGAGGTTCCTCTACCTATGCAACTTGTATGTGATAATCAAGCAGCTCTATTTATTGCTAATAATTATGCTTTTCATGAACGGACGAAGCATATAGAGGTGGATTGTTAGTACACTAGAGATATGATCCAGAAAGGTCCCATATCTACCTCCCATGTGTCAACTGGAGATCAGACGGCCGACATCTTTACCAAAGCACGCACTAGAGGTCCCTTTGAGAGGTGTTGTTCCAAACTGAACATGATAGACATATATGCTCCAGCTTGAGGGGGAGTGTTGAGACAGTTGTCTTTCCCTGTGCTTCTATATTTTACATTTTCTTCATGTATCTCGTGTGTAATTAACCCATAGCTTTTCTCCTATATAAGAGAGCATGTGGGTCTTTGTTTATGATATGAACTTATTTTCCCACAACAGAAGGATTTACATTGTCGAGCTATTTTTGACCCATCTTCACTTGTATATCAGTACATCCTTACAGGCAAGGTGATTGGTTGTGGCCGTCAGCATGGTGGCCTCTATCGCTTGACAAAAACTCCATATGTTGGCATCTCCTCTCTTTCTGTCGGATATGTCTTCTCCTTTATGTGGCACCTGCGCTTTGGTCATCTCCCGCTCCAGAAAATATGAAGTGTCTTGCCTCAGATTTCTCCTCAATCATCCTTTGAATGTGAGGCTTTTCAGTTGGGAAAACATCATAGCTCGATTTTTCCCAGTAGTCAGGGTCGTACAAGTAGCTCCATTTTTTAATTATTCCACATAGATATTTGGGGTCCCAGTTGTGTATTAGATCATCAGGGACACATGTTTTATCTTGTTGCAGTAGATGATTTCTCCTGTCAGTCTTGGGTCTTTTTATTACGGAATAAATCTAAAGCTGGAGATGTTATTACAACTTTTCTCACTGAAGTACAAAATGTGTTTTCATCCTCTCTGAAATTTGTGAGAACTGATAATGCCTTGGAATTCCGTACTCATTCTCTAGCCAATTATTTTTCATTCAAGGGTATTATTCATCAAACATCATGTGCCTATACTTCCCAACAAAATGGGGTTGTAGAAAGGAAACATCGTCATCTAGTTGACGTTACACGAACCCTTCTCATTCAAAGTTGTGGTCCTTGCTCATTCTGGGGTGATGTCGTTCTTACGGCAAGCTATCTTATTAATTGCATGCCCTCGTCAGTTTTAGGTGAGAAAATTCCCTTCTCTCTTGCCTTTCCCGAGAAGGAATTATTCTCACTTACCCCTGGTGTGTTTGACTCGGTCGCATTTGTCCACCAGCTGTCTCTAGGTATTGACAAACTTTCTCCTAGGGCTGTCAAGTGTGTCTTTGTAGGGCACTAGAGAACACAAAAAGGGTACATGTGTTACGACCCACTACGCAGGAAGTATTATGTCAGTGCTGATGTCGCATTCATTGAGTTAGTGATGTATTTTTCCCCTACAGGTGATTGTATGGCCTCCTCAGACTTTGATGATGAAATATATGTGCCACCACCATCAGTATCTCCACCACCAGCATCACCACAGCACCACCGTCATCATTGTCATCACCACCTCCACCACCACCATTACCATCACCTCCACCACCTACTATAGTTCCAGTTTCACCATTGCCTCATTATTACACTCGACGGCCACTCCTGCTCATGGTTACCGCCCATCATCTAGCGCTCGTGAGGTACGTTCTGAATATTTTCTAACGATGGGTCTGATGGTCTACCTGAGTAGGGAACTATAACAGAGACATGTGATGGTCTACCTGAGTAAGGCGTACCCATTGCACTTCGGAAACAGAAGCGTAGCTGTGCTACATACCCTATTACATATGTGGTCTCCTTTGATCATTTGACTGGTGATTTTCAAAGTTTGTGGGCACATTATTTGTCGTTTCCATCACGCAGAACTATCAAGAGTCATTGCAGGACGGTCGATGGCGATTAGTTATGGAAGAAGAGAGATGGTTGCTCTTTGTTAGAGTATTTGATTATGCGTCTATTGAGTAGTAGATGGAAAATGGATACCTCCAGTATCTATTTACCCCATCCAGTCTTTAGTCCCACATCTACCAGTTTGGAGATGTGGAGACTTCGTGGGTATTATATATAGAGCCCGACACCCCTATAGTCCATTGAGAAAAAACAATGAAGCATACGCTCCTTAGAGGGCTTCTCCAGTGGTTTCATCCTGCACCGTAGGGAGTAGGGTTCCACGTAAAAATCCTATCTTCCATGTTTCATCTTTCTTTATCTTATGCTCTGTTTATCATTCGGCTTCCGCATTCTCTATTTTCAAATATGGTACTTTGAAGTTATTGTTCTTAAAGATTGATGTTTAAAGATTATTATATGTTCAATGTTTTGGAAATCTTCTGTTCGAGTATTGTTCATGATCTACGATATCCTCAAACCCTAGTTCTACTAAAAATCAAAGTCCATATCGGTGGTGATTCATCGGTTATTATAGGGTTCATTCTGGAACCCTCATTCACAAATAGCATCAACGTCAACCAAAATCCAGCTTTTTGCGACGCGCGAGAGCAGACCCCCTCTGATCATCCCTTTGCATGCATCCGATCATCTCTAGACGTTCGACTCCCAAGGGGAGCCCTCCTCCAGCCGCATGCCGTACAGGTGACACATAGCAGCAAGCCACGACTCCCTCGCGCCTTCGGCGGCACAAAACACTCGCTAGCAACATGATGGCGGCGCGAAACCCTCGAAGCCGCCCCTCCATGCGGTATCCAGTGTCGCACTCCATCTTCTCGAAGCCCTAGACAAACAGTGTTGAACTCCAGTGCCGCACTCCAGGCGATCCCCTGCACGCTCTTCTCCAGTCCCAACGGCAGCATAGATCTTCTAATAGGCTCCAGGTGATGCGATCCTCCAGCGGCGAGCTCCTCCCATCCATGACCGCAGATAGCACGAGCTAGGCGACGCACCCAGGTGGCGCTGTCAAGCCCAGCAGGGGCGGCGACAATTTAGAAGGGGGGTGATGGTCTTTCAAGAAGGGTTCCCACTTGAGAACCCTAAAGAGTGTGTCATTCCATTCAGCCCCAAGTGGGCTCTGATTATATATATATATAGGAGAAAGAAAATAGGCCCAAGGGGCTGATGCCGTGTATTAAAAGAGAGAGAGAGAGACGCGCATACAAAAGAAAAGACATACGCAACGAAAAAAAGGGAGAAAGCCTAAAAAATAACGGTGGCTTATTTAAAAAAAAGGTGCGATGGCTAAAAAAATGAAATAGTCAGGAAAAAATTAATTTGAGAAGTCGAGAAAAAATATATATATTGGCATTTGAGACGTTTTACTTTCTTCCCATATTTATGTATTATCTTGTCTTCTCCCAACTTTATCAATGTTGATTTTTCCGACAAGTATGGGAGAAAGGGGGGATATTGTGTAGAGTCACAGGTCTTGTTTCAAATTCAGATTGTCATATTCTTTAGTCTCGATGGCCAGACGAATTTTCCAGACTCTACAGATGATCAGTTGTTTAGACTCGATGCCAGATATTTCTGAGTCAGTTTCAGACACGCGCATGTATGCGATTTTTCTGATGTGCACATGTTTGCCATCATTTGTTCGTGGTCCCCATCTTCTTCTTGTTTCGTCGGCCAGAGTTCTCATGTGAGCCATAGGGACTCCATAGTAGAGGATCATTCCCTATGCCATGTGGGCAAGGGTTTTCATGTGGTATCATAGGGACTCCATAGTAGAGTACCATTCTTTGAGTCAGATGGGAGAGACCCAGTTCTCTAACGAGGAGACTCCAGGATCAGTTTCATACTCAATGGTCAGATTCTGAGTTCTCAGTTTAATTCACACTCCAGTCCGTTCGTCCTCCTCACCTGCACGGCATGAGAAGCAACGTCCCCGACAACAGCCGATAGTTGTGCGCGTTGAGTTGATATTGTTTGTAGTGTCATGTAGTGTAGGTTGAGTTTCTTTCTGTTTGTCGAAGTTGAGCATTGCATGCTCCAGCTTGAGGGGGAGTGTTAGAGTATTTGGTTGTGCGCCTATTGAGTTGTAGATGAAAAAATGGATACCTCCAGAATCCATTTGCCCCATCCAGTCTTTAGTCCCACATCTACCAGTTTGGAGATGTGGAGACTCCGTGGGTGCTATATATAGAGCCCCACACCCCTGTAGTCCATTGAGAAAAAGCAATGAAGCATACGTCCCTTTGAGGGCTTCTCCTGTGGTTTCATCCCGCTCCTTAGGGAGTAGGGTTCCACGTAAAAATTTTATCTTCCATGTTTCATCTTTCTTTATCTTATACTCTGTTTATCATTCCATTTCTGCATTCTCTATTTTCTAACACTCTTCAGTCGAGAGGTACCTGGACTCTTGGTCCCGCCCCTCCTGGGGCGTCTATAGTCAGTTCTAAATGGGTTTTCACAGTGAACCAGGATGTAGAAGGTACCATTGATAGGTACAAAGCTCAACTTGTTGCCCGAGGGTTTACACAGACATACGGAGTGGACTATCTTGACATGTTTTCTCATGTTGCTCGTCATTCTACCTTACGTATTCTCTTATCTATTGTTGTAATGCGAGATTGGCCTTTGTTTCAGTTGGATGTCAAGAATGCTTTTCTGTATGGAGATCTTCAGGAGGAAGTCTACATGCAACAACCGCTGGGGTTTGTTGTTGAGGAGGAGTTCTCACAGGTGTGTAGACTTCATAAGGCAATCTATGGCCTTAAGCAAAGTCCTGGAGCAACGTTCCAGAAGCTCTCAGACTTATTTGCAAGACAAAGGTTCCAACAGTCAAAGGCATATCATTTTCTTTTTACACTGAAGACCTCCAGAGGTATGACTGCTATTACGGTGTATGTTGATGATATACTCATTACATGAGATGATGAGTATGGAATAAATAGGGCAAAAGAATTTCTAGGTCGGGAATTTGTTACCCAAAGACCTAGGAGCCTTAAGATACTTTCTGGGGTTAGAATTTGCCATAAATAAAAAGGAGCTTGTGATGACTCAGAGAAAGTACATCACTAACTTGTTGAGTGATACGGGAATGCTTGGATGTCGATCTGCAACTACACCCATGGATCCAAGAATGAAACTCTATGATGATGATAATGATGAGGTGGACAGGAGAAGATACAAGGAGCTGGTTGGAAAGCTTCTTTATGTTATCATTACTTGACCCGATATTTCTTTTGCAGTCAGTCAGGTGAGCCAATTCATGGAACAACCTTGTCAAGTCCATAGGGATGCTATACAAATGATACTAAGGTATCTCAAATCATCTCCGGGTGCAGGATTACTATTTGAAAGGGGTGACTTTATGACTATATCAACATGTGTAGATGTAGACTATGCAGGATGCCCCAAGGACAGGAAATCCACATCAGGGTTTGCTATATTTGTTGGCAACTCTCTCGTCTCATGGAAAAGCAAGAAACAAACTGTTGTTGCTAGATCCAGTGTTGAATCTGAATATCGAGCAATGGCACAAGCATGTAAAGAAATGATGTGGGTTCGAGTAGTCCTAACATATATATGCACAAGCATGTAAAGAAATGATGTGGGTTCGAGTAGTCCTAACAGATATACATATAGATGTTCCTCTTCCAATGTCGCTAGAATGTGACAATTAGGTTGCACTATTCATTGCTAACAATCATGCATTTCATGAGAGGACAAAGCATATTGAGGTTTGTTAGAATTATTATATTACAATTATATTTGTAACATTTCGGGTTCCGTAACCCTTAACCCTTCGGGTTCCGTAACCCTTAACTCTTCGGGTTCCGTAACCCCTCGGGGGTATTTATGTATTTTTACTCTTGTACTCTCTAGGGTTTTCTCTCTATATAAGAGACCCTAGCCCTATGGAATAGATATCACATTCTGTCTCTCTCCTTCACACGGTATCAGAGCAACGGTCCTAGATCGGGGTTCTAATCTAAAATCCCCACCGCCACCTTCAAGCCTCGCAAAAAGCCTGTGCGGGCCCTCTTCCCTGAATTAGGGCCCCATGCAAGGCCCTCCAATCGCCTCTAGTGCAGCAGCCCTCCCGCTAGCGCTACCCGACGCTTTCAGGACCTCCTACGAAGGTCGTCAACCCAACAGCTACCCTCCACGGGTACCGTAGGACTCTTTGGAGATCCAAAACTCATCACGGATCGCTTCCAAGAATCCAGATATGGTGTCCATTGGGGGTTTTCAGCCCTTCGTCAAGGGAAAACGTGAGTTTTAGGGCATTTTTTAGCTCTTATATGCATCCTTAGTTGATCACAGGATCGCCTTTCTATTTTAAGACCACCATGGCGCCTTCTTCTACCGAGACAAAGCCCTTGGCCACAAATATTATGGCACAAGGCACTACTATCAAACTCAAGGACACAGAAAATTATGTGTTATGGTCTCGATCTTTTATGTTATTCATTGGTGGTCAGAGGAAACTTTACATTTTGACTAAAGATCCTTTAGATGAAGAGGACAAAGAGTACGACAACTGGCAAACTGATAACTATTTTATTATCAACTGGATGACCAACAGTGTTGAGGCTCATATTGCCTCAAATCTTCTTTATAAAAATACGGTCAAGGAAATGTGGGAGGATCTCGAGCAAACATACTCCCAAAAGAAGACAAAGTCACGCCTTGCAGATATTTACAGGCGAATCTGGTCGCATATCGGGGTGATTCCACCCTCATCGAGTACTGCAGCCATCTATCCAGTCTGTATGAGGAGCTTGCAATATTCCAGCCCTCATGTTGCACCAAACAGATACAAGAACGTTTTGACTGGCAGGTATACCGCTTCCATAATGGCCTGCATTCTAGGTACCATGCAGCGAAGGAGCAATTTCTTATATCAGACACATTGCCAACAATGAAGGCCATCTTTGGCCAACTTGAGGAGCTCGAGACATCCGCTGCCCGGCCTCCTGTCTTACCTTCAACAGAGAACTTTGCACACATCGCCTCATCTGGGCGAGGAGGCAACTACGGCTTGCAAGGAGGATGCGGTTGCGATCCAAGTCGTGGCCGTGGACGGGAATCTGGACAAGGCCGTGACTTTGGTCGTGGTCGTGGGCGAGACTCTACTGCCCCATGCACTCACTGTAGTAGGTGGAACCACCCGTCTGAATGATGTTGGCAGAAGTTTGGCGTACCTTCTTATCACGCCAATAATGCTTATGAGGATGCCTATGATGTAGAAGAAGCATCGCCTACCTCCAGTGGCAAGACTGATCATCTTAATGATGCAGATTACTCCCGCCTAATGTAGATCCTTCAGACTCCAGGGCCTACCACCACTAGTAACACTACAACTGCTGCTCTGGCCACTCCTTCAAGTGTCATAGCCAACTCTGCTATCACTTCTACTCCAGCTTGGATTATTGATTCCGGCGCCTCTACTCATCTCACTGGAGAAGGTAGTCTGCTCACCTCTTCCATACCATCTACCTCTTTGAAGTCAGTTCGAGTCGCTAATGGGACTCAATCACAGATTACTAGTGTCGGAACTATGGAATTCTCTTCCAAACTCCGACTTGCAGGGGTTCACTGTGCTCCTGATTTTCCTCTTAGCTTGTTATCAGTTCACAAGCTTTGTGTTGAGCTTCATTCTCGTGTGATATTTAATGAATCTTGTTGTTATTTCAGGACATTCAGACGAGGCAGATTTTTGGTGGGGGTCATGAGAAGAACGACCTATATTACCTTGACATACCCTCAAACTCCAATTTTGTTGGTGATGCATCTATCTCCGAAGATCCGCTCCTATGGCATCGACGCCTTGGACATCCCTCTGCCAAGGCCATCTCCATGATGTTTCCTGAACTCTCTGCTCTGTATCCCTTTCAGTGCGAGGCATGTGAGTTCGGGAAACACCATAGAACTTCGTTTCCTGATCGTACTGAGTCTCGTAGTACTGTTGCTTTTCATCTTGTTCACTGTGATGTTTGGGGACCTTGTCCGATCCGCACATTAAGTGGTCATCGCTACTTTATATTTTTCGTTGATGATTATAGTCGATCTTTTTGGGTCTATCTAATAAAGGAGCATTCTGAGATTAATCAGATTGTCAGAAATTTCTATCAATATGTTAAAACTTACTTTTCTAGCATTGTTAAGATCATTCGTACCGACAATGCTCTTGAGTTAACCCAACATGACCTGACCTCTTTCTTTGCATCCCAGGGAACTGTTCACCAAACATCATATCCATATACCTTACAACAGAATGGTATAGCTGAGAGGAAACTCCGACACTTGCTAAATGTTGTCAGATCTCTTCTTAGTCAAATGAGTGTTCCTAAACAATATTGGGGAGATGTTATCATTACTGCAGTGTATCTCATCAACCGTGTTCCTTCATCAATTCTCAAAGGGGAAACTCCATTTTCCTTACTTTATCCTACCGAGTCTCCTTTTCCCATACCTCTGCGAATTTTTGGTTGTATTGCCTTTGTTCATAACTTTCATGCAGCTGACAAATTATCCTCTCGTGCCATCAAATGCGTCTTTCTTGGGCACTCTCGTACCCAGAAAGGCTATCGCTGCTATAATCCTGTTGGACATCGATACTATGTATCTGCTGATGTCACTTTCTTTGAGAAAACAAGCTATTTCATACAGACTGTATGTGACATTCCTCTGGACCTCCCTCCTCCACAAATCGTCTATACTCGCCAGCGTACCTCTATACCTCCTACACCAGTGTTTGTATCTTTGCCTGTCCCTTTTATGCAGGATGATAGGAACACTTCAAGTGCTCCCACCACTGTTGTCCCGGATGTACCTGGGGAACTTCCTATAGCTCTACGTAAGCAAAAAAGGAAATGTATGTATCACCCCATGTCACATTTTACTTCTACAGATGGTTTATCTAGCTGTGACAAGAGAGTTGCAGATGCTCTTAATGCTATTACCGTTCCAAGAGATCATTTCAGTGCAATGCAAGATCAAGGTTGGCGACGGGCCATAAATGAGGAGATGGATGCACTTACCTCCCGGGGTACGTGAGATCTTGTGTCGTGCCCCCCGGGAGTTCACCTTGTGGCATGTCGATGGGTCTTCACGACCAAACAGTCGCCTGATGGTTCTATTGACAGGTTGAAAGCCAGACTTGTTGCAAAAGGTTTTACACAAACCTTTGGAGTTGATTATTTTGAGACCTTCTCGCCTGTTGCCAGAATGGGGTCAATACGTACCATTCTTTCTGTTGCTGCCAACAAGGCTTGGCCCATTTATCAACTTGATGTAAAGAATGCTTTTCTTTATGGTGATCTTGAGGAGGAGGTCTACATGATGCAACCACCGGGGTATGTAGTTGAGGGGGAGCATGTATGTCGACTACGCAAGGCCATTTATGGCCTGAAGCAGAGCCCAAGGGCATGGTTTGACAGGCTCACTACGAAGATCAACACACTTGGTTTTCAGAGGACAACATCTGACTACTCTGTCTTTGTTAGACAACGGTCTACTAGAACGATCATCCTTGTTGTCTATGTTGATGATATGGTTATCATAGGAGATGACGTAGATGGTATTCAGGAGACTAAGGCCTTCCTCCAGAAGATCTTTGTCACGAAAGATCTCGGCCAACTTCGTTATTTTCTTGGCATCGAAGTAATACGCACTACAGATGGGCTCCATCTTTCACAGAGAAAGTATTACCTCGATATTCTGACTGAGGCAGGACTTCTTGGATGCAAGCCATCTGGCATCCCTGCAGAAGTGAGAAAATATTCAGCATCTACTGATCTAACATTTGCGGATGCAACACGATACAGAAGCTTAGTGGGAAAATTACTATATCTCACTGTTACTAGGCCAGATATATCATATGCTGTGAGCAGAGCCAGTCAATATATGGAGAAGCCTCTTTACAGTCACTGGCAGGATGTTCTTTTGATCCTTCGATATTTGAAGGAATCTCCCGGATGTGGACTTTTCTATGGGGTGAATGGACACACTAATATCTCCGCCTATACAGATTCTGACTATGCTAGCTCTCCTGAGGACCGCCGATCCACTACAGGATACGCCATGTTTGTTGGAGATAACCTTGTCACTTGGCGAAGCAAGAAGCAGACAGTGGTATCCAGATTCTAGTGCGGAAGCAGAATACAGGGCAATGGCTCAGGCCACATGTGAAATCACATGGCTTATTTCTTTCCTAACAGAACTTGGCATGTCAATCGCCACTCCTGTACCCTTATACTGCGATAACAAGTCTGCCAAATACATCGCCACCAATCCAGTTTTCTATGAGAGGACAAAACACATTGAAGTTGATTGCCATTTTATTCCTGATGCAGTACGAGAAGGACGAATCAGCACTCCACACATCTCCACTGAACTTCAACTTGCAAACATCCTCACAAAGGCTCTTCCAAGGAAGCGCCTAATGTCCTTAGTATCCAAGTTGGGCATGATCGACAGATATGCTCCAACTTGAGGGGGAGTGTTAGAATTATTACATTACAATTATATTTGTAACCTTTCGGGTTCCGTAACCCTTAACCCTTCGGGTTCCGTAACCCCTCGGGGGTATTTATGTATGTTTACTCTTGTACTCTCTAGGGTTTTCTCTCTATATAAGAGACCCTAGCCCTATGGAATAGATATCCCATTCTGTCTCTCTCCTTCACAAGGTTGATTGTCATTTTATACGTGACATGACTCAGAAGGGCTTCATCTCTACAGCTTATGTCAGCTCAGGAGATCAGACGACGGATATCTTCACCAAAGCACTCCTTAGAGGCCCCTTCCAGAAGTATTCATCCAAGCTCAGCATTATAGATATCTATGCTCCATCTTGAGGGGGAGTGTCGTGATATGTTATATATTTCTGTACTCTCTTTATATTTCTCTGTTCTCCCGTCTACTTTATGTAATTTGCCCATAGGTCTCTCCCTATATAAGAGAGCTTAGGACCAAGGAATAAAATATCCCTTTCGTTTTTCCCAACAGCAACCCCTACAAGAGTGGGATTTGAACCACGGTCTTTTGTGTGGTAGACACATTGTACTACCACTAGACCATTATGAGGGTACAATTTAATGCATATATATACATATACAAATTTGGATTCAGCGAGGAACACATGAATTCTATAAGAGAACCTTTAATGCATGTATAGATCATATAGATAACAAAAGCTAAAGAATAATAGGTATACAAATCATAGGCCCAAAATCATATACATATATGTATCTCCAAGGGATAAAACTTGTCGACACAAAATATATGAGAAAAATATTTACATATAAAACTTATTAGAAGCACAAAAATGTAAAGTGGCGCACTATTAGTCAATTATTTCATATTTTATTTGAAGAATTAGAATGAATTCATTAGATAGAAAATTTAAAAGCACTAAACAATTCATTAATAAGTGTTGAGAACAACGGAAAAAACGGATGAGAAAAAATACCCTAGATTATATTCCCAAATGCAATATATATGAGAATAATGAAAAGATGCATAAATGTAAATGATGATATAAGAGTTGCTCAGAAAAAAATCGAGTTATTGTGTCATCAACATGTCATGGATTAACATGAATCCTATCATATATGTAGCCGCATATGCGGCTGCATATGATACATATTCGAATCGCATATGTGTTTTAACCACATATGGCATATGCGCTTCGATCAAGTGATCGAATAAGCATATGCGACCGCATGAACCACACTTCCGAAGGCCACGCTAGCGAGATGCATGTAGTACTAAACATGCGTAGAGTCACCATGAGATGTAGACCAAATAACCTGTAGATAACAACGACACGACTTGGTCGTCTTCTGGGAGTAAGTCTGCTCAAGGTCATCCCACGTCTCCTTGATCGAGTCCCTGGAAAGAAGAATCGACGCAATATGTGCCTCAACAATGTTGGTCATCTAGTTGATAACCTGATAGTTGTCTGCGAGTCAAGCACCATAGTCTTTATTTATCTTCTTTAGAGGATCCTTTGTCAAGATATAAACTTTCGGTTGACCACCAACGAACACCTTAAAAGAGCGAGACCAGAGCACGTAGTTTTATGTGTCATTATGTTTGATAGTAGTACATTGTATCATCATGGATGACAGAGTATACAAGGGGCTTTGTCTCAGTAGGAGTAGATGTCATGATGCTTAGATAAAGATGTCAAAGAAGTCTTGTTGTTGTTCAAATATGCATATGAGGGCTGAAAAGTACCCTAGAAATCATGCCCGGGCAAGCAAAAGGTTTGAGAATGCGTAGTACAACAGATTAGGCGATCCTCGGGGATCCTCAGCACCTTGGAAGGTGCAAAAGATCTTAGCAGAGACCTAAGAGAGATGCCAGCGACTGACGGTGGTGGTGGATGTGGAGACTGTGGAAGGTGTCCACGGTAGCCTTCTGTGGGGCTGGGAGCGCTATGGAGGTAAGGAGGTGGTGCTAGAGTGAGGAGGTGAGATGCGGCGGTATTGGAGGTGAGAAGGTGCGACGACGACACTGGAGTGAAGAAGGTGGTACAGCTGAGGCGATGGAGGTGAAGAGAGGCCGCTGGAGCACGAGGAGGGTTGTTGGAGCAGCTTTAAGATCGCTCCCTCAGTGGTGCAGCAACACCATAGAAGGGAAAAAAGGCCTCGTGCTAGAACATAGGTGACGAAGAAGTGCTCGCACAGGCACTTGAAGGTGGCGGCGAGATGATTTAGGTCAGAACCACAGTCTAGGTCCGTTGCTCAGATACTATGTGGAGAAGAAAATGAACTGCTGCATTTATTCCATGAGTCTATGGTTTCTTATATAGAGAGAACCCCTATAGAGCAAAAAAGGAAAATTACATATAATACTCTAAAGAGTTACATGACTCAAATAAATAGAAGTACAATAACTCTAAGAGTAATCACTTGTGACATAGAAGTATCGTACAGATGATCCAAACCGCAGAGAAACAAAACGACAAGCAAATGAGACCTAATCAATTGGGACCTAAACCGATAAAAAAATTGGCATAGGGGAGGTGGCGGTGGGGGTTTCCTACACTCTTGCCATATATAGTTTATTTCTTGGAATGTCTCAGGCCCCGATCAGTCAGAAAAAAGGAGGGTGGTGGGGCTACTTCTATAGAGCTAAAAGGCAGATGTTGTGTGTCTGCAAGAGACTATGCTAGAGATTTAAGACCAGTTCATGTGGCATGAGTTGTCTAGGTCCAGATTCATTGAGCAAAAACATTATCGTCAGTCGGTTCCTCAATAGGAGGGCGGAGTCATCTATGTTTGGTGTGTAGGATCTTGAATGTCTTCCTCATGTTGATTTCCACAATTTATGGCCACATTGGTGCTTAGATATCGATTGATTTGTGGGATGAGCTCAGATAAGCACGAGTACGCTTTTGCAATCCACCTTGGATTGTTGTAGGTGACTTCAACGTCACTCTGCTTCTGGCTAACCATCCATAGGATAGGAGGAATGGACCATGGATCACCCTCTTTTGTTACATTTGTTGGTGAGTTAGCTATGGAGGTCTTAGATCCCATAAACCTCTAGTATACCTGGTGGAGGACATCTCGGTCCCATGTGGACTGTAGAGATAGATATTTTCATATGCTATGTACCTGTTCGTCTTTTTTTTTCTCTGGACTTCTATGTAGTTTACCCTTGAGGTCTCTCCCTATATAAGAAAACCTAGGGTTCCCTTGAATAATAGTTTACTCATTTTTCATAACATAGTATCAAAGCCCTAGGGCTTCCTCTTCCCACCCGCCCCCTCCCCCTCTCACATCTCTCGCCAGCCCTCTCCTCTCGTCGGCCCCCTCCTCACGCCTCTTGCCGGTCCCCAGCCCGGTCTCCTCCTCTCCCCCCTCCCCCCCCCCCGCCCCCACGTCAGGATCCCGCCTCCGCCAGCCACGCCGCACTGGGACCCCTCCACCGCCGTGCCCTAGCCCGGCACCCAGTCCCGCTCTGGGATCTCGCCTCTGCCTTCAACTTCGGCCGTGCCCTAGTCAGCTACCGGCCCCTGCCCTAGCCGTTACCGTTGTGTTTCCCGTCGGCTTGATCGTAGCCCGCTCGTTCTCCGGATCTATGGATTTGGGTGCGTAACGTCTACATACGTACTCAAATCCTATGCAGACTCTGTAGACATTTGTCATTCTGTCTACAAACCCTAGTTCTTCTCCAGCGGCAATATGTCAGAATCCAAGGTGGATATGCCTTCCATAGGTGCGTTCAAAGGTCCCGCGCCAATAGTGAAGATGGATGGTTCGAACTACGAGCTCTGAGCAATGCAGTTCATGAGTCTCATGAAGTCAAACGGTAAGAAGCACATTATTACCGAGGATGAGCCAGCAGAGAAGACATGGATTTATGCCTCGTGGGAGGCTGATGATTCGTATGCAAAGGTTTGGTTGTCAGGCACACTGTCGATGGAGATTGCCAATGACGTCCTCCATCAGCCCACCGCCAAGGCGATGTAGGATATTCTAGCTGTAATACATTCACAAGTTCGGAATGAGACCAAGATGTTACAGCTGCAGGCTGCAGCATGATATATTCACAATGAAGCAGAATGGCAGACCGCTTCACTCATTGTACACATCCCTGAGAGGGATGTTTGAGAAGCTATACAGTACCATTCCCCTTAGAGCAACACCTGAGCAGCAGAAGACGTTTCGGAATGCCACCATGGTGGGCGTTCTACTTGCAGCCCTAGATCCTGAGTACGAGGCTGCCCGCTCTCAGATTTTGGCCGATGTTGTTATTCCTCCGGTAGAGGATGTCTACAGGAGACTCAGTCACATCTCAGTTTCTTCCAGCTCATCTACTCCACCCCCATCGGCGATGGCAGTCGCGCGTGGGAGAGGTGGTCATTCTGCTGGCCGTGGCCGTGGACGTGGACCCCAGGGTAGGGGTGGTCGCTTTCGTCAGCCGTGTTCATACTGTCACCACACAGGCCACTCGGAGGAGACATGCTACTCTAAGCATGGGTTCCCAGCCTCGGCACGTGTAGCAGATCATTCTCAGCCCCAATCGGCCACTACGTTAGACAATCGTTTCGAGGAACTTGTGGCACGTCTACGTGATATTATGTCACAATCATCTGGTGATTCTTCTGGTGGACCTTCAGATGTTGCTGCTACAACATCTGCCAGTTCCTCTGCTACTGCTAGTACCTCAGGTAGTGCTACTGCATTTACCTCATGATATCTCTGACTGAATTATAGATTCTGGTGCCACACATCATCTCTACTGAGATCGAGAGCGACTTGTGTCCTACAAGGACATTCCTCATGGTCGTTCAGTGCAGATCGCAGATGGTACTCATTCCCCCCTTGTTGGTCAGGGGGAGGTTTTCCTATCTCCTAATATGCATCTACAGAATGTCTTACATGCTCCTGAGTTCTCAATGAATCTCTTGTCTATCAGTCAGATTACGAAGGACTTGTACTGTTGTGCTATATTTGGCCCCTCTTCTCTTATTTTTCAGGACATACTAACGGGCAGGGTGATTGGTTGTGGCTCTGAGCAGAATGGTCTGTATCGACTGGTCCGGAATTCTTATGCTGGTCTCTTGTCATTCTGCCAGACCAGTATCTCCGTACATCTGGCATCTCCGTTTTGGTTATCTCCCGCTCCAGAAAATGCGACATCTTCTGCCTCAGATATCTCCTAGTTCTTCCTTTCGCTGTGAAGCATGTCAATTAGGAAAGCATCATCAATCCAGCTTTCCTAGTCGTCAGAGTCAGAGCAGCAGCTCCCCATTTGAGTTGTTTCACATAGATATATGGGGTCCAAGCCGTGAACCTGATCATCAGGGACACAGATTTTATCTAGTGGTAGTAGATGATTTTTCTCGTGTATCGTGGGTCTTTCTTTTAAAGAATAAATCTGAAGCAGGCGATGTAATTAAGAATTTGATTAATGAAGTGCAAAATGTGTTTTCTTCTATTATCAAATATGTTCGTACAGATAATGCTCTAGAATTCTGCACACGGTCCCTCTCTCAGTTTCTTTCGTCAAAGGGCATTATTCACCAAACCACTTGTGCTTACACATCTCAGCAGAATGGTGTGGCAGAAAGGAAGCATCGCCACCTTCTGGATATTACTCGGACCCTACTGATTCAGAGTTGTGCTCCTCTCTCTTTCTGGGGGGATGTTGTTCCTACCGCTTGCTACCTGGTCAATCGTATGCTGTCATCTGTTCTTGGTGAGAAAATTCCTATCTCTATCATTTTCCCTGACAAGGAATTATTCTCACTTACTCCACGTGTCTTTGGTACTGTTGCCTTTGTTCATCTCCTGACTCCTGGACTTGACAAACTCTCTCTTAGAGCTGTCAAGTGTGTCTTTGTTGGTTACTGTCGGACTCAGAAGGGCTATCATTGTTATGATCCCATAAACAAGAAATATTTTGTTAGTGCTCGTGTCACCTTCTTTGAGTATGTTATGTATTTTTCCCCTGCAGGTGACAGACTGGTACCATCTACTACCAACGATGATGTCTATGTCCCTCCGCCTCCGACTTGGAGCTCACCTGAGTCTACTCATGTTCCTGTTTCCACGCCATCTTCACCACCATCACCTCCATCTCCACCACCTCTACTACTTCCACAACCTCCTATTCCACATTTACCAACTATACGCGTCGGTCAGGTCCTGCTCAGGCTACACGTCAGACATCCATCACGCTTCAGGTATGTTCAGATGGCATTACTACTGACGGGTCAGATATGGTACATGTGCAGGATTCTTCATTGCAGGAGGAGACTACACCATCTAGCACAGAGGAAGATGATCTTGATAATCCTATTGCTATTCGGAAGCAGAAGCGGACGTGTGCATCTTATCCATTTGCTTCACAGGTGTCTTTTCATCGCCTGACAGGCGACTTTCAGAGATTTGTTGCCGCCTTGACTTCCGTGGACATACCACGAACCTACCAGGAAGCTATGAAGATTGATTGCTGGCGAAAGGCTATGGAAGATGAGATGCGCACATTACAGTCTCTTGGCACATGGATCTTGGTTACTGGTCCTCCTGATGAATGTATTGTGAGCTGTAAGTGGGTATTCACGGTTAAATACCACGCTGATGGCAGTCTAGATCGGTACAAAGCACGGTTGGTAACCCTATGGCGTCGATTATATGGATACTTTTTCTCCAGTGGCTCGTCATTCTACTCTTCGCATTCTCTTATCCGTTGTTGTGGTACGCGACTGGAGTATTTCTCAACTGGATGTCAAGAATGCCTTCTTGTATGGAGATCTGCAAGAGGAAGTCTACATGCAGCAGCCACCAGGGTTTACTGCTGAGGGGGAGAAGCATATGGTGTGTAGACTTCAGAAGGCAATTTATGGCCTCAAACAGAGTCCAAGAGTGTGGTTCCAGAAGCTTTCCAACCTGATTGAAAGACAGGGATTCAAGAGATCGAATGCAGACCTCTCGTTGTTTGTTCAGAAATCATCAACAGGTACGGTTGTTATCATTGTCTATGTTGATGATATTCTGGTTACAGGAGATGATATTCAGGGCATAGAAAGGGCGAAGGCATTCCTAGGCCGTCAGTTTGTCACAAAGGATCTCGGAACCCTAAGATACTTTCTGGGGTTGGAATTTGCCAGGAATGCACAGGGACTGGTGATGACCCAAAGGAAGTACATTACAGATTTCTTGACTGAAACATGCATGGCTGGATGCAAACCATCAAGTATTCCCATGGATCCAAGCATGAAGTTGTATGATGACGATACTGATGAAGTGGACAAAAGAAGATATAGAGAAATAGTGGGTAAACTCCTTTATATTTACCATAACTAGACCCGATATTGCCTTTGCAGTGAGCCGGGTGAGCCAATTTATGGAGCAGCCAAGACAAGTTCATATGGATGCCATATATATGAAACTGAGGTATCTTAAGTCTTCTCCAGGTTCAGGGTTGTTGTTTCGAAAGGGCACAGATTTATCTATTTCAGCATGTGTTGATGCTGATTATGCGGGATGTCCTAAGGATCGAAAATCGACCTCAGGATTTGCAGCTTTTATTGGGAGCTCTCTAGTTTCTTGGAAAAGCAAGAAACAAACTATTGTGGCGAGGTCTAGTGCTGAATCCGAATATAGGGCCATGGCGCAAGCAAGCACGGAGATGATGTGGGTTCGATCGGTTCTAGAGGATCTACATGTAGCTGTACCTCTACCCATGCAACTTCAGTGTGACAATCAGGCAGCCATGTTTATTGCTAACAATCCAGCATTTCATGAAAGAACGAAGCATATTGAAGTTGACTGCCATTACACTAGAGACTTGATCCAGAGAGGATTGATATCTACAGCTCATGTGAGCTCAAGGGATCAGACTGCTGACATACTTACCAAGCCGTTGCTCAGGGGACCTTTCCAGAGATGTTCTTCCAAGCTGAGCATGATAGATATCTATGCTCCACCTTGAGGGGGAGTGTAGAGATAGATATTTTCATATGCTATGTACTTGTTCGTCTTTTTTATTTTTTTATTTCTCTCTGGACTTCTATGTAGTTTACCCTTGAGGTCTCCTCTATATAAGAGACCCTAGGGTTCCCTTGAATAATAGATTACACATTTTCCATAACATGGACCATTTTCTTAATTCGGTTGTTATTCTGGAGAGTTTTCCCTTAGGTTCTATGATGGCCTTGCTGAGGTCACACTCGAACCATATGACGTTCTATTAGGACCCAGGAGATGGCCAACACTTTGATTTTAAGTGTCAATGGATGCAGAATGAGGGCTTTCGAGCGAAATTCATGAGATGATGGTAGGAGGTAGTAGTCACAAGATCGACATCAAAGATAATGGCAAAGAAGCATAGAACATTATGCAACATGCTTATACAGGTAAGTATGGAATCTCGGGAGCTCCAAGGGATGCAGAGAGATTTGGCAAAGACTGAGGTTGTACTGCTTGATCCATTTGAGGATTCCAAGGAGTTACTTGAGGAGGAGGAGGAGGTTGTGGTATGCGAACATACCCTCATTCTCAAGGAGGAGGATAAGAAAGTACATATCGAATGGAGACAGTGCTCGAGGAAGGATTAGTTGAAAGAGGGAGATGCGAACATGAGATACTTTCATGCAATAACCAACGAAAGAAGAAGGCGCAATCTAATTCATTCAATTGAGGTAGATAGGGGGAATTGGTGGGTGGCAGTACCATTAGTGATGCTTTGAGACGACAATACATTGAGCTCAGCAAGTGTGTGCCTAGGAGCGATGCTACATGGATGGGAAGAGACGCCACACGTTTATCTGACTTGCAGTATGAAGAGTCGGTGAGATCTTCTTGATTTCGAAGGTCAAGCAGGAGACTTTTGATCTGAACAAAGAGGGATCCCCAAGCCCAAATAGCTTCTTGGTTTCTTCTTCAGGACCTTGTCGGCAAAAAGGTTTTGAATGTAGTGGAGTTGCATCAGATAAATGGTACATTCGAGTGGCCGAACTGATCCCTTCTATTCCTTCTACCCAAAAGGGATATGATGTGGTGTGTGGAGGACTTGTTCTATGACATTTGAGCCCATGGAGAGTCATTATGCAATAAATATTATTGCGAACCATTATTTATCTGAAATGAAATAGAATTTATAGATCCCTTGTACCATCAATGTTATGTACCATGGTGGTGAGACATGATCTAGTAAATTCTTCCAAATCTTCCCTAAATTAATGCTTAACCCCACTATTATGTCTCTGTAAGATTTAGTTTGTATACTTGTAACATCCGGGTTCCAATTAAACCTGAACCCGGCCCGATTAGGATCTGTATAACTTGATAAAGTTATCAATCAACATTAATTGATCTAAATCAATCAAATGATCATGAATCAAAAGTCATTTGGGCAAAATTGACAAAAAATTGGTCGCATCGTAATGCGAGGCCGAAAAAGCCGCAACGCAAATTCGGAAAACACAAAACAAACCGAGACCGCAATAAAATCCAATTCGACGAAACAAGACCAATGGAATCGACCATTCGTCAATCGAAAGCCATTTGATATTTTTAAATCACAAAATTTAACCTTAAACAGAAACCGTATCTCGAATTGTTCGGGCATCCAACACCGATCGAAAATATATCAATATTATACTCATATTGATCGTCGTTCAGAGACGATCAAATCAAGATATTGCGTGTCGAACTCGGAGGATCGATGTGCGCATATGGATTTCTTTTAAAAACTTCTCAAATAAATGAAATAAAAAATAAAAATTTAATTAATTTCTGCCAGTAATACTGTAGCAGCAGACTGTCTTGTTGCATTTTTTAAAAATAATATAAATAAATGATAATAAAAATATAAATAAATACTATACTTCTGAGTTATGGCATCAGCATGCTGATGTCACTGCTGATATCATGTTTAAAAAAAAGATTTGGGAAGGTTCCAAGAACCTTCCTCACTCCCTCTCTTTTCTCTCCTATAAAATCCAACGTGGGATCTCTTCTTTCTTTCCTCCATAATTTATTTTCCAAATCCCTTTCCTTTTCTCTCTTGGCCATTGAAAGAGCTTCAGCTCTTTGCTGATCCGTTGGAGCCAATTTGATACTCGTATTTCTCAAGAAATTCTGGAAGCTTGGACTGCTGCTGCTGCCTTCCACAGCAACTGCATACTGCTGTATCCTTCAACAATTGTTGCTGCATACAAGCCATTTCTTCAACAAAGCAGCAACTGCCTTTTTCCTTTAATTGGGAAAAATTCAAGAGTACAATCCAATCTCCATCTTATTTGCTGCCATTCATGTTGCTTTCCATGAAATCCAAAGATCCAACTGTATAATCAAAGCTCCATTTTGACACTGGATTGATTTTTCTCCTACATTGCTTTACAACATATAAATTCATGTTTCATGATGTATGGATAAAATCATATATAATATCATGCTTAGGATCAGATTAGCAGTTAATGGGCTCATATTGTATTATCTAAATTAAGTTGGAAAAGTTCATTGGTAGGTGTTGATTTATGGATAGACAAATGGAAACTCTTTTGATTAAATTTCATCTTCAGACTTATACTCTTGACATTTCCATATTGAAATCCTCATTAATTAAATTAGAGAAATTAAAATAACAAATTTCTAGTCATAGTTATCACATTTCTCTATATTGTTTTTAATATAGTTTTATTTGGTGGCAGTTACTTTGATATTCTGTTGTTATAAGCATTCGCACTGTCTGATTGAAATGTAAATAAGTTAAAAATTACTGTTCTTAAAATATGCATTAGATTAAGTTACTGTCTACCATAATGAGTTAAATTATAGTTACTATTGAATTAATAAAATTAAGTTACTGTAAGTTGCTGCTACAAATAAATAAATAAATATAAATACTAATATATACAACCTTGAATGAGTGTAGAGACTGCCTTGTGAAATAATATCTATATAAGGATATGAAATTACTAATGATATCCGGGCATCTCATTCAAAAAGATAAGCAGGTCTAGGGCAGTTATTTCAAAGGGTTTGAGTAAGAAAGTTTCTAATATCATAAAATATTGTCATCCAGTTAGAGTTTTTGTAAAGATCACCACAGCAAGCTTCTAGCACAGACCAATCTTTGTTATCAATCAAGCTATGAAAAAGTATGTCGAGGGAAAAAGTTCCTATGACAATAAAAGGGAAGGGCGTCCAATATATACGAGGCGATGTTTAGGGCACCTCTACAGATATTCAACAGATATATGCAATAACTTTGTCCAGAAGCTAAATGGCGACTATTAATAGTCATTCAATAATGTTGGAGAAAAATAAGAGAGTTGTTTATTTCTGAGAACCCTACGCTCTCTTATATAGTAGAGAGGCCTATGGGTAAATTACATAAAGTGGAAAACAGAGCTAAAAAATAAGAAAGAGATACATATGGAATATAGGAAAACATAAATATCTCCACACTCCCCCTCAAGATGGAGCATAGATATCGATCATGCTCGGCTTGGATGAACACTTCTGGAATGATCCTCCAAGCAATGCATTGGTGAAGATATCTGTTGTTTGCTCTCCAAAGCTGACATGGGAAGTAGAAATCAGGCCCTTCTGAATCATATCTCTGGTGTAATGACAATCTACCTCAATATGTTTTGTTCTCTCATGGAACGCAGGGTTGTTTGCAATGAACAGAGCAGCCTAGGTATCACAGTGTAACTCCATGGGTAGAGGAACCTCTATATGCAGATCACCTAATACTGCTCGAACCCACATCATTTCTGTACTTGCTTGAGTCATAGCCATGTATTCGGATTCGGCACTTGATCTTGCTACAACTGTTTGTTTCTTGCTTTTCCAAGAAACGAGAGAGCTGCCAACAAATACCGCAAATCTCGAAGTCGATTTTCTGTCCTTAGGACAACCTGCATAGTTTGCGTCAGCATATGTGGATACAAAGTGTGTTTCTCCTTTCTTGAATTGTAATCCTGAGCCTAGAGATGATTTTAGATATCTCAATATCATATAAATAGCATCCATATATACTTATCGATGTTGCTCCATGAATTGACTCACTCGACTCGCTGCAAATGCAATATATGGTCTGGTGATTGTAACATAAAGGAGTTTTCCAACCATCTCTCTGTATCTTCTCTTATCGACTTCATCTGTATCATCATCATATAGCTTCATGCTAGGATCCATAGGAGTAGTAGAAGGTCGACATCCAATCATGCCCGTCTCTGCAAGCATATCTGTAACATACTTTCTTTAGGTCATCACAAGACCCTGTGCATTTCTAGCAAATTCCAACCCCAAGAAATACCTTAGGGTGCCCAGATCCTTAGTCACAAATTGACTGCCCAGAAACTCTTTCGCCATCTTGATTCCTTGCTCATCATCTCTTGTAACAACTATATCATCAACATACACCATTATAGCAAATGTACCTCTAGGTGCCTTCTGCATAAATAAAGAATGGTCTGCATTTGACCTCTTGAATCCCTGTCGTTCAATCAGATCTGAAAGCTTTTGGAACCAAGCTCTAGGACTCTGTTTAAGGCCATATATTGCCTTATGGAGTCTACAAACCTGTTGACACTTCCCCTCAGCAGCAAACCCCGGAGGCTGCTGTATATAGACCTCCTCTTGTAGATCTCCATAAAAAATGCATTTTTCACGTCAAGCTGGAATAAGGGCCAATCACGTGCTACAGCAACTGAGAGAAGGACACGTAAAGTGGAATGTCGAGCAACCGGAGAAAACATGTCCAAGTAATCAACTCCATAGGTCTGAGTAAAACCATGTGCCACGAGCCTTGCTTTGTAACAATCAAGGCGCCCATCTGCATGGTATTTAACAGTAAACACCCACTTGCAGCTAACAACAGACGCTCCGGGAGGAGGAGAAACAAGGGTCCATGTTCCACGGGACTGCAACATGGCCATTTCTTCTTCCATAGCAAGGCGCCATTTGCTATCTTGCAATGCATCCTGGTAAGTCCGTGGAACTTCTACAGCAGATAGAGCAACTGCAAATCGCCTCTAAGACGATGAAAGGAAACCTGGGAGGCAAATGGGTAGGATGCACAAGTACGCCTCTGCTTCTGAATAGCGATAGCCACGTCCAAGTTTTCATGAACGTCATCCTGCTGCGATCCCTGTATTAATAGATCTTTAGACTCATCGTTAGAAATCATGTTATCAGAACAAACCTGGGGCATGCTGGATGACGGACAATGACCATGAGCAGAAGAGGGCCGACGAGTATAGTATTTTGGTAAAGGGGGAACAACGGTCACTGGAGGTGGTGAAGGTGGAGGTGAAGGTATGACAGGAGGTGGTGTAGAAGGTAACTGACGCATAGGAGGAGGTGGCATGTAGACCTCAATATCAGAATGGGAAGTAGTCATTCTGTCACCTGTAGGAGAGAAAAACATCACAGATTCAAAGAATGTGACATCGGGGCTAACAAAGTATTTTCGACGTAATGGATCAAAGTAACGATATCCCTTCTGTGTCCTGGAGTATCCCACAAACACAAATTTCACAGGCCTGGGAGAGAGCTTATCAAGGCCTAGCACCAACTGATGGACCAACACAACACAACCAAAAACACGGGGTGTAAGAGAGAACAACTCCTTCTCAGGAAAGGCTATAGAGAAAGGAGTCTTCTCACCCAAGACAGACTGTGATTTACTATGTAGTAAGCAGTGAGAACCGCATCACCCCAAAACGAGTGTGGAGCATGACTCTGAATAAGCAGGGTTCTAGTGATATCCAATAGATGACGATGTTCCCGCTCTGCAACACCATTTTGTTGTGATATGTAAGCACAAGAAGTTTGATGAACTATACCACGAGATGAAAAGAATAAGGAAAGAGCTCTAGTACAGAACTCCAATGCATTATCAGAACGTACAATTTTCACAGAAGAAGAGAAAATATTTTGAACTTCATTGATAAACATTTGAATTACATCTCTTGCTTCCGATTTATTCTTCAATAAAAACACCCAAGACAAGCGAGAAAAATCATCTACGGCAACAAAATAGAACATGTGTCCCTGGTGGTCGGGAACACGACTGGGACCCCAAATATCGATATGGACTAATTCAAACAAGGAGCTACTGCTCCGACTCTGATGACTCAGGAAAGTAGACCGATGATGCTTTCCCAACTGGCACGCTTCACACTGGAAAGACGACCTCGGAGAAATCTGGGGCAGAACACGACACATCTTCTGAAGAGGTAGATGACCAAAACGGAGATGCCAGGTACATGGAGAGTCTGATCCTGTAGAGTGGAGAGATGCGCTGACATAGCGAGTACGGACCAGACGATAGAGACCATTCTGCTCACGGCCACAGCCAATCACTTTGCCCGAGGGTATGTCTTGAAAAACAAGGGACGATGAGTCAACAATAGCTCGACAGTTCAAATCCTTTGTAATCTGCCTAATGGACAGTAGATTCATAGAGAAATCGGGAGCATATAACACATTCTGCAGTCGCATGGAAGGCATCAAATTAATCTCCCCCTATAATGTAATCGGGGAATGTGTCCCATTGGCTATCACCACAGTCTGTCCTGAAGAGACCTGTCTGTATGCAGTAAGCTGCTCTTTGTCCCCACAAAGATGACGTGTTGCTCCAGAATACATAATCCAGTCTGTAATCATAGATCCATCACAAGAGGTGAGAGCATAAGAACTACCTGAGGTATTGGGTGTAACAGGTGAACTGGCAGAGGCAGAGACAGCAACATCTGACTGGCCTCCAGGAGCTGTATCAGGAGGCATGATATTCCTCAGTCTAGCAACAAGATCATCGAATCGTTGGTCCAACGAAGAAGGTGCAGAGGACTCAACTTGTTCTGCTACCCAAGCCGATGCTGGAAAACCATGCTTAGAATAGCATATATCTTCGGAGTGTCCAGGACGACGACAATAATTGCAAGGTTGACGAATCCGACCCCCACGATCCCAGGGGCCACGACCACAAAAAGTAGAGGAGCCACCTCTTCCTCTGGAGGCGGCCATCGCCGAAGGTGTCTGGCTAGTAGTCGAGCTTAGGACAGTGATTCGACTTAGTCGGCGGAAAGCTTCCTCCATAGGAGGAATAGTAGCATCAGCAAGAATCAGAGACCGGGCAGCATCGTACTCTAGATCAAGTGCAGCCAGGAATACACCCACCATGGTAGCATTCCTGTATGTCTTTTGCTGCTCAGAAGTGGCTGTCAACGGCATGAAGCAATGGAGCTTCTCAAACATTCCTCGTAGGGATGTGTACAGTGAGTGAAGAGGGTCCATTTTGTTTGATTATATAAATATCATGTTGCAATTGAAGTATCTTGGTCTTATTCCACACCTGCAAATATGTCGCCGTTAGAATATCCCACATAGCCTTCGCCGTGGGCTAATGCAGTACATCGTTGGTGATCTCTATCGTCAACGTCCCAGATAGCCAGACTTTGGCATACGTATCGTCCGCCTCCCACAAGGCATTCACCCCAGTCTTCTCCACCGGCTCCTCTTCAGTAAGGATATGCTTCTTACCATTTGACTTCATCAGGCTCATGAACTGCATAGCCCAGAGCTCATAATTTGTCCCGTCCATTTTAACAATAGGCTCTGGACCTCTGAATGCGCCAGTGGCGTGTACATCTTACCATTTAACAAGGCTGCGAGAAGGCGGTGGCGCTCTGGACGGTGCGTGCGAGGAGACGCGTGAGGAGGCACGTGAGGCCGCGACGCGCTGGGCGATGGCGCGCGAGATGGCTGTGCGCGCGCAAGGCGGCAGCAGCGCGCGAGGCGAGGGCTGAAGGTAGGGTTAGGGATTTTCGGGAATCAAGAGCTCCGGTCTAGGACCGCCGCTCTGATACCATGTTGGAGAAAAATAAGAGAGTTGTTTATTTCTGAGAACCCTAGGCTCTCTTATATAGTAGAGAGGCCTATGGGTAAATTACATAAAGTGGAAAACATAACTAAAAATAAGAAAGAGATACATATGAAATATAGGAAAACATAAATATCTCCACAAATAATATAAAGAATGTTTATATGATAAATTCCAATATATTGTTACCTTAACCTTCACATACCAAATGTCGATGCATTGTAAGGTATGTCTAAATGCAAAGCCTCACAGTAGCACGATGTTAGGAAGGATATTTTTCAAAAGGGTCAGGACTAAAGTATGACCATAAAATTTGTGTGAAAGCAGTTTTGGCAAAGATCGCATATATGTTGCAACCATATGCATACACTCATATGGTTGTAACTCCTCAATCTTCACTATTCTTTGGCAATTCGAAATACATACTGTCATGGACATGTTCCAGTTCATTTATAAACTGATAATTAATAAGAATTAGTAAAGGCTAATAATACCGGTCACGGTGATCTTTACACCTGACCGTACGAGGGTACAGTGACCCTCACCAGGGCGGAGGAAAGAAAGCCCAGTTAAGGCAACAGTCGCCAAGTGCGCGGGTCTAGGATCCTAGTCCCTTCTTCTATTTTTACGCGAGCTCGCAGTGTTTTTACGCCTCGTTGGGATCTCGACTTTAGATCAGCTCCGTTGACTCTCTGTTTTAGGGTACCCATGTAGGGGATCATCGGTTTTAGTTTTTCCATACGAGCTCGTTTACCCGTACCGGTCGGGCCAGTTTCTAGAGTGACTTTTCTAGAGAGTCTCTCTCACCCATCTCTGTGGCGTAGTTTTGGAGTAGACCTATCTATCTATTGGACCGCACTTTCAATTAAAGGGCGAGACAGAAGAGCCACTTAAGAGGCTACCTCACCGCTTGAGTTTTGTTACTTTCCGCCAACAGGCTTGACGATGCTTCATCTGAATCATCTAAGGTTACATCTGAAACAGCGACAGTTGGAGATTGGAGTTATAATTGAGCTTGAATGGGTTATAATGAATCTTGGCTAAGAGTTGACTATAATTAAGTTGGATTCAAAATCATAATAAGCTAGTGGATGTGTTGCAAACTTAGTTAGGATGCATTACACAACATAATATGCCTAGGGAGGCACCCAACCCTAAGGCACTCCACATTCCTTAGAGTCATAGTATGAGGTCACACACAAATCAAGACCACAGACTATCCACTAGACTTGAGAATTAAATAAATCAAGAAACCTTTCCAATATCACTTTTCTCATCATCTAAATCCATAAACATGATCTCTGAATAATAGAAGAATAATATATGTATACTTATGGGCAATCAACTACAATATTAAAAAATTATATATGGGAAATGTCGGAATAAAGAGTGAACAGGGGGAGGTACATACAAGCAACTTGGAAACCTTTTTACATTGCAAGCAAACATAATTTTAAAATGTGTCTACCTTTGTACTTGCTTTCTTTTGCACATATAAAATTACTTGCTATTTTTGTTAAACTACAGATTGTACACACATTTGTGGCATCCTCTTCTTCCTTGCATGTTTTGGCATACAAGCAGCCTACAACATTGTAGCAGATTGATGATTCCTGGCGATCGGGTTTATACTAGACGATACAATTTCTTTTGATGTAGTTTTTTGTTCTGATATAAAGTAAAATGTCTTTTCTTTCTCTTCTGAATATGTTGGGATATATGAAAGTACTGTCAGCCCCTTTATACATGTATAAATTATGAAAATTAATGAAATAAAAATTTTGGTGGCATGTCTTAGTTGGTTCCGTGGTTATGGATGTGGAAAGCGAATGTCATGGCAGAAATGCAAAACGTGGAAAAAAATCCCCTGATTTTCATTAATTAGTGAGATCACTTGTGAATATAATAATGCGAATACGGCGTAAACCGGTGCCCAGATCTGAGGGCATCAAAGTTTGGTATCAGAGTCGTGGTACGCTGATATACACATTTGCAGTATTACAATTCCGATCGCATTAAATCTCGGATAACGACAGTCTTCCGACTTGTCTTGAATCCGAGAAGGGAAATATGACATTCAAATATTCGATAAACAAAAACATCACCAATTTCATTAATTTTCATATTATATCCCAAGAAGAGAAAAATATATACGATAAGTATTTGCGAATGGCACTTTTATGACTAAAAATGGTTCTCATGCAGAGCCATGGCATCCCAACCAGGTCAGGAGACGACTGACAAGCTAGCGCGCATACTGATTGCTCTCACCGATCTTCAACAGCAGCAAGCTGCTATGCAAGATCAGCAGGATCAGATTATGGTTCAACAGACGGAGATTGCTAACAGAAAGACGGACATGGAGCTCAGATTTGAGGAGCTGTCAGATTCCACCTGCCGGCCATCTCACGACGACACACACTAGGACCAACGACAATCGATAGAGGTACAACAGCCTCATTTCGATGATCCACTTGAGGAGATACCAGAGCATGGAGCTGAGGATGGAGACTTTAACAGGGAGCAAGACCCTATGGACTTTACAGATGAGGATGCACACGAGTACTATGCTATCCACAGGCATCAGTCGGTGTTCACCTCCTACCAGCGAACCAATGAGCCCATATTCAAGGGCATCGTTACGTCAGATGTGGCGAAACATTGGCTGAAGAGGGTGATGAAGGTGTTGAGGATGATTCGGATGCCACGAGACACGTGGCTATATTTCATGGAGTACCCACTGACAGATTTTGTTGAGAGATGTTGGGACACAGTAGTTTCTAGGTTGGGCCACGACCATACGTGGGATAACTTTAAGACAAGGTTCAACTCCCACTTCTTTTCTGCAAAGTGGAAGGAGTCCCATCATCGTTTGTTTGTAGAGCTTCGTCATGGACGGATGACAGCCAGATATCACTTTGTTCGATACACCGAGCTGCCTCGACACACATCAACAGCTGTCGCATTTCCAAATGAGAATCTGAAAAAGTTCATAAGAGGCATGAGGGAAGAGTCGCATGAGAAGCTGACCGGATTACACATCATTTCCATCTCCGAGGCTACTGACGTAGTGGAGAAGTTTGAGCATATCTAAGAGAGAGGTTTTGGGAGCTTGTCTGGAGCGGTGCCTAGACCACAACGATCTTTTGGGTCGATTCATCGACCATTTCAGCAGCAGAGGTCAGTCATGCGTTTCCGACCCACGGGTTCGGCATTCTCAGACAGTGCTCGCTCATCTCCATCGACTATCTTAGGAGTAGCACTTGCCGGACGTGGCACAGATTTTGTTCGACCATCTGGGTCGCAGTGAGCAGATAGACCCCTAGCAGGACCAACTCGAAGCACAAACACAAGCACTCCATCTACCCGGCCAGTCCGATGTTACTTGTGCCATGAGTGGGAACATTACCAGCATCAATGTCCCTAGAGATCCAATAAGCCTCGCCCACAACCACAGTCGTCACAGCACAGGTACAAAATAGAGGGAGTTCTCATGGCAGGAACTCCAACTTCAGGAGGCAACAACAAAGACAGACACAGAGTGTGGCAGGTTCCAGTACCGCACCAGCTAGATAGGGTCAGCTACGCAGTGACCGAGGAGTAGACACGCTCAGTATCTACTGTGGTGAAAGATATGGTCTCAGTCTTGAGCTGACTCTTCCTTGTTTTATTTGATTCTGGAGCGACACATTCTTTCCTTGCTTCGAAGCTACTGGCTTCTTTAGGTAGAGTCGCAGAGACTATCTTCTCCATAACACATCCGTGTGTCAGGTGTCCAGTTGTTCTTCATTTCCCTAATAGTCAGGCACTTGCCAATACTGATTTGTGGTCATGAGATGATTGCAGATTGTTTACTACTACAGCTTGATGAGTTTGATTTGATTCTAGGCACGGGTTGGTTATCAGCTCATCATGCTCTTGTTGATTGCTTTAGGAAGACAGTTGTCTTCAGGATTCCAAACTTACACGAGTTCACTTTTGAGGGAACCTTACGTGACTCTAAAATAGAGTACATTTCATTGTTCAGAGCTCAGAGACTTGTTGATCAGGGTTTTGATTCCTATCTAGCATTTGTTAGAGAGGTAGTTCATCATGAGCCGAAGGCACCGGACATCTGAGTAGTATCAGACTACCCTGATATGTTTCCTGATGAGCTACCGGGATTACCTCCTACGAGAGAGATCGAGTTCGAGATTACTTTGCTACCAGATACACAGTCGATCTCGATGACACCATATCACATGGCACCAGCTGAGTTGAGAGAGCAGAAGGTGCAGTTGCAGGAGTTACTTGACTTGGGATTTGTGAGGCCGATCACTTCACCTTGGGGTGCCCCGGTTCTATTTGTCAAGAAGAAGGATGGAGATTATGCATTGATTATCGGCAGATGAACAAGAGAACGGTGAAGAACAGTAGTCCTTTGTTACGCATCGATGATTTGTTCGACCAACTCCAGGGATATTCGGTGATCTCGAAGATCAATCTTAGTTCAGGCTATCATCAGCTGAGGATTCAAGAGTCCGATATCCTGAAGATAGCCTTCAGGACTCGCTATGGACACTACGAGTTTGTGGCGATGCCGATTGGGCTTAAAAATGCACCTGTAACATTTATGGATATGATGAACCTGATGTTCCATCCATATTTGGACAAATTTGTGGTGGTATTCATTGATGGTGTGCTCATATACCACGGAATGAATGGGATCATGCGAATGATCTACGGATTGTCATGGATACATTACGGGAGCACAAGCTATATGCCAAGTTGAGAAAGTATGAGTTCTGGTTATCCTAGATCTCATTTTTAGGGCATGTCAATTCTGGGGTAAGTATCGTGGTTGATCCTGCGAAAATAGAGGCAATCATGTCTTGAGAGAAGCCAAAGACAGTTACTCAGATTCTGAGCTTCCTTAGATTAACGGGCTATTGCAGATGCTTTGTTAGCGGATTTTCTCGAGTTGTTCGCCCTCTGATACGGTTGACACAGAAGGGAGTTCCATTTATTTGGGATGATCATGTGAGCAGGCCTTCAGGACAAGTAAGGAGAGGTTGACGACAATGCCCATTCCTTCACTTCCATCAGGCACGCAGGATTATGCAATATATACAGATGCCTCGGGAGAAGGTTTGGGAGCAGTATTGATGTAGAGAGGTCATGTGATTGCATACGCATCACGATAGCTGAGGCTACATGCGTGGAATTACCCCACCCGTGACTTGGAGTTGGCGGCAGTTGTCTTCGCCTTGAAGATATGGCGCCACTATCTATATGAGGTGAATTTGAGATCTTCACTGATCACAAAATCCTGAAGTACATCTTTGATCAGAAGGAGTTGAACATGAGACAGCACAGATGGCTTGAGTTACTGAAGGACTACGACTGCACGATCTCTTACCATCCCAGTAAGGGAAACGTGGTGGCTAATGCAATTATAAGGAGGGCTCATGTAGAGGGTAGATCCGAGATAGATATATGCGAGCTGTCAAGGACGAGGTTGACGATTTTGTGGTGATAGAGTCCATTTTATGGAAAGCAGGTCGGATCGGTGTACCCAATGACAAGCAATTACACATAAATGTTCTTGATGAGGTACGCAGTTCATGATTATCTATTCATCCTAACCGCACAAAGATATATCGTGTTCTGCGTCGACATTTCTGGTAGGATGGAATAAAGCGCGATGTGGAGCAACATATCAGCAGATGCATGATCTGTCAAATGGTTAAGACCGAGCACATGAGACCACTAGGATTACTGCAATCTCTCCCCATTCCCAAGTGGAAATGGGAGAGTATTTCTATGGATTTTGTCACAGGTCTACTGAAGACGAGTGGCCATGATTATATATGGATCGTTCTTGACAGATTGACCAAGTCGGCCCATTTCATACCTGTCAGCATGGCCTATACAACATCCAGATTGGTCAGGCTGTATGTGCAGAATATCATCAGACTTGATGCTATACCACACGAGGTGGTATCTTACAGAGACTCGAGGTTTACGTCGCATTACTGGCACCAACTCATGGCAGCACTACAGACAGAGCTAAAGATAAGTTCTGCTTATCATCTGTAGACAGATGGACAGAGTGAGCGCATCATTCAGACAATCGAGAATTTGTTGCATTCATACACAATGGAATGGAAGGGGTCCTGAAAGGACCATCTACCTTTAGTTGAATTCACGTACAACAACATCTATCATTACAGCATCAGTGTGGCACCATTTGAAGCCTTATACAGGCAAAGATACCTCACACCTCTCAGTTGGCGTGAGGTAGGTGATCATGCTCTTTATTCCGTAAATCTCTTGGAGGAAGCTACGAGAGTTGTTGATCTTGTAAGGCGGAAGCTTTTGACAGCACAAAGCCGCCAGAAGAGCTATGCAGACCGTCGGAGAAGAGATTTGGAGTTTCAGGTATCCAATCCTCTTCTCTTTCTACTATTACAAATTTAATTTAACCTCATACTAATGACATTCCTATAATTACATGTGGGAGATTGGGTATTTCCCCGAGTATCTGCCATGTAGGGAATTCAGAGTTTTGGTGTTCATGGCATGCTAGCGCCACGATATGTTGGATCATTCGAGATCCTTGCTAGAGTAGGGAAGGTGACTCACTGAGTATCCCTTTCTCCACATCTTTCTGGTATTCACGATGTCTTCCAGATATCCAACCTGAGGAAGTACGTGCACGACATTCGACATGTCATCAGTTACGGGAATTTAAACGTGGAGCCAGACTTGACTTGTCAGGAAAGGCCAGTGCAGATACTTGACGGTGTTGTAAAGAAGCTTCGCAACAAGGAGATTCCAATGGTCAAGGTATTGTGGTATCGATACGACGTCGAAGAGGCGATGTAAGAGACTGAAGCTGACATGTAGGCACGATACCCACATCTCTTCTCAGGTAATCCTCAAAACAAGCCTTTATAGTTACATACATGTTAAAAGGAAATGACTTATTTTCCCTTTGAGGTTTTTATGGGTGCAAAATTCTTTGAGGTTTTTATGGCCATATGAAATCCAAACAAGATGCCTAATAACCTTGACTCGAGTCTCAAGGACGAGACTCCCATTGAGGTTTTTATATTTGTAACATTCGGGTTCCATTAAACCTGAACCCGACCCGATTATGATCCGTATAACGCGATAAAGTTATCAATCAACATTAATTGACTAAATCGATCAATTGATCATGAATCAAAAGTCATTCGGGCGAAATTGACAAAAAATCGATCGCATCGTAATGCATGGACGAAAAAGCCGCAGCGTAAATTCAAAAAACACAAAACAAACCGAGACCAGTATAAAATCAAACTCGACAAAACAAGACCAACGTAATCGATTGTTCGTCAATTGAAAGCCATTTGATATTTTTAAATCACAAATTTTAGCCTTAAACGAAAACCGTATCTCGAATTGTTCGTGCATCCAAAACCGATCGAAAGTATAACGATATTATATTCATATTGATCGTCGTTCATAGACGATCAAATCGAGATAATGTGTGTCGAACTCGGAGGATCGACAAGTCTTACGGATTTCTTTTAAAAACTTCTCAAATAAATGAAATAAAAAATTAAAATTTAATTAATTTCTGCCACAGTAATATTGTAGCTGGCTGTCTTGTTGCATTTAAAAAAATAATATAAATAAATGATAATAAAAATATAAATAATATACTTATGACATCAGCATGCTGATGTCACTGCTGATATCATGTTTAAAAACAAAGATTTGGGAAGGTTCCAGGAACCTTCCCCGCTCCTCTTTTCTCCTATAAAATCCAACGTAGGATCTCCTTTCTTTCCTCCATAATTTATTTTCCAAATCCCTTTTCTCTCTTGGCCATTGAAAGAGCTTCAGCTCTTTGTTGATCCCTTGGCGCCAATTTGATACTCCTATTCCTCAAGAAATTCTGGAAGCTTGGACTGTTGCCGCTGCCATCCACAGCAACTGCATACTGTTGTATCCTTCAACAATTGCTGCTGCATACAAGCCATTTCTTCAACAAAGAAGCAGCTGACCTTTTCCTCTAATTGGAAAAAATTCAAGAGTACAATCTAATCTCCATCTTCTTTGTTGCCATGCATGTTGCTTTCCGTGAAATCTAAAGATCCAATTGTATAATTAAAGCTCCATTTTGACACTGGATTGATTTTTCTCCTATACTGCATTACAACATATAAATTCATGTTTCATGATGTATGGATAAAATCATATATATTATCATGCTTAGGATCAGATTAGCAGTTAATAGGCTCATATTGTATTATTTAAACTAAAGTGGGAAAAGTTCATTGGTTGGTGTTGATTTATGGATAGACAAATGGAGACTCTTTTGATCCGAGGGCATCAAAATACTTGTCATTATCCAAGCAAGACCTGCTTTGAGAATCAAAATAAGGACTTTACAATACAAGTTACTCACGAGTTTCCTCTTTTTAAGCTTCTTCCCTTAATTAAGATTAGGAAGAATTTAGGACAAGATGTTCTTTGTTTCTTCATGATTTTAAAGATGACACACACAAGATTGTATCATATTTGCTCACATATTCTTCATTATAACATGACAGCAAGTGTGGATTTCAACTCGACAAGACTGCGAAGAGTTGTCGACTTTAAACGAAGCAGAAGCTCGGTTTTGTTGCTTATCTTTGTTCAAAAGTAGTTGTCATGTTTATTTGTAGTGTTTTAGAAAGTTGTAATCTCAAGCAAGCTTCAACTGATAATTTCCAAATTGGGACATCAGACATTCACGAATTGATTGATCACCCTTTCATCAGTGATCGATCATCAACAATCGACCATACCTCTTTTACTAATCGATCATGCCTTATCGATCAATATTTGTTAACCTTACCGATTATATTTCAATTTCCCTCTAACGGTCAAAAAATGATCGATCATATCCTTTTGACATGATCGATCATTTTCCATTGGTCGTTGATATCAGGAAATCATCTCTGAGTTCTTATCTATTTAGTTCCTAACGACCATATTCTCTTGCACCCCTATATAAGGGACCCCATACCCATTGTTGGAAAACACACAACTCGAGCAATCACTCCTTTCTTTAGAAAGTTGAGAAGCTCTCTAAGTGATTTCCTTGATATTCTTTCCCATGTTCATCGATTTGTTCGATCTTTTGAGAAGAACATTCTCAATTGATAGTTGTGAAACAAAACTATTCAGTTCAGCGGTGTTCGATCGCTCTCCCTCTCTCACGTTTTTCTGATTACAGTCAGAAAACTTTTTACAGCCTTCAAAGTAGGGTGATATTTATTATTTCTCTGATATTGATTATTCGCATGTGTTATCTGTAATATAATTGCAGTGTTATATTTGTGAAATTTTGTGCAATAATATTATGTTGATTTATCTCTAGATATCCATGTTCTATATTACAGAATTATTTCGTGATATTTATGAAGACAAAGTCTTTCTGGAAAAGATTATTATTACATCTTTTTGCTTCCGGTTAACATCTTTCTGCAAGTTAGGTGTGAGATCATAAGTTGCAATAAAGCTCTTGGATGTGAGATATCCAAGGAGAGCACGAAGAATGTTGAAACTCTGTTGTTCTTCTTTGACTTTCTTTGTGCTTGGGTTGCAGTGTCTGATCTGTAGTGTTGATACACGACTGTGAAGCGTCAACTTTGTAAACGGTTGAGATATTCGTATAAATATCTCAGATTTTAGTGAAGCAGTTGATTTGCTCAACTAATCAAGAAATATCGAGTCAGGAAGACTCGAGACATGGCTTTTACCCAGGTGGGTTTCCATACTAAAATATTGTGCAAAGTGTGTTGATTGGAATGCTTAATTAATTGTCTATGTGCTTGCCGATTATTCTGCAAAAAAGTTTTAAATCTACATCGAACCATAATTAACCCCCTCTAGGGGTATCGTAATCTCCGTACTCACATTTGGTTTTAGAGCTTGTATTACTATCTCGAAGACACTAATCAACGATGCATATAGCAACGGTTGCAAGCAAGGATTTTGAAAGCCGGTCCACTGTCAGGCCACCACACTTTAACAACACGAACTACAATAATTGGAAGGTAGGAGCGTAAATATTCTTAGAGTCTATTGATATTAATGTTTGAAATGTCATAGAGACTAAGTACACCAGACCAGTTGATGGGAGCATCCTATCTGACAGAAAGCGACTTACAACTCCAAGGCGTTGAATGCAATCTTCTGTGCGATCACAGCAGATGTGGTCAATCGAGTGTTAGCTTGTAAGACCACATATGAGATGTGGAACAAGCTTAGTGTCACTTATGAAGAAATGGCAAAGTTGCAAGAATCAAAAGTCAATCTGCAACAACAAAGGTACGAGTCGTTCAAGACGGAAAGTGGATAATCAATCTGTGACATGTACATAATGTTCTCAGCTATAATCAACAACCCCGGAAATCTCAAGGTCGATATCAGAGAACCAGAATATGTGAAAAAGATACTAAGATCTCTCGCACCTATCTAGAGTACAAACAACTATTGTCATCAAAGAAGCAAACAACGTCAACACCCTCCTCGTTGATGAACTCTAGGCAAACTCTTAGCCATGGTTATTAAGGCGGCAAGGCAACAAGGCGTTAAACCTGGGCGCCTGGGCGCCTAGGCGCGCCTAGGCGTTTTCCAAAGTGTGCCCTACATATCGCATTTGAGACATGCGACATATAGTTATTTAAAGCAAACGGATGTCGCATGTCTCAAATGTGACATCATTTTTTTATTTTTTTATATGTATATCGCATTTTAAAAATGCGACATGTATATTGCATTTTCAAAATGCGCTACGTATATCGCATTTTGTAAATGCGCTATGTATATCGCATTTTTAAAATGCGATATACGTGTAGAACACATAAAAAAATAGTCGCCTAGGCGCCCAGGCGCGCCAAGGCGCTCAGGCGACCCAAGGCGTAGACCCAAGGCGCGCCATTTTCAATTAAACTAAGGCGCTCTTCCTAGGCGCAAGACCTGGGGCGCCTAGACGCCTAGGCGGCCGCCTAGGCGCGCCTAGGCGCGCGCCTTGACATCTATGCTCTTAGCCCATGAAGTTGAGAAGATTCAAACAACCAAAGTAAATCCGAAGTCAAGAAGAAGAAAGGTATTGCTCTTCAGGACACAGAATCAACTTCAAAAGATAGCACAGATGAAGAATTGGCTATGTTTAGCACAGATGAAGAACTGGCTATGTTCACTAGGAAGTTCAAGAAGTTCATCAAGAGAATGACATGAAGAAAGGAAGCGAACTCGAGTGCTTCAACTGTAAGAAGAAGGGCATTTCAAGAAAGATTGTCCACTTCTAAAAAGAAGCGGTGTTCAAGAACTACAAATCCACGATTAAAGCAAAAGCATATTGAAAGGAGAAAGGAGGAAAGGTCACAGACACCATCACAAGTAGAACAAGCCTTGCTCAGGCTCATAGCTATAGAAAACGAAGCGGTAACTTCAGGAGCTCTCTTTAGTAGAATTAGAAGAAGCAATTATTGAGTTGCATAGTTGAATTCTTAAGTTGAAAAAGGAAAATAAAGTGTTAAAAGCAACTATATGCATCACCCTAGAAAATCATTCAAAAGAGACTAGCTCTTTGAAAGATCACATTAGATAACTCACATCTAGTTTGTCCCTCTCTGATAAAAAGCATGATACGGAGATGAAATTGCTCAAGACAAACATAGATAACCTAGAAGCTACTATCATAAGCTTAAAATAGAATACACGCATACCCTAGTTCCCCCATGTTGTGCGGCTATTCTTCTTTGGAGACCTACTTGCCCCTCTCGCTATTCTCCTCCCGGAGTAAGGGGCATCACCTATTCCATGTGCCCTACTCATGCCATCACAAGTCCCTCTCTTGTGTGAAGCTCCTCCAATGGCCTCCTATTCTCTCTATTGTTGTAAAAGTCGGCCGACTAGACTGACTAGTCGAGTCTGGGGGAGGAGAAGGTAGCCGACTCTACTAGGCTTAGTCAGTCAACCAAACTAATCGAACCGACTAGTCGCCCGACTTTATATAAATTTTTTTTACTTTTTTAAAAGAAAACTTATTCTAATATATTTAATGTTATATTTAAAGTAAATCACTTCTTTTATTTCATTGTGATAGCATAGAAAATATATAAATTTATGCAAATATATACAAATATATGTACAAAAATTATTTATAAATTTAAAATAATTAAAAAAAACAAAATCGACTAATTTCTGACTAAATCCGATGAGTCGTCCGACTGTAGATTAATCCTTAGTCAGTCACCGCGCTAGCTAAGTATCATCTACCGATTGTTGCAACCTTGATTCTCATAATAGTCCTGTGTGTGTTCGACTTTTTCCCCCACCTTTTGCAGGTCATCGTTGCCATCAAGGATTCATATCCCTTGTCTTCGAGCTATTTACTTGGGCTCCAATCGAGTTGATGGAGGTATGCCCAACAATATACTCTTCGGCACAACCTCTAACTAGGGGTGTGGTTTCCTTTGGAAGATTGTGTTGTCTTCTCCTATGGATTATGACTAGGAATCTATAGTTTCTGGGAAACCATTGATGCCCTATAAAAGGGCCTCAACGGTTCCCTCTGATTGGACCTCACCTTCCCTTGCTGAGCTTTTCCTCCTTTGTTGTCGTATTCACATTTCTTCAATTTTGTGGGCCTTCTGGTGTACTAGGTGACATCTGACTTCTCTCTTGCATGTTTACTGTCGTCGACGTTTCTTGCACTTTTCCTTACTTCGGTTTATTCGATTGCATATCTACATGTTGTGGTGTCCAGAAAGACATCATTCATTAGGGTTTTGAAGGGTTTAATGATGGAAATCCATCTGTTCTGAGGGATTGGAATGTACCTTTGTAGTGCATCTTGTTCGGTTTTGATTGTTTTCATTTTTTGATTGTCTTTGATACATTGATCATATCTCTTTTTGGTTGTGTTTGATACATAATCAGAGTTCAGCTTTGTTCTAGAGACAACTCTTAGTTCATAGTTCAGTTATGATCGTAGGAGTGCCGATAGTTTAGTTTTGCTCACAGTTGACCATTTAGTTATGCTCAAAATTGTGCCAAAAGTTATACTATTCTGCTCACAATTCAGTTTTCATATTGTTCTGGTCTTTCAGTTCTATTGTTAGTCTCAAGTTTATTGTTAGTCTCATATTGCTCAGTTCTATTGTTAGTCCCATACTCTTACCCTATTGTTAGTCTCATACAGTTCAGTTATATTGTTAGTCTCATGTTGTTCTGCTCTATTGTTCAGTTCTCATATTGTTCTACTCACAGTTCAGTTCTATTCTTAGTTCTCATATTGTTATCATGTATGTAAGGTTTTCCTATTGTTAGTCATACTGTTATGTTGTATGGTTATGGTGTATATTAGTTCTCATATTGTTATGTTGTATGTGAAGTTCTTATATTACTATGCTGAACAATATTGTTACTGTTGTTGAGATATTTATATCTCCTTATATTTATTTTCTATTTCTATTTCTTTCATGTACCTCCTGTGCTATTTACCCAAGGTTTTTCTCCTATATAAGAGAACCCTATGGTCTCAATAATAGATGCATTCTATTCTTTTCCCAACATGGTATCGGAGCAACGGTCCTAGACCGGGGTTCCTATATCCCACAAAAAAACCCAGCCCCCCCTCTCACCCTTTGTCGCCGTCGTTGCCAGCCGAACCAGGCGCCTCGCCGCTCCAGCAGGCCCAGCCAGCCACCTCTCGCCCCCCACAGCCCGCCGGGTACCTCCGACGGCCCCAGCTGCTCCTGCAGGTCTATCCGACGACCATAGCAACTGCAGGCTGCCTCATCTTTGAGGTTCTGATGCCCATTGATAATAGAGGGTTGTGATTCGAGGCCTTTTACAGGCCGATAAGGTCTGATTTTGGTCGAAAAACGTGATTTCAGACATATAACACACGTTTTTCGATCCTAGACCTCAATAAGGATTGAAGAAGATGGTTGTATGAGACTACACATACAATCGTTCCTTTATATGATTGTGTAGACTTGCTCATAGAAGTCTGCTCCCCAGTTTGGTCCGGAGTTTCAGCATTTATTTTTTTCCTACCATGTCAGAGAACAAGAGTGATGTTTTTTCCTCGTATGGTGTCTTCAAGGGCCCGGCTCCCATCGTGAAGATGGATGAGACCAACTACGAGTTGCGGTCCATGCAGTTTCACACCCTTATGCAGTGCCATAACAAGGAGCACATTCTGACAGATTCAGAGCTGGCGGACAAAACTACGGCTAATGTTTCTTGGAAGAAAGATGATGCCTATGCTCGTATTTGGCTCTTCGAACACTTACCACGGAGGTTGCCAATGATATTGTCAATCAACCCACAGCAAAGGCTATGTGGGACATCTTAGCAGATACATAAGGGCAGGCAAAGAATGAGAGCAAGATGCTTCAGTTGCAATATGATATTTTTTTGATCAAGAAGAATGATCGACCGCTTCATGCACAATTCTCGCACCTTAAAGGCATGTTTGCGTGTCTACATAGCTTCATGCTTATTACTACCAGCACTGAGTAGCAACAGGCATATCTGAATGCTACTATGACATGAGTCTTTCTATCATCTCTTGATTTCAGAGTACGATGCAGCATGTACTCAACTTCTTACTGGGGAGAATGATACCTCCAATGGAGCAAGTCTACAAGAGGCTGAGCACGATCACTACATCTACTACTACGGCTCAGACTCCTGCTATGGTAGCTTCTCGTGGCAGAGGGGGTACTTCACAGTTTCATGGACAAGGACCATGTAGTCGAGGAGAAGGATGTCAGTATGGCCCATGTTCACATTGCCACCGTCGTGGTCACTCTGAGGAAACCAGCTATTAGAAGCATAGGCATCATGCATCTGCACGTGTTGCTGAGCAGATCGAGACTACTTCTGTCCCTACCCATGATGCTCGATTTGCTGATATTATTTTCAGATTACGAGAGATGATGACCACTCCTACCACTTCAGCTGCAGATTCTTCAAATGTACCAGCTGCTACCAGAGCTTTCTCGAGTTCATCAGGTATTGTTTATGCGCTTACCAGTTATGGCAGCTCAAATTTCACTGATTGGATTATGGACTCTGGAGCATCACATCATATATGTGACAATCGAGCACAATTCAATGCGTACAGGCCTATCTCGCCTGGTAGATCACTGGTGATTGCTAATGGGGTTCATCTATCCATTATTGGCTAGGGGATATTGTTATTGCTCCTTTTATGCGTCTGCAGAATGTCTTAGATGCTCAAGCATTTCAGATGAATCTTTTGTCTATTAGTCAGATTACAAAAGATTTACATTGGCGTGCTATATTTGATCCTTCTTCTCTTGTGTTTCAAGACATACTCACGGGTAGGGTGATTGGATGTGGCCATCATTAAAGAGGGTTGTACATATTGGTCCAACCTCCGTGTGCTGGTGTTGATATTATTCCATCTGGATCTTTTTCTCCTTTCATGTGGCATCTTCGCTTTGGACACCTTCTTCTGCAGAAGCTGTCATGTTCTCCCTCAGATCTCTACATGTACTTCCTTGGAGTGTGAGGCGTGCCAGCTTGGGAAACACCATTGTTCTTCTTTTCCGAGTTATCAGAGTCGTCACATAGTCAGTTGTTTGAGTTGGTTCATTTTGATATATGGGGTCCTCGTCATGTTCTCCCGATCATTAGGGACATCGGTTCTATATGGTTGTTGTGGATGATTTCTTTAGATTATTGTTGGAGTATTTGGTAGTGCACCTATTGAGTTGTAGCAGGGTAAATGGATCCTGGAGAAGATCCATTTACCCCATCCTGTGTTTAATCCCATACCGCCCAATGGTGGGACTTGGAGGCTCTGGGAAGGCTATATAAGGAGCCCCAGACCTCCTGTACTCATTGAGAGAAAGTGCAATACAAGACACGCCCCTTTGAGGGCTTCTCCCGTGGTTTCATCCCGCTCCTCATGGAGTAGGGTTCCACGTTAAAATCCCGCGTTCTTATTTTGTTCTTTATCTTTTCCATGTTCGCTTCGGCATTCTTCATATTTTATAACATGGTATCAGAGCGGGTCGATTCTCGAGGGTTTAAAGTCTTATTATGTTCGAGATTCGTTGTTTGTTTTTGAAGATGTATTCTTTAAATATTATTATCTAGTATGGCTCAAGTTTTAGGGTTTTCTTTGTAAAATCCTGATCATACAACCAGTTTGGTCCAGTTTTGTCTTCCACGATTCGTCAGAACCCTAGGCAGCGGCCCTAGGCGGCGGTTCTTGCGCCCAGATCGCGCTGCACCAGCTTCAGCAGAACGGCACCTCTCCAGGCCGATCCTCGCATGCTTCATCCTCAAGGTGTCTCCTGGCGGATCCGCGCCCGCACCCATCTCAGCAACCCAGGCAACCCCAGCACCTCCAGGCGCCGCACCCTCCCATCAGATCTTCAGTCGGCGGCGCCTCCTCCTTGCTGGCGGTGCTCCAGCCGCACATCGCCCCTGCGGGCGACATCTTCCTCTCCAAAGTAGCCTGTGATGATCTCGCGGTGCCAGGCGGAGCCCCTGCTCCCCCCGCGCCCCCGCGACCTCTCCCGCAGCCCGCGCGCCCGCGACATCTCCCTTGGCGGCGAGCCCCTATCCTCCGCGTTCTCTTCAACAGGCGCGATTCGCGGCGAACCCCCGTGCGACTCCTTCCTCCAGCGGCGCAGGATCCAGCCCCGCTTCCCTCCTCCGGTCGATGGCGGCGTGCATCTCTGGAAGTGCCCCATTGAGGGCGGCGGTGGCATTCGAAGAAGTTCCCAACGGGGAACCCTAGTGACGGGGGAGGCGGGCACGATTGAGATATTAACAAAAATAATGGGGTTATTTATTTGAAAAGCCCAACAGAAAAAAAGGGTTCTTTTTTAGGGTTATTTTGATCCCACGTAAAAAAAAGGGGGTGGATTTGGGCCCTTTGGGTCGGAAGAAAAAATATGAGAGGAGATATTATGTTAAAAAAAAGGAGAGAAGGAGGTTGATGTATCTTTGGGCCAAGTAGGTCAAGATCTGTTTTAAAAAAAATGTGAAAAAGGCGCGTACAAGAAAAAGCCGTACGCATGGTAAAAAAAATCTTTTAAAGAGTCGCATACAAGAAGAGCCGTATGCATTTTTTTTAAAAAAATGATGATGCAAAAGCCGAAAAAAATTGTCAACGGCTTAAAAAAATGTTTCAAAAAAAATGACGACTTATTTAAAAAAATTTTTGAAAAGCCGCAAGAAATGTTTCGAGGATATTCATGTTGTATTTACCCCCTATTTATCTTGTCTTCTCCCAACTTGGTCGACATCCATGTTTTCCGACAAGTATGGGAGAAAGGGGGAGTATATGTAGAGTCACAGGTATTATTCAGATGATCCAGATCAGATGCAGATTTCCAGACCGTCCAGATTTTCAGACTCTACAGGTGTTCAGACTCGACGTCAGAAGGTTCCGAGTCCAGTTTCAGACACGCACGAGTGTGCGGTCATTTTCTGATGAGCATATGTTGCCATCATTGTCAGAGGTCCCCATCATTCTTCTAGTTGTCATGCCAGAGTTTTCATGTGAGCCATAGGGACTCCAGAGCAGAGGACCATTCCTTGTGCCATATGTTGGCAAGGGTTTTCATGTGGTATCATAGGTACACCAGAGCAGTGCACCATTCTCTGAGCCAGATGGGAGAGACCCAATTCTCCGACGAGGAGACTTCAGGTGCAGTTTCAGACTCGATGGTCAGATTCCGAGTCTTTAGTTGACTCACACTCCAGCCCGTTCGTCCTCCTCACCTGCACGGCATGAGAAGCAACGTCCTCGACTGCAGCATGTGCGCGTTGGGTTGATATTGTCCGTAGTGTCCTGTAGCGTGAGTTGAGTTTCTTTCTGTTTGTTTGTCCAAGCTGAGCATTGCATGCTCCAGCTTGAGGGGGAGTGTTGGAGTATTTGGTAGTGCACCTATTGAGTTGTAGCAGGGTAAATGGATCCTGGAGAAGATCCATTTACCCCATCCTGTGTTTAGTCCCATACCGCCCAATGGTGGGACTTGGAGGCTCTGGGAAGGCTATATAAGGAGCCCCAGACCTCCTGTACTCATTGAGAGAAAGTGCAATACAAGACACGCCCCTTTGAGAGCTTCTCCCGTGGTTTCATCCCGCTCCTCACGGAGTAGGGTTCCACGTTAAAATCCCGCGTTCTTATTTTGTTCTTTATCTTTTCCATGTTCGCTTCCGCATTCTTCATATTTTATAACAATTATCTTAGGTTTTCTTGTTAAAGAATAAGTCTGAAGCTGGTCCTATCATTAAATCTTTTCTTGTTGAGATTAAGAACATCTTTTCTGCTAATGTCAAGTTTATCCATACTGACAATGCTTTGGAGTTTTCTATTTTACAGTTGTCTGACTTTCACAGATCCATTGGTGTTGTTCATCAGATTTCTTGTGCTTACACTTCACAGCAAAATGGTGTTGTTGAACGCAAACACCGTCATCTTTTAGATGTCAAGAGGACTCTCTTAATTTAGAGTCGAGCTCCCCATTCGTTTTGAGGTGATGCGGTTCTCACTGCATGTTACTTGGTGAATCGCATACCTTCTACTATTCTTGGACAAAAGGTTCCTTTCTTGATTGTGTTTCACGAGAAGGGCCTATTCTCCCTTACTCCCAGGGTCTTTGGGTCGGTGGCTTTTGTTCACAATTTTACTCTTGCTTGTGACAATCTCTTTCCAAGAGTTGTCAAATGTGTGTTCGTTGGTTATTCTCATATCCAAAAAGGGCATAGATATTTTGATCATATTGGGAGAAACATTTTTTGAGTCCATTATGTATTTTTCTCCTACATGTGACAGGTTGTCTAATGTTGACTCTGGCGAGGATGTCTTCGTCCCTCTACCTTCGTTATCTCCACCAATAACTATCCATGTTGAGTCTCAGTCACATCCACCTCCTCCACCACCTCAGTCTACCCTGATACAGTTCCTACCACAGCTTTACGTTCGTAGGTCCTCTACCCGCCCCTCTACTCATGCACCTTCTCCGTCATCAAGCACGCCTCATGTATGTAATGAACACATTGTTTCTTCTGATTGCACTGGTGATATGTTTGTACCATAGGATACTATTCGGGAGGAGCAGATACTAGAGAACTGAGAGGTTGATGACCTCGTTGTACCCATTGCCTTGAGGAAGTCGCATCGTAACTGTGCCACGTATCCTTTAGTTGTGCATGTTTCTTTGGATCGTCTTTCAAAGGAGTACAGGAGGATTGTTATGGGATTCTCGGCTGTTACTATCACACGAACATACCAGGAGGCTATACATGATAGCAGTTAGCGACTTGCCATGGAGGAGGAGATGGTCGCTTTGTAGTCTCGTGGTACAAGGAGCGTTATTTCTGCCCCTCCAGGTACCTCTGTTGTGGGGTGCAAATGGACCTTTACAGCAAGCAGACGACGGTGTGGATCACTACCAGGCAAGGCTTGTAGCACGTGGGTTCACCCAGACTTATAGGGTGGACTATCAGGATACCTTCTCTCCAGTCGCCAGACACTCGATGTTACGCATTCTTCTATCAGTTGTCATTTCACGAGACTGGCCTCTTTACCAACTTGATGTGAAGAATGTATTTCTATATGGAGATCTAGAGGAGGAGGTTTATATGCAGCAGCCACCATGGTTTGTTGCTGAGGGGGAGTCTCAAAAGGTATGTAGGCTCTACAAGGTGGTTTAGCCTAAAGTAGAGTTTGAGGGCTTGGTACTAGAAGCTTTCAGTGTTGCTAGAGAACCAGGGGTTTGCTCGGTCCACTGCAAACCACTCATTTTTTGTTAAGAGGACACGGAGAGGGATTTTTGTTATTCTTGTCTATGTTGACGATATTATTGTCACGGGTGATGATGAACAAGGCATTAAGGCGGCCATGGAGTTCGTAGGTAAGCACTTTGTGACCAAGGATCTTGGCAATCTTCGATACTTCCTCGGATTAGAGTTCACCAGGAACCAACGTGGTCTTATGAGGACCCAAAGGAAGTTTGTTACTTATTTTCTACTAAAGACATGTATAAAAGGGTGCAAGCTTGCTACTACTCCTATGGATCCAAGCATGAGATTATATGATGATGACACTAAGGAGATAGATAAGAGGAGATACAGAGAACTTGTTGGGAAGCTTCTATATGCTACCATCACCAGGCCAGACATATCTTTTGCTGTGAGCAAGGTGAGCTAATTCATGGAGCAGCCCAGGAAGGTACATATGGATGCGATCTCTATGCTTTTGAGATATTTGAAGAATTCACCTGGTACTAATCATATATTCAACAGAGGATCATTTCTTGAGGTGACAACTTGTGCATATGCAGATTATACATGATGCCCTAGAGACAGGAAGTCCACTCCTGGCTTTTCTATTTTTGTTGGAAGCCTACTCGTGTCATGAAAAAGCAAGAAGCAGACAGTGGTCTCTAGATCCAGTACAGAATCTGAGTATAGGTATGGCACAGAGGAGCATAGAGATGATGTGAGTTAGATCTGTTTTGACTTATCTCTTACCATTGAGGTTCCTCTTCCCATGCATATGTTATGTGACAATCAAGTTGCTCTTTTTATTACCAATAATCCTGCATTTCATGAACAAACCAAGCATATAGAGGTTGATTGCCACTATACCAGAGACATGATCCATAAGGGTCTCATATCCACTACACATGTTTCTACTGGAGATCAGACAGTTGATATCTTCACCAAGGCCCTTGCTAGAGGCCCTTTTCAAAGATGTTGTTCCAAGCTGAGCCTGATAGACATATATGCTCCAGTTTGAGGGGGGTGTTGAGATATTTATATCTCCTTATATTTATTTCCTATTTCTATTTCTTTCATGTGCATCTTGTGTTATTTACTCAGGATTTTTCTCATATATAAGAGATCCCTAGGGTCTCAATAATAGATGCATTCCGATATTTTCTCAACAGTTACATTGTATGTTAGTTCTCATATTGTTAGTCTTGATTCATATTGTTCCGCTCACATTTCAGTTCTATTGTTAGTTCATAGTTGTTAATCTTAAAGTTATTGTTAGTCTCATATTGTTCAGTTCTATTGTTAGTCTCACATTGTTAGTATATTGTTAGTCTCACATTGTTAGTATATTGTTAGTCTCATACAGTTAAATTCTATTATTAGTCTCATATTCGTTTGCTCGCATCTCAGTTCTCATATGGTTCTGCTCACATTTCAGTCCTATTATTTGATCTCCTATTGTTAGGTTGTAAGTAAAGTTCTCATATTGTTATTCATATTGTTATGTTGTATTGTTATGTTGTATGTTAGTTCTCATATTGTTATGTCGTACATAAAGTTCTCATATTATTATGATGTATGTAAAATTCTCATATTGTTATGCTGAGCAATATTGTTATGTTGTATGTTAGTTCTCGTATTGTTATATAACAAACAACAAAGCCTTTTCCCACAATTAAGTACGGTCGGCTACATGGATTTTTCCTCCGCTCAGATCTATTTTGGGTCATTCATGGGCTTAAATCCAAATAACTAAGATCCCTTCGGATAGTCTTATTCTTACACTTTTTGGGCATTCCTCGCCCTCTCTTAATCAGCTCAACATCCCAAATCTCACATGTTCTAATTGGTGCATCAACCAACCTCCTTTGCATATGGCCAAACCAACTTAGACGGTTTTCTCTCATCTTATCCTCTATCAAAGCTACACCAACTTTCCTTCTGATTGCATCATTCTGAAACCGATCTTTTCGTGTATGGCCATACATAAAGCTTAGCAGTTTTATTTCTGCTACTATCATTCTCTGCACATGTCTATGGTTCATATGCCAACATTATGATGCATAGAGCATAACAGGTCTCACAGCTACTTTGTAGTTTGTAATACTTTCCTTTAACTTTCAAAGGGATTTTCTTATCACGAAGAATAGTAAAGGCTCCTCTTCAATATAACCAACATGCATTTATTGTATGAGTAACATCTCCATCAATTTCCCTATCATATTGCAAAATAGATCCGAAGTATCTAAAAAAATCTTTCTTCGAAAAGTTGTCATCTCCAATCTTCACCTCGAGTCCTTCCCTATTGTTTCCATCATGTGCACTCCATATATTCAGTTTTAGCCCTACTTATATGTAACCTTTAGTTTCTAAGGCATGTCTCCAAACATCCAATTTCTTACTTAATCCATATCTTGTACCCCAAACCTCCATCTTCTCATTTACTCCATCTCCTATCTTATTAATCAACACAATATCATCGGCGAACAACATACACCAAGGTATCTCATCCTGAATGTGACTAGTCAATTCGTCCATAATCGAAGTAAAAAGGAATGGACTCAAAGATGAACCTTGATGTAGATCGATAAATATGTTAAAATAGACAGTCTTCCCAAATTACACAAGATGAATCTCCATCATACATATCCTTTATAAGGTTAATGTTCTTGGACCCGTAAGCCCTTGGCAACCCATTATATAATAAAAGTTAGTTTTTTTATTTTTTTCATCTGAATGAATGTTTGTGAATGCACTTAATATTAAGGTCCCTTTGTACAAATAGGTTTATGTATCGTGGCCATATAGAATATCATGCAGTTGGGATGACACAACTAGCATTAATGTGTGATATTATTCATTAATGATCTCCAATTTGAGAAAGAGATGGCAATCTTTCTCAAAAGACTGATTTTCGACCAACTTCTTGATGTAGGTCCATTGCATATGAATAGAGATTCGAAAGTAACAGAATAGTCAAGTCAAAGAGTTGACATGATGATGTTGAGATAAAGCAAGACATGAATCGTAACTGTCACGATTAGGCACACATCATTTGATCGGAGACAGATATACATCTATATGCATGAGTGTGAATATTTAACAGACTAAAAGATTCGTGGTCTAACCAATGTCCATATACCACTGAGTTGGTGTGTATATGAAGACATATGAGAAGTATGATCTATCAAAGGAATCATATAGGTTCATACTTGATGAACTGAGAGACATAGCTCACTCATGAAATAATTTGGGGTCATAATAAATTCCATACATGGTCATCATATTTTTGAAATAAGAACAAATTCGAAATAATAGTATATGCTTTTAGAAAGTATACAGTTAATATCGTCGCTCAATTACCGAATGAGAAATCTATTGATATGATCTGAAGAAGATAGTCAAACTAGGGTTTGAACTTCGGATATATCAAAGTCTTCCAGTATGAGGGATGAATGAGTATTGGGAATACTCAAGGTTGAATCTATGATAATAGATCATCTACCATGACAATTCCACTCCGAGTGAATGATGAGACCATATAAATTTTCGTGGATTCACTTCTTAGCTTATTGAGTTGAGAATTAACTGGATTAAGTCTCGTCTCATTTGTATCAAATGTCCAATTTCAATGTCCAAATGTTGAAAAGTGAAATGGTGATGGACATGGAAATAATCACACTCATTGAGTTAATTTCTAAACTTCAAATGGTTTGGACTTTCATTAGATATGGTCAAAGAAACTGAATTCATCTCACTGATACTTTCTCCAGCTCACATAGAGAGTAATACGTTTAGTTGAGTTCACTTAGAGTATGAGTCGTTCAGCTCGAGCTCAAAGATAGGAGTTGTATTGTGTTTTGCTAAAAGTGGTATAAACCCCGAAAGTTATCCAAAGTTCAAGTCACAATACGTGGATAGTATAATCTCCTTAACATTATCTCCAAGTATTCGAGATTTCTGCACAGGAGTCCTAATTGGATTAGGACTCATACTTAATGATATCAATAATATGATAATATAATTATTGTTGGAGTATATGCGTCATATGTAAGATGTAGTCCCACATCTACCAATGGTGGGACTTGGAGGGTCTGTGGAGGCTATATAAGAAGCCCCGACCCTCCTGTATCAGATGAAAAAGTCGATAGACACATCATCCCTTTGAAGCATTCTCCTGTGGTTTCATCCCGCTAGGGAGTAGACTTCTACATAAAATGCAGATGTTCTAAATGTTTTTACGATTGTTCTAAATGTTTTTATCTTTATTTCTCTGATATGCTTCCACATTATATTTTCTAACATAGTATTAGAGCGAATTCGATTCTCGAGGAGTAATTTTTTATCATTCGTTCGAGTGCATATTCATTCGTTGTTCGAAGATCAGTATGATCAGTTGAAGTCCATATTCAATTATAGGGTTCAATTCTTGAACCCTAATTTCAGCAAGAGATTCCAGCTAGAGGCGATGCGGATGGACCGGTGGTGGAGACCTCGAGGGTTGGAAGGGAGCGATGTCTCGCTGCATGGGCAGGAAGGGAGAGGGGGCGTGTCGTAGGGGGAGGGGAGAGGATCTCTTCACGAGGGGCTGGCGGTGGGGTGAATGTGGTGGCGGGGCACGAGGAGGGAGCTCGCAGCGGACCGATGGGTGGGAGAGCAAGCGGATTCTCGGAGAAAGGGAAGGCGGTGATGTACTGGGAGGAGGGCGAGAGGCAGGTTGTCGGTGGCAGTTTGGAGCCTGCTGGAGGGGGAGGTAGAGAGTGGGTGCATGTGACTCATAGGAAGCCGGAGAGGAGGTGCTTCCGGTGTGGAACTAGGGGGCATGTTGCTTCGTTCTGTCCTTCCCCGCCAAGGTGCTTCTCATGCAGAAGGACTGGACACCGACAAGCGAAGTGCATGGCTGCCTTTGGGTCTGCCGAGGCGGCGGCTTCGGCGAGGGGCTCGATTCATCAACATGGACAACACAGTTTCTTTGCTTCATCTGTTCGCCGGGGGGGGCAACCTTCGCCGAGGTAGTGGCGGGTGTGTCTCGAAGTGCAAATGCATCGCAGTCTGCAAGTAAACCAGAACCTGCGGTGGGGGGGGTTCCTCGACCTCTGAGGAGGTAAGGGAGGACGTTCGGGGTGCTGATATGCATGTGTTGATCGGGTTCGCGGTGAGAGGTGTTATCGCGATGGACGTTTTATGTACCCACATGTATGGATTCCTTGGGTCGCGATTCTCTGGCGATGTCGTGAAGCTGGATGATCGAAGATGCTGCGTCCGTGGATTATCGTCAACCCAGAGGGATCGTCTTCTTCAAAACGGTGATGTTGACAATGTCTATTGGAGAAGTTTTCGTTTTGTCGATGGGTCTTGTGCAGAGGTGGAGGTCTGCGTTGCAAGGGTAAAGGGTGTTCCTTTCTTATCTCGATCAGTAGGTTGCTTGCGGAAGGCCCTGAGGTGGTGGGGCACGGTTCGTGCGGTGCTGGAAGACGGACTCAAGCCTGGCTTGTCGGTGGAAGACACGTTGGTCTTATTAGAGGGCAACATGACCTTCTTGGACGAGGTACAAGGTCGAAGTTCATTCGCGGAGATGGAGGCCGGTTGTTACACGTTCAGAATCGAGCTGCAGATCGACGCGCCTCCGCCACCGTCAGAGATTCCAAGGGTGAAGGTCGGTGGGGCGACCGGCGACGCTTCGGGTTCCGTGTTGACGGTTGGCTTTCCGAGGGGAGCCTTGGGTGGAACGGCATGCGAGGTTGATTGCACGCGGCATTTCACGGGCTCGTATTGGGTTCTGTGCCTGTCGTCCCAAAAATTCTCTTTGCCTGGTGACGTGGACAGAGGGGTAATTGTTTGGTCGCCGCCAACTTGCTCGATTGCAATGGATGTGGGCCCGAGAGTCCGAGATACACTCACGGACCCTTTCGCGGATCCGGGTATGACGTTAAACTTTTTATCAGGTAGGAAGGGCCTAACGGATTCGGTTGTCAGCCGGGTTTTCTCTTCTTCCTCAGACCCCGCTGTGATCTTACCATACGTGGATCTCTCGGCTTCGCCGGCTTGGTCCGTTTCATGTGGAGGGTCTGGGGGTTCGCTCATTGGTTTCCCTCAGCAGTCGTCACCTCCATTGGTCGGTCCTGGCATGGCAGAGGGGAGGACATGACCCAGACATCACCATCCTTCGGTCGAGCTCCCTCGCCATCGACCAACAATACCGATGACCTCTGTCCTGATGTTGTTGCAGCTGCTTCTATAGTGGTGACTAACACCAATATGGGCACGGATCTATCCTCTGAGGAGACAAGTGACAGAAGGGCTGGTAACAGGGACAGAAGAAGGAATAGGTCCAGATCTTCGCGTGTGGAGGCGCAACCTTGCCCGCCCTTAAAGATTATCATTGCGGAGGCCACAGGGGTGGCCCACGTCCATGGGAGGCACGACGGTCCCAAATGAAAATTCTTTCCTAGAATGTTCGAGGGCTCGGAGACCCGGGCAAGCGAAGGACTGTGGGATCGAGATTCGTTGAGTGGGGGTGCGACGTCATTATGTTACAAGAAACGAAGCTGCAATCAATTACATACGACATGTGGAGATCTTTTGGTGCGGAGGGCATCGATCAGTTCAGAGCGGTGGATGTGGTGGGCACCTCTGGTGGGCTGGTGGTGGCTTGGCGAGCATCGACCTTGGCTTTCGACTCGGTTATTCGTGGGAGGCACGTGCTGACGGTGATTCTGGTATGTACGGCTTCGTCCCTGCCGGTGGATGTATCGTGTGTATATGGTCCTAGCTGTAATGTGATTCGAGGGGAGCTCTGGGAGGATCTTCTTGAGGCGGACAGGGCAAATCGCGGGAGTCCCTGGCTCATTGGGGGGGGGGGGGGGGGGACTTCAACGTTACTTTGCGGACGTCTGACAGGCCCGGGGGCAGGACCCGAGCTCGCTCGACTTTGCGGACACCATTGATTCTTTGGATCTTGAGGTTATGGATGCGGAGGACATCGCTTATACGTGGAGAGGCTCCAACTCTCGCTCGCGTATCGATCGTTTTTTGGCTTCTCACGAGCTCTTGGAGGCTTTTGCTCTATCCTGTGTGGAGGCCAAGCCACGGACTTTATCCGATCACACTCCAATAGTTTGGTACTCAAGTGTTGCCCCTGCGCATAGGGGACTCATTAGATATGAAAAATGTTGGTTAATGGAGGAAAACTTTAAGGAGATGGTGGCCTCCCATTGGTCTAGCGTGGTTGTTTCTGGGTCCGTCGCGTGTCGCTTCGTGCAGAAGTTAACTTCCTTGCGGGTAAGATTGTCTGCATTCAAGAGGGAGTCTAGAGCGACCAGGTGCGCGACGAGAAAGGAGGCAGAGGAGGTCGTTCGGAGCTTCGATGCGTTGGAGGACCTTAGGGAGCTCTTGGTGGATGAGTTGGCTAGTCACGTTGCTGCTTAGATGAAGGTTGCCATGGAAGATCGGAAGCGGATCACGGAATGGAGGCAGAGGTCGAGAAATGTTTGGCTGCGGGAGGGGGACGCAAACACATCGTTTTTTCATCGTGTTGCCAGTGGGAGGCGTCGGTCCAATGCGCTGCACTCCATCTCGATTGGTGGGGTACGCGTGGAGGGGAACAAAGAGATGGGGAGAGCTATTGCTAATCACTTTAAAGACGTCTCTTCGAGGACTATTCCGAGGACTTGGAGGTGGTTGGGCCTTGGTACAACGCCTGTGGCGACCTCCTTCTGTGATATGCTCACTCGCGACGTGACACTAGAGGAGATTAAAGATGCGGTGAGGGACCTGAATGGTGATGTCGTCCCTGACCCTGATGGCTTCCCGGTTTCTTTCTACAAGCACTTCTGGGATCTGGTAGGCCATGAGGTGTTGGAGGTGGTCTCTGAGTTCTGTCTGGGCAATGCGGGTTTCGAAAGGATCAATCGTGTGTTAATCATCTTGCTCCCCAAGTCCTCGGCTCCGGATTCCATTGACGACTACCGCCCTATTGCGGTCTCTAACGCCCTTTATCTGATTATTGCGAAGGTCCCCGCAGGTAGACTGAGTTGCGTTCTTGACAGTACTGCCTCCCCGCTGCAATCCGCTTTCATTCCGGGGAGGCAGATCTTGGATTGCCTCACTCTTGCATCCGAGATCATTTCGGATTGGCGGAGGAGGGACATGCGCGGTGTTTTATGGAAGGTGGACTTTGTGAAGGCTTATGATAGCATTGATTGGAGATTCCTTTGGTCGGTGCTTAGGAGAAGGGGGTTTCCGGAGAAGTGGATCACTTGGATGAGGCGGTGTGTTACCACATCCTCTTTTACGATCATGGTGAATCGTCGCCCGGCCGGGGGCTTCGTTCAACCTCGGAGGGGGGTGCGCCAGGGCTGCCCTCTTGCTCCTATGTTGTTTGTTCTCTCAGCGGACGTCCTGGCTAATATCGCGCTTTGTGTTGTCAACCGCGGGCTCTCAAATGGTTACTCGAGGGAGGGCTTGCTGGTTCCGCTCCAGCAATACGCCAACGATACCCTCTTCTTCATTGAAGGGGGGTTGGCGGAGGCCAATGGCATGGTCGTGGCTCTGGAAATCTACGGCGAGCTGTCCGGGATGCTAAACAAAGCTGATAAATCGAAGATCGTCCCTATCGGGCTCTCTGTGCAGGAGGTTGATGCTTGTGGGCAGGCGCTGGGCTCGGGTTGCAGTTCTTTGCCGATCGACTATCTGGGGATGCCCTTGGCTACGGGCAGAACGAGGACGAGAGATTCTCTCAGAGTCGTGGAGAAGGTGGAGGTGAGGTTGGCGGGATGGAAGTTCGTTGTTCTGTCGAGAGGGGGTCGATTGATCCTCCTCAAGGCGGTCCTTTCTTCCATTCCGATTTATTTCCTTTCGAGTCGGCGTATTCCAAAAGGAATTATAGATCGGCTGGAGAAGCGGATGCGTGGTTTCTTATGGGGACAGCAGGGGGTGGGTCGAGGGGCATCCACCTTGTTGGGTGGGAGGATATTACGCTCATGAAGAATCAGGGAGGGTTGGGGGTGAAGTCTCTCGAACAAATGAACGAGGCTTTGCAGCTTAAGTGGACAAGCAGAATTTGGGGTCCTGGGGAGGATCTTTGTTGTGCCGTGTTGCGCAAGATTTATGGTGTTGGGGGTGCGCCGTCGACGTCGGATGCTCGTTTGGACTCCCCCACCCCCTTTTGGAGGGGGGTCCTGGAGGTTTTCTTGAAGAATATAACATTGTTTAGGTTGACCCTTGGTGGGGGCGAATCCTTCTTCTTTTGGTCGGAAGATTGGACGGGAGGGGGCCCTTTGCTCTCGATTCCCGCGGTTGTTTGCTCTTACTGAAGACAAATTGATATCGGTTGCAGCTTGCTGGTCGGATGGAAATTGGTGCCCGACCTTCTCCGCTAATTTCTCCGACCAGAGATTGGAGGATTTCTTGGCCTTGCTGGATGCTATCAGGGAGGTGGGATGCCCATCGGAGGGGAGAGACCACTGGAGTTGGCGTGAGGGTCCGTTTACGGTTAAGAAGGCTTTTGGGGCTATCGGCATGCCGCCGCCTTCCCAATCGGAGATTCTGATTCGCGATTGTGCATTCTTTTGGGCTCTCAAGCTTCTTGAGAGAATTGGTTTCTTCTTATGGTTGCTCCGGAGGCAGAGGCTGATGACGAGGGACCGATGTGCCAAGAATATGGGAGCCACCTCTGACAGATGTCTTCTCTGTGACGAGGCGATTGAATCCGTTGAGCATCTGTTCTTCAAGTGCCCCATGGTGATTCAGATATGGCAGGAGACCGGTCTGGCCTGGTGCTGCTTTGAGGATCTCCAGTCGTTCTGCGGCGTGCTACTGGCCAATAAAAATAGACCTAGGAGGGAGATGCTTTATCCTCTGGCCGTACTGTGGGTTGTTTGGTTGGGTACATGGAAGGTCGTATCCCGATATATCGCGATATATCGGCGATATATCGGTATCGACAGGTCACCGATATATCGCCGAAATGTCCAATATCGGGTATCGACACGCAAAAAAGGCGAGCTGAATCCCGATGTCGGCGATATGGTGTCGATATATCGGCGATATATCGGTATCGACATAGTACCGATATCGATATGTCCTTCAATGGTTGGGTAGGAATGATTTGCTCTTCTCGGGCCAGCGATTCTATAAGGAAAACGTGGGGATTCATGCCAAGAGTTTGGTGGAGGAGTGGGTTTTTTAATTTCTCTCTCTTTGGGGCGTAGTTTTTGTATTTTCCTCCTTGCTTCTGTTTTCTCTTTTTGAATAAAAGATGGGGCAAACACCAACGAGTGTATCCCCCACATTTCAGGATTTCAAAAAGAGATTCCAGCTAATTTACGTTCATTGGCTAGGGGCGGCGAAACCCTAGATGCATCTCCTGGTAGTGTCGTTCTTCCAGACGAGCCCCACTCTCCAGATCACACGCATACTTGCAATCTCTTGGACAAGCCCTGCAAGCCCACCAACGATCATTTGCGTGCGATTCAAATCCTTCATCGCATAGGAGATGCAGTCCTATCTCTCCAAACAGCAGCGATGCTGCATCTTCCACCTAGATGGCAGGTGGAGATGGCCACCACCGCACCGCAGGTCCAGGCGACCCATCACATCGCCCCTCCAATCTACAGGAGCCCCATCTCGCTGCCAGCCCGAGCTCGACCTCCATGTGACGATGCTCCTCCCATCCAAACCCGCATCAGCGGTAGATCTCACTGCCATCCCTTCATAGCCTCAAGCGGAGGCGACTCTCCTGCAACTCCCAGGCAGTGGTGCTCTAGTGGCAGGAGCTCCATCGAGGCCATACACCTCCACCTTCAGGTGGTGCCTATGTCGCATCTTCAGGAAGCAACACCTCCCTCCTCCAAGCTACGCATCCAAGCAGCACTCTTCCACGAAACAAGTCTCTATGCTGCCTACTCTAGAAACGTCATCTCCGGGAGCTTCCCCGTACGCGCAAATCAGAGGTAAGAACCGTACTCCATGGCGGCGTGAAGTAAGATGGGTTCCCATCATGGGAACCCTAACTCGATGTGTGACAGGAAGGGGCCCGATCCCCTTCATTTAAATGAAGTGGTGGGCATGTTTACTTAGGTTGAAAAAAAAGAGGAGAAGAGGGGATATGTTGCTTTGGATTCTGGAAAAAAAACAATCGGGCCAATTGGGACGCAAGTTTCAAAAAAAAAGAAGAGAGAAAAAAAGAGGGGTTGTTTACGAAAAATGTGGGTTGAGGAAAGAGGTGCGTACAAAAAATGTTCTAGAAAAAGGAGACAGTTATATTAAAAAGGGGGCGAAGAAGAAATAGCCGGAAAAAGTTGCAAAAAAGGAGAAAAAAGAAAAGACGAAAAACATTCAGCAGCTTATTTGAAGAAAAAATTATTTAAAAAATCAAAAAGAAAAGCAGAAAAAAAAAGATTGGCTTATTTGGTTTTTGTCCTCCCCATTTTCTTGTCATCTCCCAATGTTGTCGATGCCATTGTTTTCCGACAAGTATGGGAGAAAGAGAGAATATTGTGTAGAGTTCTTCGGTCATGATTCAGATTCCTCATATTCCAGGTCAGATTCATATTCCCCAAACCAGTTGTTTAGACTCTACAATTCAGTTTTCAAACTCGACGATTGTTTTCTGAGTCTTCAGTTTAATGAGCGCATGTTTGCAATCACTTTTTCAATGGTCCCCATCTTTTATTTTGGTCAGAGTTTTCATGTGTTCCATAGGAACTCCAAAGTAGAGATATCATTCCCTATGCCATGTGGGCTAGAGTTTTCAAGTAGTTTCATATGGACTCCAGAGTAGAGATCCCTTTCTCTTAGCCAGTATGGGAGAGACTCAGTTCTCCGACGAGGATTGTCTCCATGGCTTTTTCAGTTCGGTCCTTTTATAGATGGAGCAGTTGTCCACATGTTGTGGCAGGTCAGAGTACTCTGACAAGGAGACTCATTTTCAGTTACAATGACTCTGACAAGCACAGTACAGAGCAGATGCTCTCCAATGAGGAGATTCAGTTTGACTCACACTCAATCTCGTTTGTTCCTCCTCACCTGCACGGCATGAGAATCAATATCCTCAACAGCAGTCGACAGTTGTGCGCGTTGAGTTGATATTATCTGTAATATCCTGTATTGTGAGTTGAGATATTTCTCTGTTTAACAAGTTGAGCATTGCATGCTCCAGCTTGAGGGAGAGTGTTGGAGTATATGCATCATATGTAAGATGGGTAAATGAATCTTTCCAAGATCCGATTAACACATCCATTATTTAGTCCCACATCTACCACTAGTAGGACTTTGATGATCTGTATAGGCTATATAAAAAGCGCCAACCCTCATGTATCAGATGAGAAAGTCAATAGACACATCAACCCTTTGAGGCATTCTCCTGTAGTCTCATCCTGCTCCTTAGGAAGTAGGGTTCCACATTAAATCTCACATTCCTAAATGTCTTTTATTCTTTTCTCTAATATCCGCTTCGGCATTATATTTTCTAATAATTTTTTATCAATAATACAATAATATCTAAGGCTTTGTGGATATGATACATATTATATATATTTAGATAGTATAAATGTTGATTCATAATTATATATATTTAACAAATATGTTAATGTGATTCATATATTATTGCAAGGCACGTATGTAAATGTGATCCATATTGAAATTAAAGTTTCATAGAGATGAAACAGAACCGTGTTGGACATTGTGAAATCAATGATGCTTAAAGCGAACTTACCTCATAGTTTTAGGAGACATGCAGTAAAGACCGCATCTTATGTACTAAAGAAGATTTCATCTAAATCAGTACCGAAAACCCCTCATAAGCTTTGGTATGGTAATGGTACCAAGTCGGGTATACAACATGTGAATGCAAGCAAGTTGGAATCTTGCACTGGAGAGTTGTAATACATTGGATATGTAAAGAATGGTATTGGATACCAACTTTATGATCCTGAGATATAAAAGGTATTTGTTTCTATAGACATCCATCAAATTTCTAGAAGACGAATTCCTTAAAAGTCAAGAAATTAATGAAGTTAAGGAACTGAATGAGACTAGAGAGACCGATGAAGTTCTCACACCAAAAATTGAAGATATAGTGGAAAATGGCATGACCGTACCTCTTAGAAATAGTTCTAGGGTTGTAAGACAACTTGAGAGATACGGATTCCATGTATTACAAGAGTCTGATGATGATCCGACTTTATTTGATGAAGCTTGGGGTGATTGTGACATAGATAGTTAGATGCTAGCAATGAAGTCTGAAATGGACTCCATGAGTCCATGTACAAGAATGGTATATGGATCCTTGAAGATCTACCTAAAGGGGTCAAACCCATTACGTACAAATGGATCTTCAAGAGAAAGAATGGACACAATGGAAAGGTAGAGACCTTCAAAGCACAACTCATAGCTAAAGGATATATACAAAGAGAAGGCATCGATTACAATGAGACATTCTCTCATGTGGCCATACTTAAATCCATAAGGGTATTGCTTGCTATAACTACACACCTTGACTATGACATATGGCAGATGGAGGTCAAGACAACATTACTCAATGGATACCCCTTGAAAACGATATCTATATGGAGCAGCAACTAGGGCTACATAGCCGAGGAAGGGAAAGTGTGCAAGATGAAGAAGTCCATTAATGGGCTCAAACAATCTTCTTGTAGTTGGAACATATGATTTGATGGAGCCTAAAAGAGTTATGATTTCGTTCAGAATCCAGATGAACCTTATGTGTACAAGAAGTTTAGTGGGAGTGTCATCGTGTCCGTTGTGTTGTATATAGAATCATTGGGAATGATACTGGGATGATGACCAGTGTTAATATATGGTTCTTGTGAATCTTGTCTCATACCTTTGAGATGAAAGATCTCGGAGAAACCTCTTATATCTCGTGTTTGAAGTTGTTCAAAAACAGAGAAAAGATGGTATGGGGACTGTCACAACAAGGATATATCAAGAAGATTTTGGAAATTTTCAATATGGATAATTCCAAGAAATGCTTCATTCCCTTAAGACATGGTATGCACCTATCTAAAGGTATGGCTCCTCAAACTTTTGAGGAAATGAAAGCCATGACCAGATGCACTTATGCATCGGTTGTAGGAAGCTTGATGTATGCCATGACGTGTACAAGACCAGACATCCGCCATGCAATAGGAGTGGTAAGCGGTTACCAAAAATAATATGGAGAGAAACACTGGACCGCGGTGAAGAGCATCTTTAAGTTTTAAGAAGAACTCAGGACTACACTTTGGTTTACGGAGATAACGATCTCCAAGTCTTAGGGTACACAAGTTTAGACTTCCAATCATATATAGATAATAAGAAGTCAATCTTAAAGTTCTTATTCATGTTGAATGGTAGTGATGTGACTTAGAGAAGCAAGAAGCAGGACATTACGGTTAACTCAATGACTAAAGCAGAATACATGGTTGCATCGGATGTTGCTAAAGAAGTTGTGCGGTTGCGTAAGTCCATCTTGGAACTTACTGTAGTTTCCACATTGGAATCTCCCATTCCATTGCTCTGCAATAACACATGTGTCATAGCGCAAGCGAAGGAACCTCGTTGGCATCAAAGAAGCAAACACGCGGAGAAAAAATATCACATCATCCGAGAGATCCAAAAGCAAGGTGATATCACGATTACCAAGGTTGCCTCTACTGATAACAATGTTGAACTGCTGACAAGCCCTGATTCTACCCTTGTTAATTCAATCAAATTAATGATATCTTGTCGTTCGTTGTAGCCAGATAGAACGGACTAATCAAAAACCACTTTAATTAATGATGAGTTAATCACGAGTGGCAGATTTATTTTACTTGGGCAAGCCCAAGGTCGAACTTAGGGAGGCAGCTGTCTCCTCAGGTAAATTTTAAGCTAATTCAGAGGTCAGATTTTCAGAAGAATATTTTTGGTAGTTTTTAGCAAAGTTTATGCAATTTAAAAGAAACACAATGCAATTTCAGGCCAGTTTTACAGGTTAAATCAGAAATATAGTCTAATTAAGTCAAAAAATTATGAAACTTGGCCAAAATATGAAATGCGGTGAAATTAAGCTACACTAATTTTTTTGGATTTTTTTTGACACTCGATGAATTTACTGTGAATTAAAAATTAAAGCAAAGTGATTTTTACAAAATGAATTTTAATAAATTCCAAAACACATTATTTTCAGGTAGAAAAATTATCCGAGATAGATCTAAGTATGATGAATCCAGGAAAATTAATGAACCTAAAATTCTATGTGACTTGGGTCTATTAAAAATCAATTGAGGAAATCACTAACTAATTTATTCAGACCCCGTGATGCATGCAAATACAATGATTTTTGGGCACAAAGTAGAATAAATTATTCTAAGTCTAATGTTATTTTATGGTGATTTTAGGAGCAATAAGGAATTTAATATGAATTAAATGGCACACAGTGGGTAAAATATGGAAAAATTCACCAATTTAATAATATTAAATTTTCAAAATACCACAAAAATGGAACACATGTCACATCAGATAGAGGACAAGATAAGCTACATCATGCAATTTTTAGAATTAGAAAATAATGCCAAATGGACACCTAAATATGCGTGCAAAGACAGAGACCAATTTGCAAATACAAAAAATAAAATTACTGAAAATTAAACATGTTGACCGGGACTTAAATGCAATTACCTATAATGATGGGGTATGCGTGCAAAATGCCCGGACGAACGTGTGCGCCTCATGTGATGCTCCTGGCAGGCACTGATATGCAATTTGACAAACTTCCAGGGGGCCTCAGTGCAAAATGCCCAAACCGCACTTGAGGAACACGTGAGATCTAGGCTCGGTAGGCGTCGGAGGCTCAGGTTGAGGCTCGGGTGCGCTGCAGGCTCGGGCGTGCTTCGGAATGGCTTCGGGAGCTCCGAACCTAAGGGTCGGGGAAGAGGCTCGGAGTGCGTCGACGTGGCGTGCGATGTATTGTTAGATCAAGATTATCCAACGGTGGTTGTGGCTGACTACGTGGCGAGATGCAAGACGTACGATCTTCGGGAGATCGGACGGCTGCTGGAGGTCGGAGGCAATGGTGATGTGGACGAACGCAGGCGGTTGGATCCTCCTGATCCAACAGAGGCGGGGCACTGGCGACGTGATTAGATCAGAACCGTCCGATCTTAAGGATCGGACGGCAGCTGTGCTTCATGCTCCTCCGGTCCGTCGCCTCGTGCGGCGGACGTGACTGGGCTCCAACGATGCCTCCTCAGCTCCACTGCAGTGGATCTTGCTCGATGATGCTCTCCGAAGGCTTCTAAAAAGATGGGCACGGTCGTGGGGGCGCCACGGAGCCGCTAGAGGTCCTAGATGAAGTTGGGACGGTCTGTAGGCCGGAGACGATGAAGCCCAAGTGGTGCTCCGGCGATGCTCCGATCAGTGAAGATAAGTGTACCTGCAGGGTTAGTTCGTGCAAAGAAACAAGTGCATCGTGTTCGTGGGAGGTGCACGAGTGTGGTGAGGCCTGAGACGTGCAGTGGTGACGGACGGAGGTGCTTCTCTGCCGGGAAGGTGGAGCTGTGATCGGAGGGGAACATGATGCGACGTAGTGGCGAGTGAATGGTTGCGCGAGGATCAGAGCTCCAAGGCGGAGCTCGGTGGATGATTGGCGGAGCACGAAGATGAGGGGGGATGCGGAATAAATTTCGAGAAAGATCAGGAGAGCGAAGATGGAGATCGGAGAGGGCAATGGAGGAGTCTACCTGGGGTCAGAAGCTCGGAGAAGAGCTTCCTGGTCTTCGCTTAAGGGCCGGTAGCGTCCTGAGCTCAAGCAGCTCGTCGGAGGAGCTGCAGCATGGCGAGGCTTCGCCGTGGATCATGCCGGAGGTGAAGGCCAGTCTTCGCTCGAATTTACTCTCAATTGCTGTCACCAACGGGTGGCTCTGAGCTCTAGGATACCCCTTGCAATGGCGGGTAGGATCGACGGCCGCCGATGGTGGAGTATTTATAGGTTGGAGGTGAGGGTGTAAGTGACGGGATGACGAGGTTGGTGGAGGTCGTGGGTCGACGTGGGTGAGGTTCATGGCGATTGAGGAGATCGGCGAAGATGAGGGGGTAATGGACCACGAGGTGGAGGTGACAGAGGGCGGAGAGGATGGCCGGAGTGGTGCCAAAAATCGAAAGGGGATGATGAGCGTACGAGGTGGGCGACGTGGGCGAGGGTCCTGCGGGAGGTAGACGACGACATCTTGGCCGTTGGATCTCGCGATCCAACAGCCAGGAGATAGGCGCGAGGGAAGGGTCGTGATTAGATCAGGCGGGTCAGATCAAAGGGCTTAGATGACTACACGTGGCGGGTGCAAGTGAAGGCGCTGAGGGACGGTCGGGATGAGACTTTGCGGATCTGATCGAAGGTTCCAGATGTAGCGTGAGATGAATAGCCAGGATGAAGGTTTTTGGCGAAGATCGGAGGGTGCACAGCGCAACACGTGCTGAGTATGAGGCGTTAATGGACGGAGGCGATGCGATCTGGAGAAGATCGGACGGTTGAAATGAGATGTGATACTGGATGGCCCAGATCAGTTGAGAGGGGAAAGGATCGAACGGTGGAAAACGAAGGGCGCGTGGCGTGATGTGAGCGGGCCATGTGGCGCAATCAGAGGGCGCCACGTGGCCTGATCTGAATGGTTGAAAGAGAATATGGAATTAGGGAGAGAAGATGGCCGAATTTGGAAAAACTCAAAACATGAAAGTTGTAGATCTCGATGAGATCTACAAGTTTCATGTTGACCAAAAATGGAGATGATGTCAAATGAAATACCAAAATACAAGGGTACAAATATACATATGTTAAATGTACAAAGGGGGCCCAAAACCCAAGTTTTGCATACGAGCTCCGATTTAAATGAAATCGGTCTCATTTTGAAGGTCTCTGAATATGTATTATTCTAAAAGTGAGTAGACCTAGATCGGAGGTTGTATGAGGTAGATATTAGCATTCCAAGGTCTGAGGTCTCCAATTGATTTTGGGGTTTTATTGATTTTGGAGGAGGTATAAATAGGTGAATAATTACATGTGACTTAGGCTTCTTATTTTATGCAAATATGAATGCTAAAATGCAGACATTGTGCATGGATGTATGAATGCTAATTATGCAAGATAGAGAGAAATATGCAACTAATTACTCGGGAACAATACTCTATTTTCAACTTTTAGAGTGATAAATCACAGATTCATCAACTGCTAACCAAGTCATTGACTCAAAAGGTCTTCAACTAGCATGTAATAAATATCGGGTTAAGAGTTGTACATGAATGACTTTAAGGGCTAAAGGGAGACTGTTGGACCTGTAAATGTAAGCCCTTGGCGACCCACAAGGTTGCAAAAATCGGTAGTCGATACTCGGTCAGTTGGATCACTGACTAAGGATTAATCAACAGTCAGACGACAGATCGGATTTAGTCGGGCTTTAATCGGTTTTGATTTTTGATATATATTTTAAATATATAAATCATTTTTATACATATATTTTTATATATTTCCAAAAATTTATACTCTTTTATGTTATCAACAAGGAAAGAAAAGAAGTAATTTAATTTAAATAAAATACTAAGCATATTAGAATAAGTTTGCTTTAAAAAAGTAAAAAATATGGTATCTCCAAGCAAAAATCGATCGATTAGTCGGCCTAGTCGGAATTAATCAATACACGGTCGGCCACCCCACTGACTAGACTACCATACCTACTAGTCGGGCCAGTCGGAGGACTTTTACAACAGTATGCAATAAAAATTATTGTCTTATCATGTCCATTTGAAATGAATGTGAATACACTTAATATTAAGGTCTCTATGTAAAATTAGGGTTATGCATCGTGATCGTATTGAATACTATGTGGTCAGAGGACACAACTGGCATTAACATGTGATATTCATCAGCGAATAACATACACCGGTATCTCAAAGCTGAACCTTGATGCAGATAGTCAGTCTTCTCACATTGGATCCTTACACAAGATCATGATAATTAAATCATGTTTTTCCAATTATGAGGTAACTCTCATAAATGTCCCAATTATGATTTGTATGATTAAATCATGATAATAGAATAAAAGAAGTTGCAACCAAAAATAGGATAAGGTTAACGTCCCATGTAGGCTCTACATGGATGTCCACCATTGAGTTCTAAAGTTTGTTGGGAGCCTCCTATTTTTTGGTTATTTCTTCTATTTATTTTGGATGAATTATGAACTCAGCCATAGCCGGTCCTAAGCCCGGGTTGCGTGCTAGGTAGCCGACAACCAGCGCACGAGAGATAAATTCCTAAATAATGTTCTTAAAGTTCATTTAGAAACATTATTTATGAATTTATCTCGGATCTTTGTTGCCCACCATCCGACCAGAAAAAAATCTTCATCAGTGTCTCCACCTTCTTCCTGACCCCCACCGACATCAACCACGTCGAATATAAGATCGAAATGGCTGAGATCACATGCTTAAGGAGAGTCAACTTCCAACCTCTAGATAACGTCACCGCCTTCCAGCTAGCCAGTCTCTCCTCTATTCTGACAATCAGGCTATCCCAATCAGACTTCTTTAGCTTACCGTCCACCAGAGGCAATCCAAGATAGGAGATAGGGAGATCCCCCAGAGGGCAGCCTACAAGATCTGCGAGCCGACTACGTTCACCAGCATCCAGTCCAAAACCCACGACCACGGATTTGAGCTTGTTAATCTCAAAACCAGAGAGACTGCCAAAAATATCTACAAGAAGCGCTGCATTTTGATTCTGCTCATCCGACCCTCCCATGAACAAAATCGTATCATCCGCATACTGCAGTAAGGGGATAGAGATGTGCCCCAACCGGAAACCCTCACACCAACCGCACTCCACTACCCATCTAAAAAAACTGTCAAACAGTTGGCCACCAATACAAAAAGCATGGGGGATAGCGGACAACCCTGCCGCACTCTACGTTGAGGCTACACCAGACCCCTTCCGGGCTTGCCATTCACCAAAAATGATAAGGATGAAGTAGTGACACATCTCTTCATCCAATGCACCCAAGTCTCTAGGAATCCCCTTCGCCGCAATGATGTCCACAGGAGTCTCCAATCAATGCAGTCATAGGCCTTCGCATAGTCAATCTTCCATAGAGCGACCTTCTTCTTCGCCCTCTTCCACTCGAGGCATATCTCTGACGCTATAACCAAACCATCTGCCATTTGTCGTCCCAAGATAAAGGCGGACTGCCCCTGAAGCACCACTGAATCCATAACCAGCTTGAGTCTGTTGGTAAGGACCTTCGCCACCACCAGGTATATTGCATTAGAGATCGCAATAGGTTTGAAATCGTCCACTCTCATCGGATTCTCCTTCTTAGGCTGGAGAAAAATGAGCGCCCTTTTCACTTTTTCGAAGTCCCTGTTGTCAGCCCTGAACTCGTCCAGCACCTCTAGAAGATATGCCCTCAACAGGTCCCAAAACTCCATGTAGAACAAAACAGGGAAGCCATCAGGCCTAGGAGCCCCATCTGCATTCAGACCCCAGATAGCCCTTTTCATCTCCGCCTCAGAGAAGGCAGCCAGCAACCCTTCCACCTGCCCTTCCGAGAGCGACTCTCTATTAGACACTCTCTTTTAGACATGGATTTAAGCAAACATCTAGATATCGTTGGGGCGTTCCCTACTTGCAACGTGTTGCATCGCCCGAATGCAATGAGAAGTTGACAAGGGTCGCTACATCGATGTCGCATGTAGTTCAAAATTTGCAAGGGTTGTCGCATGATGAACACATGCGAGTAAATAAGCTAGTTCTGTTGCATCGCTACCCAGATGCAGTCCAAAATTTGCAAGGGCTCTCGCATGATGTATGCATGTGGGCAAAGAAGTTAGTCCAAAAGAGGTTGCAAAGGAAGTTGTGGATAGGTAGTTGAAATATTGGTACTTTGATTGGAAAATCAATGGAGATAATTGATGCGATGGAAAGAAGGAAGATTCAGATATTATGTCTATAAGAGATAAAATGAGTAGGAGAGAAAGCAAGGGAGATCGAGAAGGCATGCTTTAAACTTTGGTATTCACATACAGATAAGGGCAGAAATGGTGTTGGAGTGGTTGTTCATAAGGATTTGAATGATTGTGTGGTTGAGGTGCAAAGATCTGGGGATCGGATTATATTGCTAAAAGTGGTAATCGAAGAAGAAATTCTGAATATCATCTCAGTTTATGCACAATAAATTGATTTAGATGATAGGATTAAATAAGTTTTTTGGGAGGATTTGGATAGGATTATGCAAGGAATCCCACAAAGAGAGATGATTTGCCTAAGTGGAGATCTTAGTGGACATGTGGGAAAGGATTATCCAGGGTATGCTAGTGTTCATGGAGGACATGGCTTCGAGGATAGAAATGAAGAGGGAAAAGTCATTCTGGATTTTGTAACAGCTTATGATCTTTTCATTGCAAATACTCTCTTCAAGAAGAGGGAGGAGCATTTAATTACTTATAGGAGTGGCTCGACTAGAACACAAATAGACTACTTTGCATTGAGAAGAAGAGATCGGTTGTGTTGCAAAGACTGCAAAGTAATTCCAGGAAAGAGCCTGACAACCCAACATCGTTCGTTAGTCATGGATATGCAAATAAAAGAGCTAGTAAAGAAAAGGAGGGTTTCCAAGATCACTAGAACTAGATGGTGGAATCTTCAATTGAAGCAATCAAGCTTCAAGGAGAAGATTTTCTCAAAATTAAAAAAAAACTTGCTTTAAATCTATGTCTAAGGATAGAACATATGAAACTGTTACAAACTACAAAATAGCTAAGAAGGAGGCAAAGAAGGCAATAAGCGAAGCTAAGTTAAAAGCTTATGAAGTTTTGTGCAAAAATCTTGATTCTAAGGAGGGTTAGAAGGATATATTCAGGTTGGCTAAAGCAAGAGAAAGAAAAACCAAAGATCTTTCTCAAGTGAGATGCAATAAGGATGAGGAAGGTCATGTGCTTGTTACTCAGAAGGATATAGAGACTAGATGGAAGCAATACTTCCATAAGCTTTTCATTGGGGAAGAAAATAGAGAGATCACTTCAAGAAATCTTGCTAGTAGTGAAAGTTACTTGAATCGTGCAAGCTACAGGTGAATACAAAGAAAGGAAGTAGAGGAAGCTTTGAATGTTATGAGACATGGGAAAGATGTAGGACCTGATGGCTATCTTGTAGAAGTTTGGAAAGCTTTAGATGAGCGTGGTTTGACTTAACTTACAAATTTATTCAATGTTATTTGACGAAGCAAGAAAATACAATGGAGGAGAAGCATCGTGGCACCTCTTTATAAGAACAAAGGAGACATTCAAAATTGTTCAAATCATAGATGTATCAAGCTCATGAGTCACGCTATGAAAATTTGGGAACGTGTGATCGAAAGAAGGTTAAGGCAAGTGTCCAAAGTAAAAGAAAACCAATTCATACTATTGAAGCCATCCACTTGCTGAGGAGAACAATGGAGATTTACAGAGCTAAAAGGAAGAACCTCCATATGATTTTTATTGACTTAGAGAAGGCCCATGATTCTATCCTACGGGAGATATTGTGGAGAGTTTCGGAGAAAAAACAAGCACCTATCCTAACCATCAACCTCATAAAAAATATGTATGATAGGGCTTCATCATGTGTAAGGATACAGTCTGGGAAGACTAACTATTTTGACATCAAGACTGGTCTACATCAAGGTTGAACTTTGAGTTTATTTCTTTTTACTTTGATTATGGACGAGTTGATAAGTCATATTCAGGATGAGATACCTTGGTGTATGTTATTTGTTGATGATATTGTGTTAATTGATGAGACTAAAGATGAAATAAATGAGAAGCTTGAGGTTTGGAGACATGCTTCGGAGACTAAAGGATTTCGTATAAGTTGGGCTAAGACGGAATATATAGAGTGTACTTTTGATGGAAGCAATGGTGATGAAATCAATATTAATATTGGTGATGATAACATTCAAAAGAGAGAGTCTTTTAGATATTTGGGATCTATTTTGCAACAGGATGGAGAAATTGATGGAGATGTTACAAATAGAATAAATACAGGTTGGCTAAAGTGGAGAGGAGCCTCTAATGTTCTCTGCGATAAGAAAATTCCTTTGAAAATGAAAGGAAAATTTTACAAAGCAGCTGTGAGACTTGCTACGCTTTATGGATCTGAATATTGGCATGTAAACCATAGACATGTGCAAAGAATGGCAATAGCAGAAATGAAAATGCCAAGATGGATGTGTGGACAAACATGTAAAGATCGGATTCAGAATGATGCCATCAGAATGAAACTGGGTGTATCTCCGATCGAAGATAAGATGCGAGAAAATTGCTTAAGATGGTTTGGTCGTTTGCAAAGGAGGTCAGTTGATGCATCGGTGAGGAGATGTGAGTTTTAGAATGTTGATCCAGCTAAAAGAGGACGTGGAAGACCCAAGAGAAGTGTTGGAATCATATGATACGAAGGGATCTTAGTTTTTTGGAACTAAGCCCGAGAATGACCCAAGATAGATCTGAATGGAGGCAAAAAATCCATGTAGCCGACCCTACTTAAAGTGGGGAAAGGCTTTGTCGTTGTTGTGTTGTTTGTGCACCAATCAATTCATAAGCTATGAAAGAATCCAGTAGGTCATGTATAAATGATGTAGCATTGACAAGGATTAAAATCTCAAAGCTGGGTTGATATCATTGGAAGGGCCCAATGGGATGCAAGAAGGCTACAAAACACATGAATATGAAACCATCTGAGGATTGCAGTGGAAATAAGGAAATAGATAGGGTTGGAGTGTTTTTGTGCTTCTCAGGGGTAAGAATATCAAATTGTCATACGTTTTTTAGGCTACACATTGGTATACACATGACGAGTTCAATCAAATGTCAGCAAGAAAATTGCGACAACCTTATATATCTATAAAAAAATATGCACACCTTGTAAACTTCGAGTTCCCTTCCGCCTTCTAGTATGATGCATTTACAAGAAATGGTAGAATTCGGCTGGTTCTTGTCTAAAATCTGGGAGAGCAACAGAATGCAATGGTTATCTGATAGAAACCGAATCATTTAAGACAGCCCACTATTATATTTTACTAATTACTGGAATAATTACAAAGGGTTCAAACTGATGAATAATACCTTGACATGGTAATGCTCCTTCTCTGACGCAAAATCAAATCCGATATTTGGTATTATATATTCAACATGTTCCACAAATTCCTTGGGAACATTGGTGTGGAATATTTTATGGACTTTGTTCCTCGAATCACCCTGCCAACCTGCAGCCTTTCTGAGAGAATCTGTAGAAAGTGCCGATTCACTGCAATTATAATCAAAACATTATGTACCATGTCAAAAATAGAGAAAAGGCAGATGTCTTTTAGAAAATAATTTGTATTCTGCATTTGGAAGGAGAAAGGAATATTTATGTTCGTGTAATTTTTTAAAATTACATATTTCCTGAATTTTGTATTTACGTCCTGACCATATAATCTCGCTCCATTTTACACTAGTGACCCCTCCATCAATATCCAATCAAATGGTTAAGTTTGATCATGCAGGGTAATCACCTATAAAAATATATTAATCAGACAACAGCTAAGAGTCGACAAGAAATCCTCCGTCAGCGGTGGCGAACCACAACGTTCTCCACACATGCACTCACTGTGAAAGATCAAAACACTTCATGCTTACCATAACAGCTACAAAAACGCAAAAGCTTGGCCCCTTTCCCTTTTGGATTGATAGGATGCACTAATAAATCTCCACCAGAATCTCTCGGCACAAGATGGTTCTACCCATGCCACACCTGATTACTTCCACATCTCCTGAAAATACTGGCATATAATGTCTTCATTCTCCCCCTGACATAACATACATTGAGGTCATTGGTAGCATCCTAAGCCTCGTCTTCATCGCCCCTCCACAACAACCATATAAAGATCACCCATATAGTGCCTTCGAGCTCCAGATGCGTGTTGCGCTACAAGGGATTTATATGCTTTTTCACATAGAGCTCCTATCGTTCCATATCTGGTGGTCACAGTAGGTAAAGAAAGACACCCATACAACCTAGTTCCTTCTTGAATATAAAGATATTCTGGAAACCTATGCTCAAAAAATGAAGAATAAAATTAAGGAATCCACGTCTCTTCCCCCAAAACCAACTCAGTAAGGAGGCACTGAAACCATTCCTATCCTCTGCCAGAGCATACAGTCTTAAGAAACGATCTCAAAGAACTGCCTCCTCCATCCAATCGTCTCTCTTAAACTCATAAGGAATGTCATCGTCGAGCATTAGGCGTAACAGGGGATTTGAGACCTACAGAAGAGACTAAATATCCCTCTAAAATGTGGAGGGCAGCCTCACATTATTGGTTATAGCATCCACATAGTAGAGAAGCAGTAAATACTTCTAGGTATTGTGCATAGCATGCCTTCAGCAGATCCACAAATTATGACTACTCATTTCACAATCAAAGCTTTGTTCAACTCCCCAAGTCTCAACATTCCCATCCTTCCGCATGGAGTTGGTGGACCGATTCCCAGGTCCAGCAATACAACACCCTTACTATCATATCTAAATCTGGACCTAAATATCTCCTCGTCAACTCCTCCCAGTCCAGTAAGCTTGTAGGCAAACAAGTATATCACAGGTATGTTCGACAAAACATACTTCAAAAGCACCAATATACCTCTCGAGATAGGCACATTGCATTCCAGTCAACCATGTTATACTCCATTTTTCTAATTGTCCCCAATCGAACTACTTAAGCAAATATATATATTCAAAGGCATGCCCCAATAATGCAATTGTAGTTCCCACTGCGGCATTTATGAGTGTCCAACTCATCATGTTAACAAGCTAAAATCATCTACAAACTCAGCGTAAGACACACGTATTCAAATAAAAATAAGTCTCACTACACAAAAGGATTAGGTTAAAGAAAATGGACTAAAAGTTAGGAATATTTGAGGTTTTACATAAAGGTAGTATATATAGGTACTCTAAAGTGATATTTGTACAAAGTATGACTATCTGTGGTGTTTTCTTTATTTTTTGACCAAGTGACTTGGTTTCAAGGTTAGGGTCATAAAGTTACTTTATAGTTATATTTATTCCTAATTTCACTTCTATCAGTATGTAAATATGTATATGTTTGCATCCATCTGAATTTCATCTTTCTATATTTTCTTCTTTTATTCTTTTTTATCAAAAAATTGGGAAACACACGTAGGTGTCTACCCTAATAATATCAATGAATGATTAAAAAAATACTTACAAGAGCCAAGACTCGAGGAAAGTCATAGCTAATGAATCACATTCCCCAAGATTCGGCATGAGACATGTGTTGATCATTATCTCGAGGAAGAAGAAATCTTCATCGACCGGGAATCTTGTTTTGTGGGTGGGTCGAGCAGCCTTTGGGTGGCTAAGATGGCACCACATGTACCTCTCAACTCCATTGGAGTGCCTCATCGCCTGATAGTGATGAGGTGGGGTGGTGAAGCCACTTCCAACATGTTGGAAGAAGAGAATGCATTGTTTATTCCAGATAACCCTAGGCTCTCTTATATAGAGAAGGTCTATGAGTAAATTACATAAGATGGAGACAAGAAAATAAAAATAGCAAAAAGGGTACATAGAATATAGAAATATCTCTACACTCTAAAAATAGCAGAAAGGGTACATAGAATATAGAAATATCTCTACACTCCCCCTCAAGATGGAGCATAGATATCAATCATGCTCGGCTTGGAAGAACACTTCTGGAATGGCCCTCTGAGCAATGGCTTAGTAAAAATGTCGGCAGTCTGCTCTCATGAACCGACATGGGAAGTAAAATTGAATCATATCTCTGGTATAGTGGTAGTCTACCTCAATATGCTTTGTTCTTTCATGGAATGCGGGATTATTAGCAATGAATAGCACTGCTTGATTGTGACGCCCCTGGGATCCGGGTACTCGGCAAACCAATCCACGTACATACATTCCACATTCGAATATTTAACATTCACAAAAGTAGGAGAAAATAGAAACATGCAAAGGGAACAACCTGTTCACAAGCACGTGTATTTCCATTCACCAATTCCATTACATTCTATTATCCATTCCATGTCCACAAAAAATACATGTAAGCATAAATATAGATCAAGGCCTTAAATGCCGGATTTCGGTTTCGTTTCGGTGACTGACCGAAACGAAATTTCGGCCGAATTTCGATCGAAATTCGACCGAAATTTCGGTCATTTCGGTCGTTTTTTCAACTAAGGCCCCCAAATTTCGGTCGACACAAGGCATTTCGGCTGGATTTCGGTAACCCACCGAAACCGAAATTCGACCGAAATTCGGTCGAATTTCGGCGAAATTTGAGGCCATGATATAGATGTCCACAATTATACATCATATGCCATGTCTCTCAGAAAGAAACTACAAGTAAAGAAGACAGTAAAAACTACTACCAACTGTGCTACAAGAAGTGTAGTGAATCTGCACTAAAAGTGATGTCTCCAAACTGCTCACTGTTGAGGACCTGCGGATCCACATGTAGGTACGTTATGAGCAAAGTTGCCCAATACGATTTAAACAAAACTACACAAAAAGAAATGCAGGATAAACATTAAATGTGTGCAAAAGAGAAAGAATCAGGGTAATTGATCTCACAAAGAATTACATTTTTATTTTTTTTATTGTTTAATCTGGATATGGATATGAGTAACCAAGCTTCGTGGATAGTTCGTGGTCTTGGTCTGGATGAGACCTCACACTATGACTCTAAGGTAAAAGAAAACTGTTAACGCATATAGTAGTATCTGTATCCCTTCACTATTTTTATTTTCAGTTGTATGCTTTATGTAATTTACCCATAGGCTACTCTCCTATATAAGAGAGCCTAGGGCTTATGGAATAAACAAGTTGTTCATTTTTCCCAACATGGTATCAGAGCGACGGTCCTAGACCGGAGTTCTCGAAACCCTAACCCTACCCCACCCCACCCGCCGGCCTCTCCTTCTCTCTCCATCTCATCGGCACCGCCGGAGATCGTCGTTGCCGCTCCTGCCGGTGCTCCCCTGTGCTGCGCATCTACGCGCTGTGCGCGAGCGTGCGCTTGTGCACGCTGTAGCGCCTGTGCGCCGTAACCTCCTCGTGCACGCTGTAGCGCCTGTGCGCGAGCGTGCGCCCCTGCGCCTCCCTGCGCATGTGCGCCTTCCTGCATCTGTGCGCGAGCGTGTCTTGGCGCCTGTGCATCGCCAACATCTCTTGCGCATCGTCTGTGCATTGCCAGTGCTGTAGCGTGCATCTCCAGTGCGCGCATCTCCTCTAGCGCGCATCTCCTATCTGCGCATCTCCAGTTGCGTGTGCGCGTGCTTCTTGCACGCGTGTACGTGTGCTAAGCCCTAAGCCCTAGGGCACACACATCTTCATCTACATGGGGTTAGTTGCTTGAGGTCTACACATGCAACTAAGCTCGTCTATGTCATTGTAGACGAATCTCATCCTCTGTCAGTCGCTCCAGTCTTCCATCTCCAGTATGTCAGAAAGCAAGGCGGATATCCCGTCTATTGGCGCCTTTAGTGGTCCAGCGCCTATTGTCAAGATGGACAGTACAAATTATGAACTGTGGGCAATGCAGTTCATGAGTATGATGAAGTCAACGGTAAGAAGCACATTCTTACCGAACCAGAGCCTGCTGAGAAGACTGGAGCCAATGCCTCTTGAGAGGCGGATGATGCATACGCCAAAGTGTGGCTATCCGGTACACTGGTAATTGAGATAGCAAATGACATTCTACATCAACCCACAGCCAAAGATATGTGGGACATCCTGACGGCCACATATTCCCAGGCGAAGAATGAGACAAAGATTCTGCAACTCCAGCATGATATCTTTACTATCAAGCAGAATGGTCGCCCTCTACATTCTCTCTATACATCACTGAGAGGGATGTTTGAGAAGCTCTATACCTTCATGCCCCTGACAGCCACGCCAGAATAGCAGAAGACATATAGGAACGCGACTATGGTGGGCGTGTTCCTGGCTGCACTTGATCCTGAGTATGAGGCGGCACGATCACAGATTTTGGCCGATTCTACTATTCCTCCCATGGAGGAAGCTTTCCATAGACTGAGTCAGATTACAGCTCCTTCCACGGCCCCTAGTCAGAATTCTTCAGCCATGGCAGCCAACAGAGGTCGCGGATTTCATCAACAGGGTCGTGGACGTGGAGCTCGTGGAAGGGGTGGCCGCACTAGGCCAACATGTACCTACTGTCACCGAGTTGGACACAATGAAGACACATGATACTCGAAGCATGGATTTCCTGCATCCCCACGAGCTGCTGAGCAGATAGAGCCTCCATCTGCTGCTACTTTGGATCAACGGTTCGATGATCTAGTTGCCCGTCTGAGAGGCATTATTCCACCATCTGGTCCAGCACCGACTACAGAGAGTCATTCTGATGCCGTTGCTTCTGCCTCTGCGTCTACCAGTGCTTCAGGTAGTATACTTGCACTCAATAGTAGTAGATCAGATACATTACCATGGATTATGGACTCGAACGCTACACATCACCTATGTGGCGACCAGAGTCTACTTACAAGATACACTCAGATCCCTCCAGGACGGACAGTAATAATTGCCAATGGTACACATTCCCCCATCACTGGTCAGGGGGAGATTAGATTGACATCTTCTATGCAGCTCAAGAATGTGCTACATGCACCTGATTTTTCAATGAATTTGTTGCCAATTAGTCAGATTACGAAGGATCTACATTGTCGGGCAATTTTTGATCCATCTTCTTTGATTTTTCAGGACATCCATACGGGCAACGTGATTGGTCGTGGCTATGAGCAAGGAGGCCTCTACCGCCTGAATCAGGCCCCATTTGCTGGAACCTCATCCTCTCCTCCTGGACAAGTATCTACTTTATTGTGGCATCTGCACTTTGGTCATTTACCGCTTCAGAAGTTGCGTCAAGTGTTACCTTATGGTCTTCCTCACACACCTATTCATTGTGAGGCGTGTCAGTTGGGAAAGCATCACAGGTCGTCCTTTCCCAGTCGTTCAGGTCGGAGTAGTACCTCCAAGTTCGAGTTATTTCATTTTGATGTCTGGGGTCCGAGTCGTGTACCTGATCATCAGGGACACAGATTTTATATAGTATTTGTGGATGATTTTTCTAGAGTGTCATTGGTGTTTCTGATGAACAATAAATCTGAAGCAGGAAATATCATTATCCATTTTCTGAATGAAATACAAAATGTTTTCTCCACATCTGTGAAATTTGTGAGAAGTGATAATGCTTTAGAATTATGCACCAATGTTCTTGCCAATTATTACTCCTCAAAAGGGATTGTTCACCAATCATCTTGTGCTCATACATCTCAACAGAACGGAATTGCTGAAAGGAAACACCGTCACCTTCTTGATTTCACAAGATCACTCCTTATACAGAGTCATGTTCCCTACTCCTACTGGGGTGATGCAGTTCTCACTGCATGTTACCTAATCAATCGTATGCCTTCTTCTGTCTTGATTGAACAGATTCCGTTTTCCCTCATTCATCCTGGCAAGGATCTGTTCACTCTTACTCCTCGTGTGTTTGGGCCGGTTGCATTTGTCCATCAGTAGTCGCCTGGTAATGACAAGCTCTCTCCTAGGGTTGTCAAATGTGTTTTCGTTGGGTACTCCAAAACTCAAAAGGGGTACAAGTGCTTTGATCCTCTTCATCTGGCGGTATATGATCAGTGCAGATGTTACATTTTTTGAATCTGTTATGTATTTTTCAGCCTCAGGAGACAAGCAGCTACCACCTCTATCTACTGATGCCATATACATGACACCACCACCTCAGATGCCATCACCAGCACCACCACCTCAGATGCCGTCACCACCACCACCACCACCACCATCTATCTCACCGCTACCGTTCCATTATACCCGCAGGCCTCCTCCCGCTCATGGTCATGACTCATCTACTAGCTCGCCTATGGTATGTAATGAAAATATTACTGTTGATCGATCTGACGACATTTCTGAGCAGGATATGCTGCAGAGGCCAGATGAGACTACAGCTGATTTAGATGTTCCCATTGCTATACGCAAGTCGAAGAGGAGTTGTGTTACATATCCATTATCAGCATCCGTGTCTTTTGAGAGGCTATCTGGAGATTTCAGGTCATTTGTTGTGGCACTGTCAGCTGTAGATATTCCACGAAATCATCAAGATGCTCTACAGGATAGTAGATGGCGGCGAGCAATGGAGGAAGAAATGGCGGCACTTCAGTCCAGAGGAACTTGGAGTTTGGTTCCTATACCTCCAGATGTGAACTCGGTGAGCTGCAAGTGGGTGTTTACAGTGAAGCACAATGCAGATGGCTCTATTGACAGGTACAAGGCGCGTCTTGTTGCACGTGGCTTTACACAGACATACGGGGTGGATTACCTTGACACATTCTCGCCTGTGGCACGTCATTCCACTCTACAGATCTTGTTGTCAGTTGCAGTTACTAGAGACTGGCCGCTCCATCAGCTGGACGTGAAGAATGCATTCCTATATGGAGATTTGCAGGAAGAAGTTTATATGCAACAGTCACCCGGTTTTGCTGTTGAGGGGGAGTGTTCCAAGGTATGCAGATTACATAAGGCTATCTATGGCCTTAAGCAGAGCCCCAGAGCATGGTTTCAGAAGCTCTCAGACCTCTTTGAGAAACAAGGATACAAACACTCCAATGCTGATCATTCCTTGTTTGTACAGAAGACTGCTAGAGGTATTATTGCAATTATGGTTTATGTAGATGATATCTTGATCACAGGAGATGATGAGCAGGGCATAAAGCAGGCGAAAGAAATGCTGGGAAGCGAATTTGTCACCAAGGATCTTGGTGTTCTTAGATATTTTCTGGGGCTGGAATTTGCTAGAAATCCATCTGGGTTAGTAATGTCACCAAGGAAATATGTTACAGATCTGTTGAGTGAAACAGGTATGCTTGGGTGTCGACCTGCTACGACACCAATGGATCCCAGCATGAAGCTCTATGATGATGACACAGAGGAGGTGGACAGGAGAAGATACAAAGAACTGGTAGGAAAACTGTTATATGTCACAATCACTAGACCAGATATATTATTTGCAGTGAGTCGTGTGAGCCAGTTCATGGAGCAACCACGCCAGGTTCATATGGATGCAATACATATGATTCTTAGATATCTCAAATCATCTCCAGGTGCAGGTCTGCTATTCAAGAAAGGAAAGGGGATTTCTATCTCAGCATGTGTGGATGCAGACTATGCAGGATGTCCCAAGGACAGGAAGTCCATCTCATGGTAGGCCATCTATGTTGGAGATGCCCTAGTCTCATGGAGAAGCAAGAAACATACGGTGGTAGCTAGATCTAGTGCTGAATCCGAATATAGGGCTATGGCCCAGGCTACTACAGAAATGATGTGGGTGAAAGCTGTACTTACAGACCTATGTTTAGATGTATCACTTCCTATGAACTTGGAATGTGATAATCAGGCAGCCTTGTTCATTGCAAACAACCCAGCATTCCATGAGCGGACCAAGCACATTGAGGTTGACTGTCACTTCATACGTGACATGATTCAGAAGGGGTTCATTGCTACGTCTCATGTTACCTTAGAGAATCAGACTACGGATATATTCACCAAAGCATTACTACGAGGCCCATTCCAGAAGTGTGCGTCCAAGGTGAGCATGATTGATATCTATGCTCCATCTTGAGGGGGAGTGTTAACGCATATAGTAGTGTCTATATCCCTTCACTATTTTTATTTTCAGTTGTATGCTTTATGTAATTTACCCATAGGCTACTCTCCTATATAAGAGAGCCTAGGGCTTATGGAATAAACAAGTTGTTCATTTTTCCCAACAAAAACACCTTAGGGTTGGGGTACCTCCGTAGGCATGCGGTGGGGTACAATGCATCCTAACTAAGTTCCCAACACGTCCACTTAACTCCTCTTCGCAATTGTACTTCCGCTTCACAAATTAGATTCCAACCCGCAAATCTTCGCGACTATCCCAATACTCTTTACAGTGTTGCAATAGTCGGCCGACTATCCCGAATAGTCGGTCCGACTATGCGGTGCGGTGGGGTACCCGACTGAACATACCTCCAGTCGGGCAATAGTCGGTCCGACCGAATAGTCGGCCGACTATTCGGCCGACTGGCCCGACTATGAGGCCGACTGGAGTTTGACTCTTCATATTTTTTATTTTTTTATTTTCAATTTTCAATTTTTATGGGTTACATTTTACCACGGTATCGTCACAAATGTCCAATTCTATATGTCTATTATATTGATTGGTACTTTTATCTTGGATTCATGTTAAATAATGACTATATATGTATAAAAATATAAGAATATATGTATTATAAATCATTTTTACATTAAAAAATACAAAACCGAATAATTCCGAATAGTCGCCCGAATACCGATTTTTTTCTATTCAGTGACCCCTCCGACTGAATACCGAATACCGTCTTCTGCAACACTGACTCCTTATGCACACGAGATTCACATCCCATTCCCAACTTCATTAACCACATTTCCCGGAACTCCCCTCTTAGTGCTCCCACTCGAAATACTAACTAATGTGACCAACACTAGTCAGTACACAAGTGTTAACTCTAAGCGAACAAGCGAAACACTGGCCGACCGACCATGACTACTTGGCCCGCGCTCAAGCACTGGGCTAAAGCACGCAAGTGCTGAGGCCAACACTGTCAGATCAGCACCTCGATGTGCCAAGCAACATGTCCTCCAACCATCGCAGCTACAGTAGCAGTCGTAAAACATTCTGTAAGTGCATGGAGGGTAATAAGGAAGTCTCCCCCTGACCCACAATAGGAGAATGAGTGCCATCAGCTATGAGCACAGACCGACCATACTGAATATCCCTGTAGGATTGCAGTATATCTCTGTCACGGCAGAGATGATGGGTGGCTCCAGAGTCGACAATCCAACCTGGTAAATCATGGTTATGACGAAAGGCAGAAGTACTACCTGAGGTACTGGCAGCAGCAGAGGTACTAGCCGATGCAGATGCCGCAACGTCAGACGTATCAGCAGCCTCTGATGATGGCTGTGGCATAATGTCACGAAGTCGTGCCACAAGCTCCTCGAACCTGTGATCTGGAGTAGATGCTGAAGGAGACTGAACATGATCAGCTACACGTGCCGAAGGAGGAAATCCATGCTTGGAATAGCATGTATCCTCGGAATGACCAGTGCGACGACAAAACGAGCACGTTGAATGTATACGACCTCCTCGGCTACGGGTACTACCTCCACGGCCACGAAAAGAAGACGAACTACCTCGTCCTCTGGAAACCGCCATTGCCGAAGGAGGTGGTGTAGCTGCGCTGGAGGAAACAGAGATACGACTGAGCCTCCTGTAGACTTCCTCCATCGGAGGAATAGTAGCGTCGGCGAGGATCTGAGAGCGGGCAGCCTCGTACTCCGGATCAAGGGCAGCAAGTAATACTCCTACCATAGTAGCATTGCGAAATGTCTTCTGCTGCTCTGGGGTGGTTGTGAGCGGGATGGTGCTATATAATTTCTCGAACATCCCACGTACAGACGTGTACAGAGAGTGAAGAGGCCGTCCATTTTGCTTCATAGTGAAAATATCATGCTGCAACTGCATCATCTTAGTCTCGTTCCGTACTTGAGAATATGTCGTAGCCAGAATATCCCACATCGCTTTGACAGTGGGCTGATGGAGGACGTCGTTGGCAATCTCCATCGAAAGCGTCCCTGATAGCCAGACCTTGGCGTAGGCATCATCAGCCTCCCAGGAGGCATATATCCCCGTCTTCTCCGTCGGCTCATCTTCGGTAAGAGTGTGTTTCTTACCACATGACTTCATTAAGCTGAGGAATTGCATCGCCCAGAGCTCGTAGTTCGTCCCATCCATTTTGACTATTGACGCCGACCCTTTGAAGGCACCTATGGAGGGCATATCCACCTTTTGTTCTGACATGATGCCGGAGAAGACGACCTAGGATTGATAAACAAAGGGACTGGTGTCTACAAAGACCTAATTGGATTCAAGTGCATATGTAGACTTTATGCACTTGAATCCATTGAGTAATAGGTGTCGGTCGACGAACGAAGGAGCCCGGGAGAGAGGGATGGTCGGCGGCGGTAGTGGGTCTTCGGCGAGAGGGAGGCGGCGGGAAGGCCTCGGCGAGAAGGAGGTGGCGGCGGGAGGTGTTGGCGACGGGAGGTGGTGGTGGCGAAAGAGAGAGAGAGGGGCGGTGGAGAACCCCTAGGCTAGGGTTTTGGCTCTGATACCATGTTAGAGCGAAAATACTTTGTTGTATTATTCCATAGAGCCCTAGGGTCTCTTATATAGAGAGGAAACCCTTGGGTAAATTACATAGATGTACATGAGGTAAATAAGAAATATGTAATGGTACATCATAACATAACGTAAACCTCTACATACCTAATGAGTGCCTGATTATACCAATCACGTTATTAATTGAGTACATGCCTTCTGTATGTATGCACGTGTAAGGATCATAATATACTTAGGAGAGGCCTAGGAATTTCCCTAATTAAAGAAGGAATGGATTCTAAACAAAGTAGCTTCACTTAGGCTGGTTATAATGCATCTGTACATTCAAAGATTTGAAGTCATGTTCACGTTAACATGCAATAGAGGATCATAGTATAATATTTCAGCCAACAAAATAAATAAAGGAAATGCAAAAAGACATATATAAATAGTATATGGATTTGGAGAAAGTTTAAAGCTAAAAGGATGCACTAAAAAAATTTTCTTGAACTGCTGCAAGACCAGCGATTGCAGAACTTTGCTCCAGCATCAGAGCTCGACAATGGGGTGAAGACAGGGTGTACAGGGCTAATGGAAATTAATGCATCCTTGCAACAAATGTGCTCGATGTTGGGGGGTTTATCCCACATACTTGTTTCATTTGTTACCGTCCCATGGTACCACCAAAAACAAGATCACAATGCAGAGAATATGGTTCATACGATACGATACTGGAAATCACAAATCAAACTCCCCTTTGAATGCATATGGCTCCAAGGACGTTCAAGAAATGCGTGGAATCCAGTAGCAAGGAGGAGGGGAACATCGTACCTCAGATTTTTCTCATCACCTTGTAATCTCCTCCCACGAAGAACGTCGCGGTTGGCGCTCCAATCGTGAGATGAAGACGTCCTCGAGGGTGACCTCGCTCTCCTCTACGCATAGGCGGTCTTGGATCGTCGATCCGGGACATTCCGGTAACTCTAGCGGAGCTCCGGCGAGGGGAAGGGGAGGGGGAGAGCTGCTGGCTGAAGGGGAGGGGGTTTTGGACGTTTTGGGGGAGATGGAGGTGATTTTATTGGGTTGAACCCGAGTTCGGATCCGGATTCGGATCCGAAATCGAACTGGACCCCGTCTCGCTAAAACAGTCGTAACTTGAGCTCCCGAACTCGGATTTTTACGTTCTTGGACTCGTATGAAAGCTATCGACGAACCCTACGCAATGGACTATTCAAATAAATATTTTGGATACTGAAATAAAAGCAGATTTGCAGCCAAGCCTAGATGCATCTGGATTTTTGCAGTTAAGTCCCTGCTCGGGTTTTGGGGTTTTCACATTGATTATCCATTGTAACCGCATGGGTAGATGTACATCTATATGCAAATCTTCTAACACAGCTCGAACCCGCATCATCTCTGTACATGCTTGTTCCATGGCCCTATACTCAGATTCTGTACTAGATCTAACCGTCATTGTTTGTTTCTTGCTTTTCCAAGAAACTAAAGAACCGCCAAAAAAATGCAAAATCTGAAGTAGACTTCCGATCCTTAGGGCATCCTGCATAGTCTGCATCAGCACATGCAGAAACAGAAATGTGTGTTTCTTTCCTGAATAGTAGCCCTGCATCTGAAGAAGACTTTAGATATCTCAATATCATGTATATGGCATCCATAGTACTTTTTTAAACCAAGCAAGGGGGAAACATTCAGAGGTGTCCACCCCAGAAATGTATTAAAAAGTAGGAAACGAGTACAAATCTAAGAATTACAAAAGCCACGCCTCCAACAGACCTGTCGCATGGATACAAACATTCTCCCTATAGAACCTTTGGCCCGAGAACAACAGGGCATTCCTAGCCAACCAGAAGCTCCACACAATGGCCAAAGGGCGAAGCAGATCTCTCCTCTGACGATGTCTGGCTGCCACTAAGGACTCGCAAAAAGAGATCAGGCTCCTCATACAGACCCAGTCCAGATCGGACCCATCCCAGATGGGCGTCGAGTTCTGACAGAGGAAGAAAAGATGTTCCACTGATTCAATTCCAGTCCCACAAAGAAGGCATCTGTCAGAAACCATCCCATCGATCTCTCGCCATCAATCTCTTTCTCTTGAAGAGCCACAGGAAAAAATCAATCCTCTCAGGGTGGCCAAGCCCCCAGAAAAAGTTGCAGTCCCTAATCAGATATGTTGATTGCGAGGGAGACGGTTTGCATATCATCGCATATGCCTTCTTGACCGAGAAAGAGCTCCCCCTCCACACCCAATGGTCCCGCTCCCTAGAAGGGCCACCAAGAACCCTCAAGGAGTCAAGCAGGAGAAGAAAATCCTCCAAGCACTGGTCCGAAAAGTTAGCATGAAACAACGCCATCCAGTTTCCATCAGTCCAGCAGGAAGCAACATGCACGTCTCGATCCGCAGCTAGAGCATACAAGCGAGGAAAACGGTTACATAGTGCCCTACCATCCGTCTAGCCATCCGTACAAAAAGCAAAGGGCTCTCCATTACCCAGAACCAGCCTAGAGCACACGAAAGTGAGGGAGGGTCGCTAGAATACCCGTCTAAAATGGGGAAGGCATCGGCCCACGGCCACAGCTCTCCGACGAGGTACCAGTCACTACGTAAATCCGACGAATAAGATCAGTACAGAGATCGCCACTGCTCCCACAGATCCTGCCCACCCACTTCAGCATCAGGGCCTCATTCATCGCATCAAGTCGCTTGACCCCAAGACCACCCTCACCCTTAGGAAGAGTGATAGTCTCCCAATCAACGAGGTGCATGCCACTAGCCTCCTGGCCACTTTTGCCCCCATAGGAATCTCTGCATCAGTCTCTCAAGTCGCATGCGAATACTTACTGGCATAAGTTGCGAAGACATGAAGTAAATCGGAACCGCAGAGATCACCTCCTTCAAGAGCACAAGGCGCCCACACTTCGAAAGGATCGAGGACTTCCACCTCGCGAGCCTCCTCTCCAGCTTCTCGACAATTGGTAACCTATCCGCCAGCTTCGTCCTACCTGAAGTCAACGATATCCCCAAATAACGAATGGGGAGTGGGCCACACTCCGTACCCAGCACTTGACTACAATGGTGTGTCTTATCGTCAGATAAAGCAAATGGAACCACTGTGGACGTGCTAGCATTCTGCACCAGTCCCGACATCTCATCAAACAGCTCAAGAGTGACTACCATGCCATTGGCCTCGTCTCTGCCCCCCTCAATGAAGAAAATGGTGTCATCAGCGTACTGAAGAAGAGGGACCTTTAGACCATCCCTCGAGTAGCCACACATGATACCACTGTCCTGCACCTAGGCAATCATGCAGGTAAGAACGTCAGATGCGGTGATGAAAAGTAAAGGTGCCATATGACAACTCTACCTGACGCCCCTCTGCGGTTGAAAAAAATACCCTCCGGATGCCCATTCACGAGAACCGCAAAGGATGTGGTTGTAACGCAGCGCTTCATCTAGGAAATCCAAATCTCTGGGAAGCCCCTCCTATGCAATGTTGCCCATAAAAATTGCTAGTCTAAAGTGTCATAAGCCTTCGCAAAATCAACCTTCTAGAGTAGTACCATCACCCTACGCCTCTTCCAATCAGCGATAATCTCAGACATCATAACCAGTCCGCAATTTGTCTCCCAGGAACAAATGATGATCAGAAGGGGGAGATAATGTGCTCAAGCACCCTGCTCAATCTGATAGCCAAGACCTTAGCCACAATCAAATACAAAGCGTTGGACAGCACGATCGGCCTAAAATATTCAATCCTGCCAGCTTCCTCGCACTTAAAAAGGAGAAAATCAGAGCCATATTGAGTCTATCAAACCCCGCATTGCAGCGACAGAACTCGACCAAGGCCTCCAGTACCTCGGCGCCCACAAGATCCCAGAAGTCTTTATAAAAGGATATTGGGAACCCGTCCAGGCCTAGTGCACCATCCCTGTTCAGCCTCAACACAGCTGCCTTCAACTCCTCCAAGGTGATCGCCTGAATCAAGCTAGAAGTGTAAGCGGCCGATAACTGTGTGGCATCCAACCCCGTCCACCTCTATCGTCTGCATGAGCCCCTTGTGGAGAACTCATGAAACTGATCCATCATCGCCCTTCCCATCTCCCGGTTGCCGTCCACTCTGACACCGCCTACTATTACCGACCGGATGGCGTTACCACGATGCCTCCCACTAGCCATTCTATGGAAGAAAGCCGTCTTTGCATCACCCACCTTGATCCAGTTATGTCTGGATCTCTGCTTCCACTCCACGACTCGCTTCTTGTCCTCGTACTATCTGCCTCTGAGCCTCAGCTCTTTGGACCAACTCTACTGCACTCAGAGGTCTGTCATCCTCCAGAGCATCGAGCCTACCCACCTCCTCTTCAGCCGCCACTCTGACCGCACTACAAGACTCCATAGACCCTCTCTTGAAGGCATCCATAGTACTTGTCTGGGTTGTTCCATGAACTGACTCACCCGACTTACTGCAAAAGAGATATTAGGTCTAGTGATAGTAATATAGAGAAACTTCCCACCATCTCTCTATATCTTCTCCTGTCAACCACATGTGTATTATCATCATATAACTTCATGTTGGGATCCATAGGAGTAATCAAGGATCGATACCCGATTATGTTTGTCTCAACAAACATGTCTGTAATGTACATCCTTTGGGTCATCACAAGACCCTACGCATTCCTAGCAATCTCCAACCCTAGAAAATATCGTAGGGTGTAAAGATCCTTAGTAACGAACTGATGGCCCAAAACTGTGTTTGTCATCTTTATCCCTTGCATATCATATCCCATAACAAGTATATCATCAACATAAACCATGATAACAACAGTACCTCTGGGAGTCTTCTGCACAAACAAAGAACGATCTGTATTCGATCTTTTGAACCCTTACCTTTCAATTAGGTTAGAAAGCTTCTGAAACCATGTCCGCAGGCATTGCTTAAGGTCATATATTGCCTTGTGAAGTCTACACACCATCTGACTCTCCCCCTCAGCCGCAAACCCCGGAGGCTATTGCATGAAGACTTCTTCCTGCAGATTCCCATACAAAAAGGCATTCTTAACATCAAACTGAAACAAGGGCCAATCACGTACCACAGCAACTGAAAGGACACGTAGAGTCGAGTAACGCGTGACTAGAGAGAATGTATCCATATAATCCACTCCGTGTGTTTGAGTGAACACTTACGCCACCAGCCTTGCCTTGTAAAGGTCAAGGCGGCCATCTGCATGATATTTGACAGTAAATACCCATTTGGAGCTGACAACAGATGCTCCTGGGGGAGAAGAGACCAAGCGCCAGGTACCCTGCGACCGCAGAGCAGCCATTTCCTCCTCTATGGCTGAACACCAGCAGTTATCCTTCAAGGCGTCCTAATAATTCCATGGTATGTCTACAGTAGATTGTGCAACAGCAAACCTCTAAAACTCCCCTGTGAGACGGTGAAAGGAAACCTGTGAAGCAAGCGGATATGAAGCATAGGTACGCTTCTGCTTCTGTACGGCAATAGGTACATTCAAATCATCGGAAACAATACTCGTCGGTATGTTAATTTCTTGCAAAGATCCATGCATTGTCACATCTTCAGACCCATCGTTAGTAATATATCGGGACAAACCTGAGGTGTGTTGGATGATTGACGAGTACCATGAGCGCGGACAGGCCGACGGGTATAGAATTTTGGTAAAGGTGAAACTGGTGGTTGTAGTGGTGGTGGTGGTGATGGTGAAACAGCAAGAACTGGTATGGTAGAGGACAGACTCAGAGGAGGAGGTGGCGCATAAGCCTCATCATCAGATGTAGATGAAGCCAATATGTCGCATGTAGGAGAGAAATACGTCACAGACTCAAAAAAGGTGACATCAGCATTGACGTAATATTTCCTTCTCAAAGGATCATAGCATCGGTAACCCTTCTGAGTCCGAGAGTACCCAACAAACACACATTTGACGGCCCTAGGTGAGAGCTTGTCAAGACCCGGAGTCAGGTGGTGGATGAAAGCAACAGAGCCAAAGATACGAGGAGTGAGAGAGAACAACTCCTTGTCAGGAAAAACAATGGAAAGAGGAACTTTCTCACTTAAGACAGAGGATGGCATACGATTCACCAGATAAAATGACGTAAGGACTGCATCACCTCAGAAAGAATGTAGAGCATGGCTCTGAATAAGTAGAGTCCGAGTGATAGCAAGAAGATGACGATGCTTTCTCTTTGCGACGCCATTCTGTTGAGACGTGTAAGGACAAGTTGTTTGATGGATAATGCCCTCGAGACGAGAAGAAACGTGAAAGAGCATGAGTACAAAATTCCAAAGCATTATCCGTTCTCACAAATTTCACAGTAGAAGAAAAAACATTCTACACTTCATTTTATAAGATTTTTTATCGCATCTCCTACTTCAAATTTATTCTTCAACAAAAACACTCATGACAACCAAGAAAAGTCATCAACAACAACTAGGTAAAACATGTGTCCCTGGTGATCAAGGACACAACTTGGACCCCAAATGTCAACATGAAACAATTCAAAAGAGGGGCTATCGCTATGACACTGACAACTAGGGAAAACAGATCTGTGATGCTTTCTCAACTGACATGCTTCGAACTAAAAAGAAGAACCTTGTGAAATCTGCGGCAGGATATGACACATCTTCTGAAGAGGGAGGCGGCCAAAGTATAGGTGTTATGTAAAGGGAGAGCCTAGTCCGCTTGAATGAGAGAAGATGTTAGCATAGGGAGTTCGGACTAGGCGATAAAGATTATCCTGCTTATAGCTACAACGAATCACCCTGCCCGTAAGAATGTCCAGAAAAACAAGAGATGATGGATCAAAAATAGCACAACAGTGCAAATCCTTCGTAATTTGATTGATAGATAACAAATTCATCGAAAAATCCGGGGCATGCAATAGATTTTGTAGGCACATAAAAGGCGTTAAATTGATCTCCCCATGTCCGATGATGGGGGAATGGGTCCCATCTGCTATCACTACCGTCCTCCCTGGTGGAATCGCTCTATAGGATGTAAGGTTATCTTTGTCTCCGAAAGATGATGGGTCGCGTCAGAGTCCATAATCCATTCTGAAACGTCAGATACATGACAGGAAGTAAAAGCATAAGCACTACCTGAGGTGCTAGCAGTGGCTGACGTACTGGCAGAGGTTGAAGAAGCTATATCAATGTTGCCTCTCGGAGATGCTATAGAGACAGGAGGCATGATATCTCGCAATATGGCAACAAGTTCCTCAAACCTCTGATCGGAAGCAGATGACGGTGGAGATGCAACGTGCTCGGCTATACGTGTTGATGCCGGAAAACCATGGTTAGAGTAGCATGCATCCTCTGTGTGACTTGGACGATGACAGAATGTGCAGGGATGACGGATGCAGTCGCCTCTACCACGATGTTCACGACCACAAAACAAAGAAGAGGCTCCTCTGCCTTGGGAGGCTGCCATCGCCGAAGGAGGCTGAGTAGTAGCAGTATGTGTGACTGTAATCTGGTTAAGCCTGCAGTACACTTCCTCTATTGGAGGAATAGTAGCATCTGCAAGAATTTGCGAACGAGCAGCACCATATTCAGGGTCAAGTGTTGCTAGTAAGACCTCCACCATGGTAGCATTACGAAAAATCTTTTACTTCTCGGGAGTCGGGGTAAAGGAAATGATGATGTAGAGCTTCTCAAACATCCCTCACAGAGATATATACAATGAATGAAGAGACCGTTTGTTCTGCATGATAGTAAATATGTCATGTTGGAGTTGAAGGATCTTGATCTCATTTTGCACATGCGAGTATGTTACGGCAAGGATGTCCAACATCGCCTTAGCAGTGGGCTGATGGAGTACATCACTAGCAATCTCCATCGTCAGTGTAGCTGAAAATCAGACTTTGGCATATGAATCATCGGCCTCCCATGAGGCATAAACCCTAGTTTTCTCTGTCGGCTCTTCTTCTGTAAGAATGGGCTTCTTACCATTTGACTTCATGAAACTCATCAATTGCATAGCTCATAGTTCGTCCCATCCATCTTGACAATAGGCATTGGACCTTTAAAAGCGCATGTGGAGGGTATGTCGATCTTGTTTTCTGACATCTTGCCAGAGTAAAAGAACTAGGGTTTTGTAGACCAAGCAATGAATGTCTACACAAACATCGGAGGATTTGAGTGCATAGGTAGACTTGTGCACTCAAACCCATAGGCTAAGAGATGGCGAGAGAGAGGGGGGCTGCGACGAGAGAGAGGAGGAAGGGGGCGGCAAGAGAGGGGAGGGAGGGGTGGGGTGGCGGCAGCGAGAGAGGGAAGGGGGTTGACGGCGGCGAGAAAGGGGGCGACGGCAAGAGAGGAGAGAGAGGTGGTGGGCGGCTAGGGTTTGGGTAGGGTTTAGGTTGGCTCTGATACCATGTTGGAAGAAGAGAATGAATTGTTTATTTCAAAGAACCTTAGGCTTTCTTATATAGAGAAGGCCTATGGGTAAATTACATAAGATGGAGATAAAAAAAATAAAAATAGCAGAAAAGGTACATTGAATATAGAAATATCTCTACACAATAGTCGTTGCCTCTGCTGAGGTCATGGGGTCAATTTTTGGCGAATTTCGGTCAAATTTCAGTCAAATTTCGCATTGAAATTCAAGGGATCATGTTTAAAAACAAGCCGAAATGACTGAAATTTCGGTCGAATTTCGATCGAAATTCGGTCAAAAATTTGTTTCGGTCAATCACCAAAATGGTGACCGAAATTGAAATTTGAGGCCTTGGTTGAGGTTGCAGCGAGATCGGGGGAGGTTTTGAATTACAAGTTTGGGGATCAAGTTTAATCGATGCGCCCTTGAATACCATTATTAGGGTTCCCTCGACAGTGATGCATATCCATTCACCCACGCTAGGTTTGAATGCTGGATGGGAATCGACCCTATTCGAACTCAAGCAAACTTGAACCCAAACTAGGATCTTTGACGGGTCGAGCTTTGGACATCAATTCAAAACTAGAGGCTTCTCTTGTTGAACCTGTCACCAACCTGGAAACCCATTTGGCTCTGCCCAATTCGGTGAGCTCTCCTTGCATGGTGCAGTGGTGGAGATTCCTCCAACTCCACCTGCTAGGGCATGTGATGCTTCTGCAAAGACGACACTGGTTGTGGATATACCTCATATAACCAAATCGAAACTCGTTGGAGGAGAAATGGAGCCCTTGGAGTCGATTGTAAGCTCATAGATGGAGGACATCCCCGAGCGAAGGCGAAGAGATATAGGTCAAGGAAGAGGTCTCGCCAAGAAGAGGTGAGGGTCTGGAAAATACTTCTTCTCGCCCCATCTCGATTGGAGGGACCTCACTCTTGGCGGTTGCATCATCTGTAATGGAGGTCCCAGCCATTATGGTGTTATCTTCTGGCCATAAGGAAGGACTAGTTGTAGATGATCGTTGCCGATTAAAGCTAGACATTGCAAGAGATGATGAGGTCACGCGTGTAAACACTAGGATCCCAAAAGTGTTCAAATGAAGGTTACCTGTTGGAATGTGCGGGTTAGGTGACCAAAGCAAAGGGGGATGATTAGAGGCTACTAGCTAAGTGGCAAGGTAACATTCTTCTACAAGAGACCAAAATCCAAACTTGGTCCAGCATGTTGTGGAGATCAATAGGAGGTATGTGATTCTACAATTTCATAGTGATGGGTGCAATAGGTAGCTTCAGGGGGTTCCTTGTGGCTTGGAATGGTGAATATTTCGAGCTAGAGTCTGAGCTTGCTAGTGTACACATGATATCAGTTTAGACGGACAGACATGGCCGGGAATACAAAGATTTCTCGAGCATGTATAGATCGATAGATTTGACCCTTAGGACAAGACTTTGGGATGACCTTCATGAAGCAAGCATGCTTTTTTTCCTCGATCCCTTGGTTGATTGGAGGGGACTTCAAAGTTACTTTGTATGTTGTGAACCTCTCTCTCATGCGTAGGGGTCAGGAACAAAGTTCCTCAATAACACGGTTCAAGACCTTCAATAGGAAGCTTTAGACATTGTGGATAGTTGATAACTTGATATACTTTGAGGAACTTTGGTTCAAGATCGAGAAATGATTCTTCCTCGGCTCGAGCCAATTAACTGTTGTCTTCCCCTTAGCATAGGTTGCCGCTCTACCTTGATCAGGATCCAGTCCCACTAATTTGGTTTGGATCTCTAACAAAAATGCCTTCCCATGATCATTTTTCCACTTTGGGAAGGTATGGCTACTCGAAGATGACTTCAGAGAGATGATCAGGGACTTTGGGTCCACATTTCAATGTGGGGGCACGGCGACATAGAGGCTTGTCTCAAGCTAGAGGCATTAAGATCCAATCTCTATGACTTTAAGAATGAGGTTTGTGCAATACGGGGAGCTCATCACGAGGCGGTTTAGCTTGGGTTTAAATAAATGAACCGAGCAAAGGACTCACGGGACCTTACTCATTCTGAATTGGCAGCACGTACCGATTTCCAAAAAATCATAAAGATAGAGGATAGGAAGTTGGAGGTTGAATGGCAACATGGGATGCTAACACGAAATACTACCATTATGTTACTAGCGGAAGCAGACATCGCAATCACATCAACTCAAGTTGGTAGAAAACAATCGATTTAAGGGAGATAAGGAGGTGAGGAAAACTATGGTGGGATTTTTTATGGCATAAGCCATCAGGGCCCTCATAGCAGCTGGCATTGGAGGGGTTTAAGAGCCTTCGCATTGTAGGATGAGCACAAGAGTGCACTTTTAAAGGAGTTCTCGATTGTCGAGGTTCGCTCCGAGTTTTGGAGCAAAACGTGGATGGTGCTCCAAGCCCTAATGGTTTTTCATTATTTTTAAAGAGTTTTAGCCCTTTGTGAGAAATGACCTTATGGACATGTAGGAGGAGTTTTCCATTGGTAATCATGGCTTTGATAGGTTGAACCGTTCACTATCTACCTTCTCATGAAAAAAGAGGTATCATTGCGGGTAGAGGATTTCAGACCGATTACTCTCTCCAGTAAGGTTTATTTGGTTGAGGCAGAAGTTTTGGGTAACCACTTATATGACGTTCTGGGCGAGCTTATAGATGAAGCCACACCATATTTTCCCCGACCGTTTGATGATATGAATAGCATTGTCATGGTATCAGAGATTGTTAAAGATTGGAAAGGGTTGGGAGTGTAGGGACTACTATGGAAGATTGATTTTTAGAATGGCTAAGACTATGTTGTTGGGAGAAAAATGAATCATACTCGTAGAATAGACCGAGGGCTCTCTTATATAGGAGAAAAGCCCTTGGGTTACTTACATGATAAGTACATCGAGAAACCATAAAACATTTTTTTTTGAAAAAAAAAGTGGGTGAGATCCCAAGAACAGGATTCACCACTCAGCGAATTCCATTAATGTCAAAAGGATTACATTAGCGTGATAGCCAGAGGCTATACAAGGAGTTTATAAGATGAATCACATTTTCAAAATTAGATGTTTGCCTTCTAAAAATAGTTCCGTTTCTTGTAAGCCAAATGCCCCATAGAACAGCAAAAGGCCTCACGCAATCATCGTGAGAGTTTCCTCCCACACCTCTAATGGAGGATCAGAACTCCGCCGAGTCGCCCGTCGCAATCTAGTCGCACCCAAACCCTCTCCACACCGGTGCCGATGATGGGCATGTGAAGAACAGATGATTGGAGTCCTCCATCTCACCAAGACATCTGTCACAAAAAGTGTCATCCAGGTGAAGGAGGCGGCTCCTCCTTGCTTTAACCATCGGTCGATCTCTTTTGAAGCACCACAGGAAGAATTTGACGCAGCTCGGGATGTTAGCCGCCCACACAATTTTCAAATCTTGTATTAGTGTAACGTCGTGGTTCCCCAAGTCATTACACAACTCTTTATATAGTTTCTTCACTGACACACTGGAACCACCCCAGGAGAAGTGATTGTGTTCCCCTGATGGAGCTGGTGGCTGGGGGATCTCCCCGATCATCTTGATGAATTCCCTTCACGCATTGGTTAGACATGACACTGTTGAACCGTGGCCACCAGTTGTCAGCATCTACCGCCTGTGCAAGTGAGCAGTCTTTCTCCGACGCCTGAGCGAATAAGAGCGGGTATCTATCCTTCAAGGGCCCATCTCCCGTCCAATTGTCAATCCAGAATCTAAACTCGTTTCCATCCCCGACACATGGTTTCATCTTCTGCGCTAAACATGGTAACACCACTCGAATCCCCGTCCAAAGCGAGGATTGGTATCGTTTTGTGCCCGCTTCGACTTCACCTTTAACTGTGTACAACTTCCTGAGCAGGGAGACCGCTAGCCCATTCGAATTCCCCCAAACGCGCACGACCCATTTAGCGAGCAAAGCCTTGTTCATGGTATGTATGTCCCGCACCCCCAGGCCCCCCTCCTCCTGTGCCCTGGTGATTTTCTCCCAACTTACAAGACGTATCCCAGATCTCTGTTGATTTCCGCTCGACCAAAGGAATCTTTTCATCACTGCCTCCACCTTCTTCCGAACACCAACCAGCATTAGACGGGCCGATAGGAAGAAAATCGGGATCGCCGAAAGCACATGGCGAAGCAGAACGAGTTTCCCACCCTTCGATAGCGTGGATGCCTTCCAGCCGGCAAGTCGTTGCTCCATCTTAAGAATCACCCCATCCCAGTCCGCCTTCTTAACCTTTTCCGCCACCAGTGGGAGACCTGGGTAGTTGATGGGCAGATCGCCAATCCGGCAGCCGGTGGCCATCTCAATCTCGTTACGCTCCACCTCGCCCAGATGGAACGGCACCACCGTTGATTTGCTCCTATTAATCTGAAGCCCAGAGATACTGCTGAATATCTGCACAATTTGTGCCGCATTGATGCTTTGTTCCGTAGATCCCCCAAGGAACAGGAGTGTGTCGTCCGCATATTGCAAAATCATGATAGAGATGTTCTCCAACTGAAAGCCCTCGCACCATCGAACCTCTACCACCCGCTGCAGAAGTACAGCCAGAGCGTCCGTAACAAGGACAAATAGCATCGGTGCCAGCGAGCACCCCTGGCGCACTCCACGTTGAGGCTGAAAGAAACCCCCCTCCGGCTTCCCGTTAACGAGGACCGAGAAGGAAGAGGTGGCCACACATCATTTCATCCAGTCCACCCACAAGTCATGGAAGCCCCTCTTCTGGAGGGACATCCAAAGGTACCTCCAATCGACGCAGTCGTAGGCCTTTACGTAGTCAATTTTCCACAATGAGCCTTTCTTCTTAGACCTCCTCCATTCCAGGCAGATTTCTGATGCCATGACGAGCCCGTCAGCGAGCTGCCTACCCGGGATGAATGCAGACTGCCCAGGCAACACAAAAGTGTCCATCACCAACTTCAGTTTGTTAGCCAAGATCTTTGTCACAATCAAGTAAATGCCATTGGAGAGCGCAATTGGCCTGAAGTCATCGACAGATAAGGGAATATCCCTCTTAGGGAGAAGAAAAAGTAACGCCCTGTTAATCTTCTCGAAGCCTCTATTTCCTTCTCTAAATTCATTAAGCACTTGTAGGATCTCATCCTTGATCAGATCCCAAAATTCTTTGTAGAAAAACACATGGAATCCATCCGGGCCCGGGGCGCCATCGGCGTTTAGAAATCATAAAACATAAATGATACTGAGAGATAAATTTATCTCAACACTCCCCCTCAAGCTGGAGCATATATATCTATCATGCTCAGCTTGGAGCAACACCTCTGAAATGGACCTCTAGCTAGAGCCTTGGTGAAGATGGCGACCGTCTGATCTCCAATGGAAACATGGGAGGTAGATATGAGACCTTTCTGGATCATGTCTCTAGTGTAATGGAAATCCACCTCTATATGCTTTAAGCAGGATTATTGGCAATAAATAGTGCAGCTTGATTATCACATATAAGTTGCATAGGTAGAGGAATCTCAATAGTAATGTCAGTCAGTACCGATCTAACCCACATCATCTCTGCACTCCCCCGTGACATGGCCCTGTATTCAGATTCTGCACTTGATCTAGCCACCATTGTTTGCTTCTTGCTCTTCCATGAGACAAGTGAGCTCCCGACAAAGACAACAAAGCCCGAAGTAGACTTTATGTCTCTGGGGCAACCTGCATAATATGCATCTGCACAAGTTGTCACCTCAAGAGATGTATCCCTATTGAATATAAGACCCGAGTTAGGTGAGTTCTTCAAATATCTCAGTATCATATAAACAACATCCATATACACCTTTCTAAGCTACTCCATGAACTGGCTAACTTTGCTCACTGCAAACACTATATCCGGCCTGGTGACAGTGGTGTATAAAAGCTTCCCAACCAGCTCTCTATATCTCTTGTTTTCTACCTCCTCAGTGTCATCATCATATAATCTCATGCTCGGATCCATAGGGATAGTAGCAGGCTTACATCCTCTCATACCTGTCTCAGACAGGAGATCCATCACAAACTTCCTCTGGGTCATCACCAGACCACGCTGGTTCCTGGCCAACTCCAACTGGAGGAAGTATCAAAGAGTGCCAAGGTCCATAGTCACAAACTGTTGACCTAGGAACTCCTTGGCAGTCTGAATACCTTGCTCATCATCCCCTGTGAAGACAATATCATTCACATAAACAAGAATACCAACAGTACCTCTATGTGTCCTCTGAACAAAGAGTGAGTGGTCCGTAGTAGACCGCACAAACCCCTGGTGCTCCATCAACTCCGGTAGCTTTTGGTACCAAGCTCTCGGACTCTGCTTCAATCCATAAATCGCCTTATGGATCATGCACACCTTCTGGGACTCCCCCTCAGTAGCAAACCCTGGTGGTTGCTGCATATATACCTCTTCATGTAGGTCCCCATATAGGAAGGCATTCTTCACATCAAGTTGGTAAAGAGGCCAATCCCGTGAAATAGCAACGGATAGAAGAATGCGTAGTGCCGAATGTCTGGTTACAGGATAAAAGGTATCCTGATAGTCTACCCCATAGGTTTGGACGTGCCACAAGTCTTGCCTTGTAGCGGTCCACACTGCCATTTGCCCTTTGCTTTACTATAAATATTTATTTGCAGCTCACAACAAAAGTACCTTTTGGAGCAGATACAATGCTCCATGTTCCACGAGACCGCAAAGCTGTCATCTCCTCTTCCATTGCAAGTCGCCATCTATTGTCTTGTAGCGCCTCTTGATATGTACGTGGGATAGTAACAGCAGAGAGTCCCACAACAAACTTCTTGTACTCCTCTGAAATATGATCCAAAGAAGCATGCGCAGCAAAAGGATACGTGGCACATTAGCGACGAGACTTCCTTAGGACAATAGGTATCTCCAGATCATCAGCCTCTCTGTCATCTGGAATTAATCCATCTTGTGTATCATTCAAAACTCTAGTGCCATCAGTATAAACAATGTGTTCATGACATACCTGAGGCGTGGTGGATGATGTGGACGGTGCATGAGCAGAGGGGCGAGTAGAAGACCTGTGAGTGTAAACAAGGGGTAAGAACTTGGAATGGGTAGATGGAGGTGGAGGTGGTGGGGGCGGTGGAGGAGGTGGAGGTGAAGGAGACTGAGGTGCGGTATGGGGGTCATATGGTAGAGAAGACGGAGGTGGAGGAACAACTTCCTCTCTAGAAGTTGCAATGGACAACCGGTCACCTGTAGGAGAGAAATACATAATAGACTCAAAGAAAGTGACATCAACACTCACATAATATCTTCGTCCTACAGGATCAAAATATCTATACCCTTTTGGGTATGGGAATAACCGACAAAAACACATTTGACAGCTCTAGGCGAGAGCTTGTCACAGCCGGGAGTGAAATTGTGGACGAAGTCCATAGAACCAAAGACTCTGGGAGTGAGAGAGAATAGTTCCTTCTCGGAAAACGCAATCAAGAAGGGAACCTTCTCCGCAAAAATAGTGGATGGCATGCGATTTATCAAGTAGCAAGCAGTGAGAACTGCGTCCCCCCAGAAAGAATGAGGGGTACGACTCTGGATCAACAGTGTTCTTGTGACATCAAAAAGGTGACGATGTTTACGTTCATCCACACCGTTCTACTGAGAAGTATAATTGCAAGAGGTATGATGAACTATACCGAGAGGCCTAAGGAATTCAGATAAATGTAATGTGGAAAACTCCAAAGCATTATCCGTACGAATGAACTTCACATTAGTAGAGAATATATTTTTGACTTCAGTAAGAAAAGATTTAATGATAGCACATGCTTCATACTTATGTTTTAACATGAATACCCAAGATAATCTAGAAAAATCATCCACAGCAACCATATAAAAACGACGCCCATGATTATCAGGAACACGACGAGGACCCCAAATATCAAAATGAATAGCTCAAAGGACTGACTACTGTGACGACTCGTACGACTCGAAAAAGAGGAGCGATGGTGCTTCCCAAGCTGACAGGCTTCACAGTCCAACATAGTATGAGTAAATATTTGCGGTAGCACATGACACATCTTCTGGAGAGGAAGGTGGCCAAATCGAAGATGCCACATGAAAGGAGAAACAAATCCTGAAGGAAGAGTAGCAATTCTAACACAAGGTGTTATAGCAAGCTTGTACAATCCTCTCTGCTCACGGCCATGACCAATCATCCTTCCAGTTAATATGTCCCGAAACACAAAAGAAGAAAGATCAAAGACGGTACGGCAATGTAAATCTTTTGTAAGTTGACTAATGGACAAAAGATTCATCTGGAAGTCTAGAGAATATATGACATTCTGAAGATGCATCGAATTGTCTAGAACAATCTCGCCCTGACCAACAATAGGTAGACGAACCTCATTGGCAATAACCACGGATCTTCCAGTTGGGATGGACATGTATGTACTAAACTGCGTCCGATCTCCACACATATGATGTGACGCTCCAGAATCCATAATCCAATCAGTTAAATCTGAACTGCTGCTATTTGTAAACACAGGAGTACCTGATGAACTAGACGATGCTCTGGTAGTAGTTGCTGCATCTATGGAACCTGGAGTCGGAGTCGTCGGAGTGTTCATCATCTCTCGAAGTCTGGAGACAATATCATCGAAACGAGTATCTGAAGTAGGTGCAGAAGAAGGCTCAGTCTTCTCAGCAACACGTGCAGACATTGGATATCCATGCTTCTAAAAGCATGTCTCCTCAGAATGACCAGGACGATGGCAATGGGAACAAGGGCCATGTTGTCGGCCTCCTCCTTGACCATGAGGTCTACGACCATGAAACTGTGACGACCCCCCCTCTACCACGAGTAGCTGCCATAGCAGGAGTCATCTGGGTCGTAGTAGTGGATGTGATAGTAATCCTACTCAATCGCTTGTAGACCTCCTCCATCGACGGTATTGTCTCTCCAGTCAGAAGTTGAGTACGAGCGGTATCGTACTCAAAGTTAAGAGATGACAAGAAAACTCATGTCATTGTGGCATTCTGATATGCTTGTTGTTGTTCAATGCTGGTGGTAATAGGCATGAAGCTGTGTAGTCGCTCAAACATGCCTCACAGATGAGAGAAGTGTGCAAGGAGTGGTCGACCATTCTGTTTGGTCGAGAAAATATCGAACTGCAATTGAAGAATATTGCTCTCATTCTTTGTCTGCACATATGTGTCTGCTAATATGTCCTACATAGCCTTTGCAGTTCGCTGATTAACAATATCATTAGCGATCTCCATGGTATCCCAGAGAGTCAAATACAAGCATAGGCGTCATCTTGCATCCATGAAGCATTGACCCTAGTCTTGTCAGTCGGCTCTGAATCAGTCAGAATGTGCTCCTTGTTATGGCACTGCATTAGGGTGCGAAACTGCATGGACCACAACTCGTAGTTGGTCCCATCTATCTTCACGATAGGAACCGCGCCCTTGAAGACACCGGAAGAGGAGAAAACGTCACCCTTGTTCTCTGATATTGTACCAAGAAGTCGGAAGGCAGAACAACTGAGGAGTAAATCGAAAAGAATACGACTACAGGACCATAAGAGGGATTGGTTGCATCTGTAGACTCATCCAACCATCCCTATGTTGTCTTGCGACGTCTAGATCCGCACAACATAATATAAATCAGAAAATCTCACTATTGGCGGTCCAAATCAGACCTGAACCCACAGGAGAAGGTTTCACGTTGATGCACAGGGCTGGCTGGAAACCCTTGTGGTCCCGCGGGCTGGCAGAAAGCAGCGTAGGAGGGCAGGGGCCCCACGATCGATGGTGCATAAGGGGCATGGACCCCCGTGTAGCAATGTTGGAGGGACAAGAACCCTTGCGCGGCAGCGCTGGAGAGGGTCCGGGAGCTCCACGTGGGTGCTGGAGAGGGTGGGAGGCGTGCTCACCCCGACGGCGGCGGCGCGGGGGTGGGGGTGCGTGGGATAATTGAACCCTGGTCTAGGACAGTTGCTCCGATACCATATTGAGAGAAAAATGAATCACACTCGTAGAATAGACCGAGGGCTCTCTTATATATGAGAAAAGCCCTTGGTTAATTACATGATAAGTACATCAAGAAACCATAAAACATAAATGATACCGAGAGATATATTTATCTCAACATATGTCGATTGGTATTTCATCTGGGGAGTACTAGTGAGGTGGGGCTTTCTCGACGCATGGATCTCTGGGATAAAGAGACATCGATGTTTGCTAACTCTCATTACTCTTTGTGCTTGTAGCATATGTTCTTGCATTCATGGTGCAACAGGTGATACAGAATGGTGGGACCTCTAGGTACAATATCAATGAGAATTCTATTTTGAAGCTGCAATATGCATTTTTAAAAAAATGAAAATGGGTGGTGTCCTAGAACTTGGGACCTACTGCCAAATATATTAATCTATATAAATATAAAATTACATTCTATTCCATTTCCACATTGCATATAATGCTCTGTTATGCTCTATTACATTTTCCGTATAACATGACTGCCCCCAAAAAAATGAGACTATTCCTTGCGCACCAAATCTCCCATAAGAGCGTGAAGGGACGCGTATTGTCCTCGTGTCCATAGCCACAAGTCGATCTGAAGTTCCTCCAAAAATCGCATATCCCCCAATCCATGAAATGTTGGCCATATCCCATACCTGGGCAGATGCGCAAGAGAAGAAAAGCTGATATGCATCCTCAGTTGCCACACCACATACCAACCTCCCATCCCAACAAGAATCCTCGACGAGCCTGCGTGAGAATCCTATCTTGACGCAACAGTCATAAGAAAATCTTTATCCGATTAGGTACCCTGCTCCATATCATCATGGTATCAACCGACATCTCTTCGTCCACCTCCTCCCCATCCTCCACCAAATAGCGATATGCCCTCTTCACTGAAAATCTCTCATCCCCCCATGCAAAATGATCCCTGCCATTTGTCGGAACTTCAAATTGCACCAGATGTGATTGTAGCTCCAAGTATTCAACTACCATATGGTCTGATAAGGCAAAGGAGAAGACAGGGGCCCAAGAACCGTGCTCCCAAACCTCCTACATTATAGCACACATGCTGCCCGCCAGTCGGCATAACCGTGGGTATTGCTCGCCTAGGATCCCCTCCGTCGTCCAGTCACCCAGCCAGAATCGAAACGTAGCCCCATCCCCCAGAGTCGATCACAACTTCACTGCCAGATCTGGTAACACCTCAGTGATCCCCTTCCACAATGACGAAGGTAGACAGCTCGAAACAACCGTCAAAGACAAGGATACCCCAAAAATATTCCTCATCAGCTTGCATACCAAGTCCTCATATTTCCCCCAAATACGCACCACCACCTCGCCATGAAGGCCCTGTTCATCTCGCCCATCCGCAAAATTCCCACCACGCCCTTCTTCTTCGACGCTGTCAATTTCCCCCATCCCACCAAATGGATGCCCCTTTTAATCCACCTCCCATCCACCCAAAAATCCTCCTCATGAGAGCCTCAATCCTTGTGCGAACCCCCACAGGAAGTTGTCTCGTGGAACAGAAAAAGATAGGTAGCCGAAAGAACATGCTTCAACAGTATCATCATCCCACCTTTCGACAGCGTCGACGCTTTCCACCTCTCCATCCTTTCCTCCAACCTGCCCAACAAAGCCCGCCAATCACCATTCTTAGGCTTCCCACCTCTCCTCTTTCTCATAACCACCACACCATCCCCCGCTCATTGTCAGACGCATCATCACCGTCAAGGCGTCCACCACAATAATGAACAAAAGCGATGCCAGAGGGCATACTTGCCTGATGCCCCTCTGCAGCTGAAAAAAACCACCTTCTGGCCTACCATTGACCAAAACAACTTGTGAAGTCATCTTTACGCAATGCTTAATCCAAGCAATCCTCTGATCCAGGAAACCCCTCTTCTCCAAGGAAGCCCATAAGAATCTCCAATCAATGCAATCATAAACCTTGGAAAAATCTACCTTCCACAGGACCCCTATTACCTTGTTTCACTTCCAATCCTATGCCATCTTCGAAGCCGACACCAAGCTGTCAGTCATATTCCTCCCTGGCACAAAAGTCATCTGCTTAGGTGAAATGATCTGATTCAGCAATTCCCTCAAGCGATTCGCAAGAATCTTCAACAAAATCAGGTGTGCAGCATTAGACAACGCAATCGGCATGTAATCCTCAACACTGGACAGCACACCCCTCTTAGGGATAAGGAAGATAAGAGCCTTGTTCAATCTCTCAAAACCGCAGTTGCCGGCCCGAAACTTCGCGATGACCTCCAGAACATCCTACTTGATCATCTCCCAAAACTCTTGGTAGAAGAAAACTGGAAAACCATCTGAACCAGGAGCCCCATCTGCATTCAGCTGAAAGCATGCTTGCATGGCCTCCTCCTCCGTGAAATCTCTAATCAACGAAACCGCGTCCGACTCATCTATCCGCGAGACACCTCTGCCCTGCCAACCCCATCCAGCATGGATGCGAGCCCTATCGAACACCGTTGCAGTATGCATATGATACTATATTTTCATTGAGGGGGGCTCAGAGCATGTTAGAGGTATGAGTATTGTACTTGACATGTTCGGAGAACTATCATGCTTAACAATTGGCCATTTTGAGTTCACTTTTGTCCCTTTCGAACTCCCTTAAATGAAATTGTTGAATGTGCAACAATCATCTCGACCCTTCATCATTGTCTTTCGCTTAGTTACTTAGGGTTGTCTCTTTCTAGTGGGAGGTTATGACATCTAAACTGGTTACTTGTGGTTGAAAGGCTAGAACAGAAAATGGTCAGCGGGAACGCCTTGTGCCTCTCCAGAGAAGGATGCATGACTTTATTGAAGGTTGTCTTAGTAGCAATTTCTGGTGTTTTTCGAGACCACTCATGTCCTACCAGAGGGAATCCATAGGAGCCTTGAAGTATGAATGAGAATATTTTTTTAAAGCTCCTCAAATGGCAATTCGTAAAGCATGCACCTGGTAGGCTGACTATTATGCTTCCTCTGGAACAAGGGGGACTTGGGGATCGTAGGCTGAAAGGCATAAACAAAGCACCCCCCAAATGGGCGGCTCGAAATTAGAGTAGTGGGATGGACCTTGTTGTTGGTTGGTTAGAAATATATGTGATCTATCGCAGAACCTCGACATCCCTTCCTCGCTCGCAATTATTCTCTTATGGCATTTTGGATAGGAGTTCGTGCGACGGTTCTCAAGTTGCATTCCCACTTGAGACATGCCATGGGTCATGGGTCATCTTTTAGATCCTCATAGAACGATTGAAAGGAGGGTGCTCTAAATCTTTGTTTTTATCGCATCTTTGTCCTGGCAAAAAACAGAGAACAATTGCTAAGAGACCCCTACCAATTGCGAAAGGATGTTACTCAGTTTGTGCAAAAAGTGTCAAGCTTACCGAAAGTTGAAAGGACATAGGCAGAATACTGGACATTACACACCCCTACTCTTCCTTATGCGACTTTGGGAAGATATCACAATGGACTTTTTGTTGGGATTACCTCCTACAACAAGAAAAGCTTATTCTATTTTTGCGGTGGTGGATGGATTTTCCAAAATGGCATATTTGATTGCATGCACAAAAACCTTGGAAGCATCTCATATCACTGATTTGTTTTTATAGAAATATGAAATGCGAATGTGAATTAAGCAAGAACAAAAGAAAAGGAAACTTTGATTTTACACAGAACCCTACTCCTTAAGGAGAGGGGTGAAACCACGAGACAACCGCCTCAAAGGGTTGGTATTCTATTCATCTTTCTCAAAGGATACAACGGGTGTGGGCCCTTTAAATAACCTCACCAAGACACCAAACTCCCACTATCATACGATGTGGGACTAAACTTGAAATCCACCAAAGACATTATTTAACACTCCCCCTAAAGCTAGACATGCAATGCTCAACTTGGACAAACATAAGGAAAATGCTCACTCACATACAAACAACATGACACTACAAACAATAAGTTAATAACTTAATGCATACATTGTCTATTGTCATCGAGGATGTTGCTTCTCATGCCATGCTAGTGAGGAGGAGCCGGAAGCATGAGTATGAACTGGCTCGAACTAAAATGAGTCTCCATTGAAAGAACTCTAGCACGAAACATGTCTTCTTTACGAAACAAACAAATGTCGTAGGAATATCCATGAGAATTGGAATTCACGGTCACTGGAACTTGTTGGAATATCCATATGTACTAGAGTTCTCGATCAGTGGATTGCAATGGGAATATCCATACACACTGGAGTTCATGGTCTCATGACGTGGGAATATCCATATACAAGGAGTTCACAGTCAATGGAAAATTGAGCAAAATATCGAGTCTCCCATCGGGGGAACTCTAAACACTGGGTCACTCTAACTTAGAGTGCCTCAAACAAGGATAGGATATTGAAACCGCTACCTAACACTACCCTTTCTCCCATACTTGTCGAAAAGGAAGGTACTCGGCCAAGTTGGGAGAACAACTAAATAGGGGATCAACAACAAGATTTTTTTGAGAGAAAAAGGGTGTAGTCCCGAGATTGGAACCCACTATAAATTTATTTAATCCAAGAAGATACTATGTAGCCAAGACAGAAAAACAAAGCTACAAGATTTGTCGTAAAGAAACCATTGCTCTATAATGTCCCAGTACTCTCTCATAGAGAAACGAACTTCCCATAATAATTTCTCATTTCTAGCAAACCAAATGGCCCAAAGTAGGACAAACGGAGTGGTTGCATCCTCTTGAGAGCTACCACAAGCCGCTCTGACAGAACTCTAGTACAACATGTTGTCTACTGAGTGAAGCCAGGGCACAACTGCATGCTCCCAAACTGCGACCGAAGTACGGTAGCTAAAAAGGAGATGCTCCAAATCCTCTCAAGGCTGCATCTATCACAAGTGATCTCTCTGATACCCATCAGTCTTGCCCCGCATGCCTTTGAAAGAAGTTTATCGCGTCTCGCTAACCTTATGAAGACCTTGATCCGCATCGGCACCTTGCTAGCCCAAATAATCATGTAGTCACACATGGCATCCTCTCGAGGACCGGAAAAACTATAGGCTTTCTTAACCATGAAACTCCCCTCCTTCCAAGTAAAATGGTCTCTGTCGTCACTGGGGTCGTCAACTTCCGCTAGTTCCCCTAAGAGGGCCACGACCTCATCGCACCTCTGGTCTGAAAGAGCATCAGCGAAGGTAGGGCACCAAGATCCCACCGACCAAAGATGATGTACTAAAAGCGTTCTTGTCCCTCGCAATGGCAAAGAGACGTGGGTACCTCTCAAAGAGAGGACCCATCCCCAGCCAATCGTCCTTCCATAAGCCAAAACTGCGCCCATCGCCCAGCACCGGTCTCACGAGTTCCCCCGGCTCCGGTAACACACTAGATAACCCCCTCCAAAGCGACGACAGCCACCCGCACACCTCCGCTCTCCACAAACCACTGACCCCATAGATACTCTGAATCATCTTGCAGACCAAGTCATCAGACTTCCCCCATATTCTAAGGGCCCATTTCGCCACTAGGGCCTTATTCATGTGCTCCAACCTGCGGACCCCTAGTCCTCCCTCTCTTTTCGACAGCATTACTACGTCCCAACCCACCAAGTGTAACCCCCCACCCTCTTGCCTTACGTCCGACAAAAAAAACACTTCATCAATCCCTCCATCCTCTTCCGTACACCCACAGGCATCAGCCGCGTGGAGGAGAAGAAAATCGGGACAGCAGAGAGAGCGTGCTTGAGGTGGACTAGCTTTTCCCCCCCTTGGAGAGCGTTATTGTCTTCCACCATCCATCTTACTCTGCATCACCCTCAATACCAAAGGAAGCCGCAAATAAGTGGTCGAAAGTGTTCCCTCTGAACAACGCAAGACACAGCAGAGAACCCGAGCCTCCTACTGCGTGACGCCAAACAAGATGACCTTGGATTTTTCTTTGTTCAACTTCAGTCCTGAGACTTCGCCAAATATATCCATAATGCATGAAGTATTGCTTGCATGCTCTGGGTCCCCATCAATAAACAGCACAGTGTCGTCAGCATACTGTAGAATGGTGAGGGAAGTGCCCCCTCTTACGTACCAAGCACAGAACTAATTCGTTGTCGCCAACCTCATCATTACCGCCAACGCATCCGCAACGATCACAAATCGAAACGGTGCAAGCGGGCACCCCTGTCACACTCCAATCTGTCATTCACATGCACCAAATACGACATCGTTGTGATGCACTTCTTAACCTAGCCCATCCATTTGTCTGGGAAACCTCACTTCTGCAGCGAGTGCCAAAGAAAGCGCCAATCAACGCAGTCATAAGCTTTAGAGAAATACACCTTCTAAACCACCCCCTTCTGCGTCTCCCTCTTCCAATCCAGAACTGCCTCCGAAGCCAAGAACCAGGAGTCCAACATCTATCTACCGTGTACAAAAGTTGTCTACTCAGGAAAGATGATGCCCCCAGGACATGTCGTAGGCGGTTTGCCAGCACCTTCATAACAAGAAGGTAGATCGCATTGGACAGTGTGATAGGCATGAAATCATCCACATGAACCACCCCCTCCCGCTTTAGCAGCGGAAACAGGAGCGCCTTGTTTAGGCGCTCAAACCCTTGGTTTCCCTACTCGAACTCCTTGAGGTCCGCAACAACCTCCTCCTTCACACACCCCAGAATTCCCTGAAAAGCATACTGAGAACCCATCAGGACCCGAGGCCTCGTCCGCATTCAGCTGCCAAAGAACCTATCTAGCCTCCCCCTTCATGATAGGCACCATGAGATCCTCAGCCTCCTGGGTGGAGATACATCCCACTCCCTGCCCACACCACCCCCAGCCCTCCCCTCCCTCTCTCCCAGAGAAATTGATGAAATGTGCCCAGAGTAATCGGCCAACCTTCGCGTCACCCGTCGCCCGCACTCCTCCCACCTCAATGCTCCGAATGAAATTCCGACGCCTTCTTCCACTTGCCATGGAGTGGAAAAAATGCATATTGTTATCCCCCTCCCGTAACCACCTCTGTCGCGACCACTACTTCCACTCAACCTCCTTGTTATCTTCCAACCGCACATGGTTTAAACACACGTGCCTCTCCTCCACCTCAGTGTCCAACAGGTCCCTCGTGTCCTCAACCATTGCACCATCACCCACGCATTCTGCCTCTGTTCACAAGTGCAACTTCTGAACTCAATCAAACGCTTACGCAGCAAACCAAGCTTCTACACCATGATCGTTGTAGCCAACCCCTCCAGCTCCGTGTTTCATCAGAACTCCACCACCATGTCGTAGAAGCCTTCCTCCAGCAACCAAGAACGTTCGAATCTGAAGAAAGATCTCGATCTCACGTCCTCCTAGGAAGATCACAAGATTAGGGTGATCAGAGTGAGCCCGACGCAAAGCCTGTGCATCTACTGGAGGGAACAAAATTGTCACCTCCTGAGAGACCAAGAATCGATCAATCCTCGATCTCGACCTAGCATTTCTCCAAGTGCAGCAACATCCCCAGCATCAAAAATCTGCAAGCTCTCCTCAGCAATGAACTGCAACAATTCTGCTGACCCCATCTGCACCCCTACGTAGTCGAGGCCTATCCTCCGAGTGCAGTGTCATATTGAAGTCCCCTCCAAGAATCCAATTCTCTTTTTTTATCCTTTTTTTGAATATCCCCTCTCTCTTTTTTCAACATCTTTGCCTTTTTCTTTTTAAACATCATCAGCATTTTTTTGAACAGACATTTTTCCGATCCATCCAAGTTTTTTCTCTAATGGACTTTGATTTTACCTCTTTTTTGGTTGCTATCACTTTTTTACTGTTCCTTTTTTTGACATTCTCTTTTTTGTTCTTCTCTTATTTTATTTTTTTATAAAATAGATGCTATATTCTTTTACTGTAGCATTCCACTTGTGGATTTTTTTTAAAATCTCAGCTTGCCCTCTCATTTTTTCCTGTCTATAGAAGCCCATTTGGCCTAAATATACCCCAAAAATGCATAAAAAGGGGTATCACTGAACTGTGAGGGAGAAAGGCATCGGGACTTCTTCTCCTTCTCTTAAGGTGTGTTTGGTTAGAGGGTTATCTTGGGGAGGATAACCCATCCCAGGGGTGGGTTATCTGCTACCTGAATTTGAGTTTGTGTTTGGATAGAGAGTTTTACTATTGAGTGGGCTTTCTGTGATGTGACTTTTACTAAAGTTTGTGAGAATGATTGGTTGTTGATTGGTTTATCAATGGGAGGTGGAGTTGATGTTTATATATTTATTATGTACGTATGTGTATGTATATATTTTATGTATGTTTATGTATGTATACATATTATGTAGGTTATGTACAAATATTACATATATGCATTACGTATATATAAGTTTATAAATACATGCATATATTTTTGTATCTATTATGTTTGCATGGAATGGAAAATATGTATATATATATATGTGAATGGCGTATGTTTGTAATTTAATGCTGGGTTTTTATCAGTTGTGTCCCTCCGAGATATTCCAGTACCAATCATGCCCCTCCCTTCTTGGAAATATCAGTTGTGCCCCTGACTTCTTGTCGTTCAATCACTTGTACCCCTCCTTTACTTTAGCCGTCAGTAAGTTGAGCTTAACCATGATTTTTTCAAACCATGGTTTGGTTAGGAGGGTAAAACTGAAAACCATCATCTTATTCTTTGTGTAGGCCTTCTAGTTCCTCGAGTAGACCTTCGGGATGGTCGACAGTATGGGCAGTGGCGGCATCTTCGTGTCGATGTTGAATCACTTGGTAGGTTCCGATGCTCCTCTTCCAGTCGATACTCAAGCTCGGGATCACGATCGGGGGGAGAAGCTGGGGGCGGAGACGGCGGAGGGGGGAGCGAGGCAGACGAGCAGAGCATAGGGGGAGGAGAAGTGGCGGAGGGAAAGGAGAGGGGTAGTGGGAGCAAGGCAGATGAGCTGGGCAGAGAGGAAGGAGTAGTGGTGGAAGGGGAGGAGCAAGACATATGGAGAAGAGTGTGGTAGAGCTCGGCGGAACGGAGGAGCAGGGTAGAGGGAGAGGAGCGGGGCGGAAGGGAATGAGCAGGGGCGGAGGGGGAGGAGCTGGGCAGAGGGAGAGGAGCAGGATGGAGAGAGAGGGGCGTGGTGGAGGATATGGGCGAAGGGGGAGGAGCTGGGGGCTGGGTGAGGAAGAGAAGGGGGAGGAGGAGGATTTTTCAGTCCTTTTTTAAATTTGATTCTTGTTATGTCTCCTAAGTTAATGTATGTTTGCATTGAAATGAAAGGCAACTAACCCAAGGGGCACAAGTGATAGAATGAAAAGAAGTCAAGGGCACAACTGTGAAGAGTCCGATAATGCCGAGTTAAGAAGTTGTTTTTAATCTTAGTGCGTGAAAATAATAGATGTCGTTCGTTGTAGGCGGCGATCGGAAACGGTCAAGAAAAAACCACAAATTTTTAATCAATTTCAAGAAAGTGGTTGTTATGTTTATTTTACTTGGGCAAGTCCCAAGGTCGATCACAAGGAGGCAAAGGAACAACCTAGAGTTGTGCCTATCCAATTTTGAGTTCGGTTTTCAAGGCGGTCTTTTTTTGGAATTTTCAATGCAATAAGGGATGCAAATGCAAATTCGGCCTGTTTTACGGACTAGAATGTAAATTTCGATCAAACAATGTCCAAAAAATAATAAACTTAGCTACAATACAAATGATGATGAAATAAATGCACTGTAATTTTTTTGAAATTTGTGGATGCAATATGAATTTTTTATTAATTTTTTAAATGCTAACAGAATGATTTTCAATATTTAATTATAATAGATATTAAACCTACTTATTTTCAAGAGATAAAATTATCTAAGATCTATCACTAGATGATGGATCTCAGAAAAATCCTAAACCTCGACAATGTGGGGTTAGATACCTATTAAAAATTAAATACTGAAATATGCTAAATGATTTTTACAGAGCAAATTATGCATGCAAATGCAAAGATTTTTGGGCACAATGTTAAACACAAATAACTCTACAATATGTGATTTTTCGGGGATTTTTAGAGCAACGGTTAATTAAATATGAATTTTAGAGCACAGATTGGGCAAAATATGTAACTTTCTACAAAACAATTAATTATTAATCAACCATTGTTCACAAAAATACCCACGGTATGTCAAAATGTAGAGAATTATCTGAGACATCATGCAATTTTTAAATAAATAAAATAATGTAAAGAGAAGGTTCATAACAGAGGGGGAACACAAGGGTATAAATGCAAACAACAATAAATAAAATAACTATAAAATATGCAGTGGGGGACCTAGATTTATTTACCAACAATAGGGGGCCTTTCTGCAAAGTTCACAGAGAGGCACATGCGCAGCACGTGCCCTCTGGTCCTGGACTGGAACGCAATAAGGCGGAGCTCCGGGGGTGCAATGCAATTGACCCAGGTGGTCACGTGCGTAGCACGTGACTCTGGATGGCAGCTGAGGGCGTCCCCCACGCACGCGCTCCGCGCGTGCTGGGGTCTCGGGCCTGGCGCCCGGTGACGAAGGCGGAGATGAGGCGGCGGGCGGTAAGGCCTCCGGTGACGCGGCGTTGAAGAGGGCCGCTCCGGTGGAGGTGTCTGGTGAAGATGGAGCTCGAACGCAGGCGGAGGAGGAGCTAGCCGAGGCGAGGCGTCGGGGAAGCTCGAAGATGCTGTCGATGGCGGTGGTGGCGTAGTCGTTGGCGGCTCGGTGAAGACGAGGCGAGGGCGGAGGCGTTGGAGAAGTGTTGTCGGTGAAAGCGGTGGCGAGACGGGGTCGAAGCAGCTCCTGGCGATGGCGCTGAAGATGGTGACGGCGGTGCAAAAGCTTGAAGAAGACGTTGGCGGTGGGGGCCGGTGATGTCGATGAAGAACGTCGGTCGTATGCTCGACGGAGCTCAAGCTCAGAGCTGGAGGTAAGGCGGGCGTTGGCGTTGTGCATTGCTGACGAGCTCGGAGCGGGTGGAGTTGGAGCTATCGGCGATCGTCGTTGTTGGTGAGGAAGTCGGTGGAGCTGGCGTGGGGGAGCTCAGGCGATGCGGGATGGGCGGTCGCGTTGCGGTGGAGAGTGGGCTGATGCAGTGAAGGGGGAAGGGCCGGCGAGCGAAAGGTATTGGAGGCGCGCGGCGTAGGTTTGAGGCAAAGCTCCGAGCGGAGCGAAGAAGTCGGAGGCGGAGAGAGAGATAGAGAGATAGGGAGAGAGAGAGAGAGAGAGAAAGAGAGAGAGATGTACCTGGAAGAGGAGGGGGGCTCTACGGCGACGAGCGGCCGGAGCGAGGCAGCTGCTCGGAGCGGCGCTGCGACAAGGTCTTGAGACCTTGGATCACGCCGACAGAGGGAGTACGCCGGTCTGTTACTACCGGAGAGGGGCTCTTGGGGTTAACGGTGGATGATCGTCTGGGGGAGGCGTCGAGTTTTTTTATAGCAGAGGCCGAGAATAGGCGCGAGGATTGCGGGTGGCCGATGACGAAGAAGGCGGGGGCAGTTGGGAGGTCAACAGGGATAAGGGCGGAGGTTGATGGCGCGGTCAGAGGGTAGCCGGTGCGGTGGTTGCGATAATAGTGGAGACGGCGGAGGAGGTTTCGGAGGAGGGGGCGCGGGGAAGGAGACGGGTCCCCGGCCATTCGATCGGCCGAGATTGAACGGCTGGAACTGCGCCACGTGGCGGGGGAAAGAGGTGTGTGTAGCACGTGCGCTGAACGTGCCTGGGGGCACGTGCGACGCACGTGCGTGGCTTTTAATTTATTTTTTAATTTTTTTAAACGAGTAATAAAAACCCCAAAAACAGCTGACACGTGGCGGCCTCTGGGGCTGCCACGTGTCAGCACCAGAAAAATTGGAAGATAAATACATTGAAAAATCAATAATAAATAGTAAATGACCTCGGATCGAAAAAGTTCCTTCACGAAAAATGCTCGTCTCGATAAGATCTACAACTTTCATGAAGACATCAAAGGCAAAATCGGTCAAATGTAAAAAGTGAATTTTTGGGGTATCCCATGTACATAGAATACCTAGATTTTGGGGTTTTCTAATTTTTTTGTCATTTTTTAAACAAGATAAAACTTCGGAAAAATATAGAGAAATCAGAGATAAATAAAAGACATCTAAATCTAATTTTTTTTGGATTTTTATTGGTAAAGAAAATATGTACATAGAATATAGGTCAGAAAACCGCTAAATTATACGATGTACAAAAGAGGCCCAAAACCCAACTTTCACATATGAGATCCGATTCACTTGAACTTGGTCTTGTTTTGAAGCTAATTGAATGTGCATTAGTTCAAAAGTGATTAGGGTCAAATCGGACACTGGATGGGGAAGATATGTGGCTTTTAGTCCGAGAATCCTGAATTTAGGGTTTGGGTTTTTGGTTCACTTATTTGGGTTAGTGATTTTTTTGTATTTTTCATTTATTCTTGTTAGTGATGTGCACACAGTGGAGGTGGTTTTGTGTCATTCGGAGTTAGCATGAAGGAGTTATGGATATTTTTAAAACATGTCACCTTGATTATCATATGCATTACCTATATATGTATATAATGTATATTATATATATTTTGAGTTTATGAGTTATGTATATATATTACTTATTTACATATATTTGTTATATGTGTGTTATGCACCTTTCTTTTTGTAGGATGTTAATTATGATGTAATATATTACGTAAAAAATTATGTAAAAATTGTAACATATTACAGTCGTTCATAATTGTAGGTAGGCAATGCAGGTAGTTGATGTTCGCCGTGAATGTTCTCAATCTATGAACCCAAGAACTAAACATGGTAAAAGATCTGCCTACTTAAAATTTTACATGCACATTATAAGAGCTACAGTACAACGTGCTTATCAACAGTTGGTTCATCTATTGGGTCAAGTTTGAATGTTAATGTACCTGAGAGGTGGGTGATTATTATTTCCTTCTCTTTGATTGATCGCGTCCTTGTAATCTAATGTGAACTCCAATATGTGATGTAATTCTGCCAAGAACATTTTCTCTGCGGTTAAGAACTAGAAGGTGGGAGGGAGGGACGATGCCTTCACCCTAAGAACTTATGTCACTTGGCATGTGTACCACATGCAGTCTTCGACGTCCTCTAATCGGAGAGACTCTTCAAACGCCAATACAACATCCATTCCACATTCACAAATGCAACCGTAGCAGAATGGCAAATCGAACCGTAACATTACCATGGTCGCTACTACATGTTCCGGTGTGAGAAAAGTTGATGTTTGGACAAGTCAATTTTGTAAAATTGTTCGTGATGGGTTTCAGTTGATTTGAAAATGTCACGTGGCAAGGAAGCAATACAATGGTCCAAAACAAGCGCACATCAGAATGTAAGAAAAAGAAATCTTGTTGCAATAGCCATACATTGATTGCATTGGCATATCGAATATATAGTTGTCTGCGTATACACGCTACATTTCATCTACCGTGATGCATACACCTGATCATTTCATTGTACATCGCAATTACCATGTTATCATGTTGCTGCTCACCAAGCTGCATCTCGATATGTGTCACCCTCACCTCGACACTTGGTTCGGCTCCAACTCTAGAAGATCTGGAACCAGATATTTTTCAACGTATTCGAACTACTTGTCAGAACCATACAATTTTATGAAATTGTTAATGATAGCGGTGACCTTTACAACGTCCTTTTGCATCTCAAAGGCGTAGGTGGACATGCACGTTAGGCATTTGAACCTCTTCTTTCAAACTCTGAAGGTCCTCTCTACGTCGTTGCGCGACTATGAGTGTCTACGATTTGAACAAGTGCTTGTGGGAGATGGATGTATCGCTCCGACATGTCGAGTACCCACCACTCTAGTAGATGGTATGTAATGCCTCAGTACGGTGCGATGAATGAATCATTGTTCGTGTAACCACAGTCCACCATATACATGCATCCCTCTAGGATGATGAAGCCACCTCTGTCGATCACATCTCTGAGCATGGATATATCTGAAGCAGATCCCTCCCAACAAGTTAGAATGTATGTGAACAAATAATCAAAAGATGCAACAGCCATTACATTCTACGATATGCACTACTTTTTATTGTGGTAGGCATCTTCTAGACCAGCAGGAACAGTTGCCTTTATGTATGTCTCATCAATAGCACCAATGATACCCTACAACACCATTTTAATTAGCTTAAAGAATACTGTGAGCTGCAAAAATCTAGAGGAGAGTAGACCTGGAAGTAAGGGGCATTATGACAATCAGTCGTTATGCAACATGGTGTTTCCGTGGTAGGAAGTTGAATTAGTAGCTCCTCCAACTGGCGTACTTTTTATAGGACCATGTGGATGTGAAAGGAAATAGTGGAACCATAGTGTTGAAACCATTCTTGGAGCACACGTTTCGACTACGCATGGCCGAATGCAAAGAGAAAAATATACACTTGCCCTATGGTGTCCATGTACCGTGTGTTAGATAAGCTCGTGTATTGCTCTAGCAACTCCACAAACTTCAGCAAAGTCGCAAGCTCCATCCTAAACATATATATAATCGTTTAACATGGCCGACCATCATATCTTCAATCCACATACGTCTCGACCATGGCCTTGTATTTAGAGGTATGGGGATACGTGAAGATTCCTGTTCACGGATGGTCTCGGCGAAGAGGTATAATGCCAGCGCATAGGATAACTCCATTGCCTTCGATAAAATCTCCTCGAATGGATTGTACAGTTGATCATCCATCTACACGAATAAAATTGTGTAAGCTGCGGATAATCAATACATATTATAATTAATTAAAATTCCATAGAGAAGCCCAAGCTCGTGGCATGTCTAATTCAAAAAATAGCTAATAAACAATGGCATCATCTAATCAAGCTTGTTCGTTAAACGATAAAAACAATATCAATCTTTTCCTTACTCCTAAATACTCTCCAAGTTGTCCCAAATTTTTTATGTCAAAGGATCTTATTGTTGTGGTTATGTTTCAAAGGATCTTGTTGTTGTGGTTATGTAAGGCGTAATGATAGTTGTCATCTTTGTATATATCGAATAGCTGTAAAATGATTTCTATTAAAGGAATCCAAATCACCCAAATGGAAGCACAGATAAACCAATACTTACAAGAAGTAAGAAGTTGGAAACGCCCAGGAGATAAGGCAAGAATAACTTGAAAATAGAATAACATATATGCTTAAATGAACATATAGTGTTATATTCGACTTTAACAAAAGTTCAACTAAGTCAAATTATATTAACATCAAGTTCCTGTCATTAAAGTAAAGAGTGCATGTTGATCAAATAATCCCAAAATTTTGCGATGGGACGAAGTCCATGATGTGGCTAACCTCCTAACTAAAGCGAGAAGACCATAAATTAAAGCATGGCGTTTTTTTGATTTCAGGAGTATTCTATGAGCACAACTTAGTCAGCTAAGTTATTCATCCAACATATAAGGCTACAATAACTAGTCTGACTTCTATAACAACTCCATAGGCACACATTAATGTCCACATCCAGAATGAAACATATACAAATAAAATTGTTCCTAGGAAATAAGTGGAGAACGGTAATGAGGTGATGCTCGTCGATGGCTCCATTGGCTTGATTACTAGTCTACTACGGATGTCCAAGCACACGATACATACACATCTGCAAGTACTGTGGGTCATCCTTGACTGAACGAAACAACTCTCTCCTAGACATAGACGGCAATATCGTAATATATCGGCGATATATCGTCAAAATATCAATATCGATGAGATGTCGGTACCAATATTCATATAGATATCCTTTTCTAGGATATTGGCCAATATATTGGCGAGATATCGACAATATATCACCATATCGAGCCATATCGCTCGAAATTGAATGGTTTCAGTATAAAATTTCCCCAATATCGGCGATATTTTGCCAATATCCATGGCCTCAAATTTCAGCAAAATTCGGTCGAATTTCTGTCGAATATCGATATCCAGTCGAAATCGAAATTTGACCGAAATGACCGAAATATGGGGGTCCTAGTACAAAAAATGATCGAAATAACTGAAATTTCGGTCGAAATTCCACTGAAATTCCATCAAAATTATGTTTTGGTCGGTACCGAAATGGTGACCGAAACCGACATTTAAGGCCTTGCAAATATCTCGTCGATATATATATATATATATATATATTAATGATATTACCCTTGTAAGCTTGATTTCACTACTTATTTAGCAACTCCTAGTATTAAAACACATCATGAATTATATATTTTGTTTCGGGTCGGGGTACTGCCCCCGCACCCCCGTAGGGGGAGCGCACCTGCTCCCCCTTGACCCCCCCCCCCAAGCTCGTTGACCGGGCTCTGATAGGGTACATGATGTTATTGGGGGGGTGCATACGACAGTTCTTCAATTGGTGGACTTCGCCTTCTTTGGCAATAGAGATGAAAACAAGTCTAATGCTGATCAAGTTAGAATCAGAGGGCCAGAATACATCTCAGCATTCGACAGTCAGCTCAATCGTCAGCATTAACAACCAGCAATTTATGCGATATAATGTGTATTAGTGTGTTAAATATACCTCATTTTTGCATATAAATGTATATTATTGTTTTAATAACAAGGATGATCCTAATTCGTGAAAAATCGCTTTACGTCGTTTTCGACCAAGCGGACCAATACGATATTGATATCGATATTTCCTACCTGTCCTCCACGGAACTCTTGGTTCTAAACCCCTAATGGCTAGGTAATCTCTTTTACAATATTGCATTAATTTACTTTTTCATTTATTTTTGTGAATAGATAAATTTTTATACCAAAGAAACATTGTCTCATTAATCATTATGTACATTTTTTGAATAAAATGACTCATCTCGATGACATTCACTTTCTTCCATGAACAAAACAGGTGTTCAGAACCAAGAGTTCTAATATTTATTAATCACCGATCAACATTAACAGCGATATGTTCAATATGACCGATATGTGCTATATAAGGGTCATAGATGACCTATATGTGTCATCTAACATCGATATGTTCGATATGATCGATATGTGTGATATATGGGGTATACTGATATGTGTGATATATCGGGTATAAATGACCGATATATGTGATATAAGCGTGTATTTGTAGGTTATTTATTGTTTTAACAGCTTGGATGATCTTAATATCTTAAAAAACGGCAAAAACGGCTTTTCTGAGTCATTTCTGACATTTACACTTATGTCATCGATGTATCGACGATATATCCCCATATATCCTTTTTCGGGCAAAACGATATCGATATTTCCTACCTTACTCCTAGCAGGGTGTGTCAAAGCATCTGCACGCCTGACATACGATGCAGGAGAGAGACCACATGCCTCCCTCACTTACTGGAATCTCTCACGGATATCCTCATCTTGTTGTCTTCTATGTGCTCATATCCTCTCTTGTATCAACTCCATGAATTGAGACATGTTTGGGGTGGCACGCTTCCCGTCCCCATTCTTCCTCCACTTGGATCCTGAGATCTTTGTGTGGCCCTGCTGACGACAAGTGGGGTGGGTACCTCGTCGACACTCGACATCCTTTGCATCGATATGCTCTTCGCTGTTGTCAAGAACCTGCTCTTCCTCAGTCTCATGGGTTGCCATCGTAGCACGTGAGGAGCTAGCATACCTCCCAGGTGTAGAGCCCTTCCCGATAATGTAGGATACTTCCTCAAAGTATAGGAAAAAGCGAGTATTGTACTTGCGTTAGGCATCTCCCACGTGAAATATGTGACATTATTAATCCACAACGTCAGAGAATCAATTGCAGCAATGGGAACTAAACTGCAAAGTAAATCATACCTCCAACCATGCGAGCTCATCCGATGCGATCGGAAGATTGGAAATGTTATCCCACCCCCAACCGGACTTGCTTCGTAGGTACAAGTATGCAACGTGTTTCTTCTTGTAGATCTTCTAACATGACTGGATTTGGTCCTTTGTGTAGCAAAGGCCAACTTCTTCACTAAACTGGCGCACGATGCCATTCCATCTTGCGATGGTGAATGACTTCTCACACAAGTGATTTTTGTCAGGGCCTCCAGCATAAAATGAACCAAGACCCTATCATGCATCGATGTCCAATTTGTCGCCCTCCCTGACATGTCATGTCATCTCCACTCCCCTCCACCACATTCTTTCCCTTACCTTGACGAGGCATCTCTATTCTGATGAAATAGTAAATTCAATTTGCATGAGGTTATTCTCAGTTTCAGATTGATGTCAAGCAACAAGAGAATATACAAAGATAAACAACAACGCCATTGCACATTTTGGGTATCACAACGTGCATCCCCAACACTCTGCCAAAGTAGTTAAACATTACAACATCCATATGCCTTCCAAATAACAAGAAAACATGCAAAGGAAAATAAGATGGAGAGCATCATTGCACATGTTCAGTTGTTACATGGTCATCGCAGATGCTCAGAGCTATCATCATTACACCTCAACTTGCATCATCCAACTATTGTACTAACATCATCACAAGGTTCGGTACTTGTGTAAAGATGAAGCAGATGTTCACGTTACTGCAATGTATAGATGTCGGGCATCATTGCATGTTTTTTATGGGTAAGTGGTCATCATTGGTGCTCAAACATGTCATCATTGCACCTCAGACAGCACCGTTCGTATACTTGGCTAACATCGTTACACGGTTAAGTTACATGCAAAGTGAAGATATATAATGCTTACATCATCCAACTTCGAAACCAAGCATTGTAAGATCCATGCACATCTACATTGAAATTCATAGCAATACGTAGGTAAAGAAGATGATAACATCATTGAAAATTATCCGAAATCCCTCATCATTGGTGCTCAGAAAAACATCATGGAACCTCATGCCACAACATACGTTTAGTATGTAGATATAAACTGACTTCACAAATGAAATCAAATGAACTATGGGCAGATCGCGAGGGGAAGAAAATAAACAGAGGCAGAAAGAAATGGAGATGGAATTCGAGGTTTTCAAGTTGGATTTAATTTCAGTCAAAACCGGGATTACGCCTAGAGTTGAAGTAATGGTGTGTGCTCGATTTGAGATGCAAACTTGGAATGGAATCGTAAGACAAAGAAGTGGTGATTCGGAAAAGAGATGGTGATTTGTAGCAGAATCAAGCAAGACGGAGAAGAAGAAACGAGAAAGGGTTACCTGAAGTGGTTTACCGGAGAAACTGGCCTTACTCTGAGGAGCAGGTCAATCCTTGATTCGATTAGTGCTCCGACAGAATCACCAAGAAGCTCGAGCAGAAATTATGTGTGCTGATGTAACGCAAAATGAGCGCAGATCATGCCCAGAACAAGGCTTCGTCGTCGTCTCTCAACAAGATCTTCTCCAGCTGTCACCTGCAGATTTCTTGGAGCTGGGCTACCTCTATCACGAATGGTGGATGAGTGGCACGGGAGGAGGCGAATGGGGCTTTGAGGGTGTTCGGTCAGGGCTAGCGAGAGGTGTAGCGAGGTGGAGACGTGGAGGAGAAATGCTAGGTCGACAAGACGAGAGAGGAGGAAGCGGAGGCCGTTGGGGGTAAAGTAAGCGGAGGGAGAAGACGGGTCATGGGTTGTTGTATTGGCCCAGGATCGGAGGGACGTGAGCGTGACACATGGCAAGAGGAGTTAAAAAAAGAAATAAATAAAACGAAAAGAGGGGTTTAATCTTGACCGTCGGATGACGCATCCTTCATCCAATAGTCGAGATAAGGGGTGGTTGAAGGGTTTAAGTGTGGGACACATGGCGGTTCCAGGAGTTGTCACATGTCGTCCCCATAAAAAATGAAAAATAAAAAAAAATAAAATAGAAAATGATAATCAAAACGTTGTCTTCATGAAAGTTGTTCATCTCGATGAGATCGATAACTTTCGTGAAGAAACCAAAACCAAAAGAAGTCTGTGCAAATTGTATTTTTGGTAGTCTTCTATGTATACATAATTCCGTATCTTATTTTTTGCAATTTTGTGATTTTTACATAAAGAAACTTCAAAATAAATCAAATAAAATATGATAAAATTATTTAAACATTAATCTATTTTTTGGATATTTTTAATAACTAAGAAAATAAAGAATAAAATACAAGAGACTTATGTATAGACTATATACACAGATAGAACGATTCATTTTCTTTGATTTTTAATTCATTTCAGATTTGGATTTTTGCACACATTATTAAAACAAAAATCAAAGAAAATAAATGAATAAGAAACAATTTAAAAAGAGTTGATTATGTACATAAAATGATAAGTCACACTTAGTCAAAATATACAATATACAATGAGGACCCAAAATTCGCGCATGAATTCCGATTCCTTTGAATTTGATCTTGTTTTGTAGATAATTGAATGTACATTAATTCAACAGTGAGTAGGGGTTTTTAGGAGATTATATGTGAGAGATACCTGCATTTCTGACTTTTTGTCTCAAAACTAGGGTTGGTTTCCTTTTTACAAATATACATGTTAGTAATTTTCTAATATTTTTCCTTTATTAATGTCAGTATTATGTACACAATGAAGTTATTTTATTTTATTGGAAGTTAACATAAAATAAAGGAAAATATGGGAAGTTAGTTAATTTACAGGTGATTAATTTACACACAAATCTGGCTTCTTATTGATGTAATTATTGTCGGGAAACGTGAATGAGATGATTCTATTCCATAGCCCTAGGCTCTCTTATATAGGAGAGTAGCCTATGGGTAAATTACATAAAGAGAATAACAAGAAAATAAAATAGCAAAGAGATACAGATACTTAATATGCGTCAACACTCCCCCTCAAGATGGAGCATAGATGTCGATCATGCTCAGCTTGGAAGTACACTTCTGAAATGGACCTCGTAACAGTGCCTTGGTGAATATATCTGCAGTCTGGTTCTCTGAGGTAACATAAGATGTGGCAATGAATCCTTTCTGAATCATATCACGTATGAAGTGACAATCCACCTCAATATGCTTGGTCCGTTCATGGAATGCAGGGTTGTTTGCAATAAACAAGGCAGCCTGATTATCACACTCCAAGTTCATAGGAAGTGGTACATCTAAGCATAAATCTGTCAGCACCGCTTTCACCCACATCATCTCTGTAGTAACCTGGGCCATAGCCCAATATTCGGATTCAGCACTAGATCTTGCTACCACAGTTTGTTTCTTGCTCCTCCATGAGACTAGAGCATCTCCTACATAGACAGCATACCCTGAGGTGGACTTCCTATCCTTAGGACATCCTGCATAGTCTGCATCTGCGCATGCTGAGATAGAATCCCCTTTCCTTTCTTGAATAGCAGACCTTTACCTGGAGAGGATTTGAGATATCTAAGTATCATGTGTATTGCATCCATATGCACCTGGCGTGGCTGCTCCATGAACTGGCTCACACGGCTCACTGCAAATAATATATCTGGCCTAGTGATCGTGACATATAACAATTTGCCTACCAGTTCTCTATATCTTCTCTTGTCCACCTCCTCTGTGTCATCATCATACAGCTTCATGCTAGGGTCCATTGGTGTCGTAGCAGGTCGACACCCTAGCATACCTGTCTCACTCAGTAGATCTGTAACGTACTTCCTCTGTGACATGACTAATCCATGCGGATTCCTGGCAAATTCCAGCCCCAGAAAATATCTAAGGACTCCCAGGTCCTTGGTGACAAACTCGGTCCCCAGCCTTTCCTTTGTCTGCTTAATACCCTGGTCATCATCACCTGTAATCAAGATATCGTCAACATAAACCATGATTACAATAATACCTCTCGCCGTCTTCTGTACAAACAAGGAATGATCAGCATTTGAGCGTTTATATCCTTGTTTCTCAAAGAGGTCTGACAGCTTCTGGAACCATGCTCTGGGGCTCTGCTTAAGGCCATAGATGGCCTTATGTAACCTGCAAACCTTGGAACACTCCCCCTCAACAGCAAAACCTGGTGGCTGTTGCATGTAGACTTCCTCCTGCAGGTCTCCATACAGAAATGCATTCTTCACATCTAGTTGATAGAGTGGCCAGTCTCTAGTAACTGCAACTGATAACAGGATCCGCAGAGTGGAATGACGCGCCACAGGGGAGAACGTGTCAAGGTAATCTACCCCATATGTCTGTGTGAATCCCCTTGCGACTAGGCGTGCCTTGTACCTGTCAATGGAGCCATCCGCATTGTGTTTAACTGTAAACACCCATTTGCAACTCACCGGGTTGACATCTGGAGGTATAGTAACCAAGCTCCATGTTCCTCTAGACTGAAGTGCCGCCATCTCTTCCTCCATTGCTAGCCGCCATCTAGAATCCTGCAAAGCCTCATGGTGGTTCCGTGGAATGTCTGTAGCTGAAAGTGCCAATGCAAACGTCCTGAAGGGTCCAGATAGCCTCTCGAACGACACGGCTGCTGATACTGGATATTTGGCACAGCTTCTCTTCGGCTTGCGTAGAGCGATTGGAACATCCAGATCCTCTGTGGTAACACCATGCTCCTGTAATGCATCCTGCTGAGAAATGTCGTCAGATTCATCAACATTAATATTTTCATTACATACCATAGGAGAGCTAGTTGACTGGTCAGGACCATGAGCTGGATGCGGCCTGCGGGTGTAATGGAATGGTAACGGGGATACTGTTGATGGCAGTGGTGGTGGTGGCGGTGGTGGTGGTGGTAATGGTGGTGACGGTTGTGATGTTGGTGGTGCCATGAATACGGTATCAGGAGATATAAGTGGTGGCTGCATGTTCCCGGATTCTGAAAAATACATAATGGATTCAAAGAATGTAACATCTGCACTGATCATATACCGCCGACGCACAGGGTCAAAACACTTGTACCCCTTTTGAGTTCTGGAGTACCCCACAAAGACGCACTTGACAGCCCTAGGAGAGAGCTTGTCAGAACCAGGCAACAACTGATGGACAAATGCGACTGACCCAAACACACGAGGAGTAAGAATGAACAGATCCTTGTTAGGATAAATAAGTGAAAAAGGAACCTGTTCATTCACGACAGACGAGGGCATACGATTTATAAGATAACATGCAGTGAGGACTGCATCACCCCAGTAGGAATACGGAACATGACTCTGAATGAGAAGTGACCTTGTAACATCAAGTAGGTGACGGTGTTTTCTTTCTGCAACCCCATTTTGTTGAGACGTATGAGCGCAGGATGTTTGGTGAACAATTCCTTTAGAAGAGTAGTAGTTGGCTAAATTGTTGGTGCACAACTCTAAGGCATTGTCAGTTCTCATAATTTTGACCGTAGTGGAAAAAACATTCTGAATCTCATTTAGAAAGTGAATAATAATATTTCCAGCTTCAGACTTATTCTTCATTAGAAATACCCATGATGCTCTAGAAAAATCATCCACAAATACAATATAAAACCTGTGCCCCTGATGATCGGGAACACAACTCGGACCCCAGACGTCGACATGAAACAACTCAAACTTGGAGTTACTACTCCGACCTTGACTACTGGGAAAAGATGACCTGTGATGTTTTCCCAACTGACACGCCTCACACTGGATAGGTGTGTGAGAAAGACTATAAGGTAGGACAAGACGCAACTTCTGAAGCGGTAAATGACCAAAACGCAGATGCCACAGGAGAGGAGATACTTGTTCTGCGGGAGAAGCTGTGATTCCGGCAAATGGGGTCTGGTTCAGACGATAAAGGCCTCCTTGCTTATAGCCATGACCAATCACGTTGCCCGTACGGATGTCCTGAAAAATCAAGGAAGATGAATAAAAAATAGCTCGACAATAGAGATCCTTCGTAATCTGACTAATGGACAACAGATTCATAGAAAAATGCAGTGCATGCAAAACATTCTTGAGCTGCATAGAGGATGTCAATCTAATCTCCCCCTGACCCGTGATAGGGGAATGTGTGCCATTGGCAATCACTACTGTCCGTCCTGGAGGAATCTGAGTATATCCTGTAAGTAGACTCTGGTCGCCACATAGATGATGTGTAGCGCCCGAGTCCATGATCCAAGGCAATGTATCCGATCTACTACTGTGGAGAGCAAGTGTACTACCTGAAGTACTCGTAGAGGCAGAAGCAGAGGCAGCAGCATCAGTATGATTCTCTGTCGACGGTGCTGGACCTGTTGGTGGGATAATGCCCCTGAGGCGGGCAACTAGATCATCAAATCGTTGATCCAGTGTAGCAGCAGATGGGGGCTCTATCTGCTCAGCTGCTCGTGCAGATGCAGGGAATCCATGCTTTGAGTAGCATGTGTCTTCAGTATGTCCAACTCGGTGACAATATGAGCAGGTTGGCCTAGTGCGGCCACCCCTTCCACAGGGAGTACGTCCACGGCCCTGGTGATGAAAACCACGGCCTCTGTTGGCCGCCATAGCTGAGGGATTCTGACTCGCAGCTGCTGAAGGTACTGTGATCCTGCTCAATCTGTGAAAAGCTTCCTCCATGGGAGGAATAGTCGAGTCCGCCAAAATCTGTGAACGTGCTGCCTCATACTCTGGATCAAGTGCAGCGAGAAACACACCCACCATCGTCGCATTCCTGTATGTCTTCTGCTGTTCTGGCGTGGCGGTAAGAGGCATGAAGATATAAAGCTTCTCAAACATCCCTCTCAATGATGTATAGAGAGAATGTAAAGGACGGCCATTCTGCTTTATTGTGAATATATCATGTTGTAGTTGCAGGATCTTCGTCTCATTCTTCGCCTGAGAATATGTTGCTGCCAGGATATCCCACATATCTTTCGCTGTGGGTTGATGTAGAATGTCATTGGCGATTTCAATAGCCAATGTGCCGGATAGCCAAACCTTGGCATATGCATCATCAGCCTCCCATGAGGCATGGACTCCAGTCTTCTCTGCAGGCTCGGGCTCGGTAAGAATGTGCTTCTTACCTGTAGACTTCATCATACTCATGAACTGCATTGCCCACAGTTCATAGTTTGTACCATCCATCTTGACAATGGGCGCTGGACCACGAAATGCGCCCACAGACGGGATATCTGCCTTGCTGTCTGACATACTGGAGAAGGGAGACTGGAGTGACTAAGAGAAGATAATCTTTGTCTACAATGACATAGACGGGATTAGTTGCATGTGTAGACGTCAAGCAACTATCCCCATGGATCTGCGCGCGCTACGATCCGCACGCGCACAGTATGTACACGTAATATGTAACCTTCAAGCGCTGATTGGCAGGAGATAACGTACGCGCTGTGAGATAACGCGCGCTATTGCTTCCTGCTGCGCGATGTCTCGTGCCCTAGCGCACGCTATGAGCGAGATGCGCACAGCACTCAGATGCCACGCAGCGCTCTGAAGAAGTGCACGCTATGGTGCAGTGTGCAGATGCCGCACAGCACGCTGAAGGGGTGCTGCGCAGATGTCGATCAACGCGGGGGCGAGATGTACTGTGCGCCTACTGTGCGCCAGATGCGCAGGGGCGATGCTGGAAGCGCAAGGTGTGCGAGATGCGCAGAAGGCGTTGTGCGCCAGATGCGCACTTAGGCGCACGATCCGCTGGAGGCGCGCAAGGGCACCTTGATCGGCTGAGGCTGGAGGCGCACAAGGCGCAGATCGGGGAAGAGGGGCCTTCGATCGGCTGAGGCTGGATTTGGCGGCGCCGAGAGGAAGAGAGAGAAGAGAGGCCGGCGGGTGGGGAGGGGTAGGTTTAGGGTTTCGAGAACTCCGGCCTAGGACCGTCGCTCTGATACCATGTTGGGAAACGTGAATGAGATGATTCTATTCCATAGCCCTAGGCTCTCTTATATAGGAGAGTAGCCTATGGGTAAATTACATAAAGAGAAAAACAAGTAAATAAAATAGCAAAGAGATACAGATACTTAATATGCGTCAACAATTATGAATGCTGAAATATGGATATTATTTACATATGCATGAATGCTAATAACGCACTATAAATGTCTAAATACAATTAATTACTTAGGAACAGAGCCCTATTTTCATCTTTTAAAGTGATGAATTACATATTCATCAACAGATTGGCCTCATCTGACTCTGATGAGGAGGTCTACATACCTCCGCCTCCTACATCTCTATCACCTCATGCACCTGCTCTACCACCTCCCTCACCACCATCGTCGTCGTCATAGCCACCACCATCTCCATTACCTATACCTGCTCCCTTGGTTACTCCTGAACCGTCGCCTACCTTGACTCAGTTTTTGCCACTTGTATTTACTCGCAAGTCTCGCCATGTTCCCTATGTCCACGTCTTCCTATCATCTAGCACAACCCAGGTATGTAATGAGTGCATTGTTTCTACTGATGGCACTACAGGGTTGTTTGTGCAGCAGGATTCCTCATAGGCTGAGCAGATACCCTCTTTAGGAGGGAAACTTACAGGTTCAGGGGGTGGTAGATGATTTCGATGTGCCGATTACTCTGTGAAAACAGAGACGTACTAGTACTTCATATCCTCTTACAGACCAAGTTTCTTTGGGCAGACTTTCATAGGATTTCAGGAGATTTACCTTAGCATTGTCAGTCGTGGAGATGACATGAGGCTAATCACGATAGTCAGTGGCATCTTGCCATTGTTACAGAGGATGACGAGCAAGGCCCTAAATGTCGGTTTCAGTCACCATTTCAGTACCGACCAAAACAGAATTTCGATGGAATTTCAGTGGAATTTCGATCGAAATTTCGGTCATTTCGATCATTTTTTGTACTAGGACCCCATATTTCGGTCATTTCGATCGAACTTCGATTTCGACCGGATATCGATATTCGACAGAAATTCAACCGAATTTCGCTGAAATTTGAGGCCATGATGACGAGCAGGGCATCCAGGTTGTTAAGGATTTCCTTGGTCAGCAGTTTGTGACCAAGGACCTTGGTAGTTTATGCCACTTCCTTGGACTGGAGTTTGACAGGAACCAACAATGTCTTGAAAGGAAGTATGTTACAGATCTTCTCTCTGAGATAGGCATGGCAAATTGCAGGCATGTCACTACTTCTATGGACCCGAGCATGAAGCTCCATGATGATGACATTGAGGAGGTCAACAAGAGGAGGCACATAGAGATTGTTGGGAAACTTCTTTATGACCATCACCAGGCCAGATATATCCTTTGTCATGAGCAAAGTGAGTCTGTTTATGGAGCAGCCGAGACAAGCACATATGGATGCAGTCCATATGATTTCTGAGCCATCTGAAGGCTTCACCCGACACTGGTCTTTTGTTTAGTACAGGTACATCCCTTGCAGTTACATCATGAGCAGATGCAAATTATATGAGGTGTCCCAAGGACAGGAAGTCTACTTGTGGCTTCGCAGTATTCATACGAAGTTCCCTGGTATCATGAAAGAGCAAGAAGCAGACTGTGGCTGCCAGATCTAGTGTTGAATCAGAATTCAAGGCCATTACGCAAGCTAGTACAGAGATGATGTGAGTTGGATCTGTTCTTACTGAACTGACTATTGAGGTGTCTCTTCCTATGCACCTCCCAATGTGACAACCAAGATGCTTTCTTCATTGCAAACAACCCTACCTTCCATGAGAGGACCAAGCACATCGAGGTGGACTATCACTACACTCATGACATGATACAGAAGGGTCTCATTGCCATTACTCATGTCAGCTCTAGAGACCATATAAAGGATGTACTTACCAAGGCTCTAGCCAGAGGGCCTTTCCAGACATGCTGCTCCAAGCTGAGCATGATTGATATCTACGCTCCAGCTTGAGGGAGAGTGTTGAGATATTTGCTATCTTTATTTTATGTATTTTTTATTTCCTTTGTCTTCTTTATGTAATTTGCCCAACAGATTACTCTCCTATATAAGAGAACCATGGGTTTTCTCAATAAGCTACTCATTCTTTTCTCTACACAGTAATTAATTAAGATCAGTAAGCAATTAACCATCATCCATTTTTATGGGTTATGTGGCTTGTTCGTATGGAGTAATTTTCCTTAAGATAGGTTTTATAAGGAAAATGCAGTGAACCATGTTAAGGATAAGCTTGTGACTTGGCTTTGTAAATTATTCTATTCATTCCTTAATACATAGAGTGGAGGTACACTATTAAGAGGGTTTCGTCCTTTCAATTCAAGAAAAAAGATTGCAAAAATAGAGTTGCAATTTTGGTTGATTAAATCACTGACAAAGGACTAAACGATAGTCAAATGACAAATTAGGTTTAGTCGAGTCTGTATTTTTAATGTTTTAATATAAAATTTATTTTCATATGTGCTTATAAACTTATATAGATTTGGTCATTCCCAATATTAACATAAGGAAATAAAAGAAAGAATCAAATTCCATCCAACATTGAGCATCTTACTTTTTGTTTCCTTTTAAAATGAAAAAAAGAGAACTACAAAATAGGATTTTTACATTTGTGCCCCCCTTAAGATACTGCAATTACAGTTATGCCCTTACCATTTTTTGTAATAATACATGTGCCCCTATGTTATTACAAACTTCATGCTATTGTCCTTCCGCTAAGATAAAATATGGGCATAAGTGTAATAAGATAAGGGTGGTATTGTGAATTTTGATACATGGGCACAAGTGTTATTGCAAAAAAAGTAGGGGAATGACTGTAATTGCAGAATCTCATACGGGCAAATGCATTGGAAAAAAGGTAGGGGAATGACTGTAATTGCAGAATCTCATAGGAGCACAGGCATTAAAAACCCAAAAAATATTGTTAAAAAATCACCTAATTAGTTGGCCAACTCGGCCAATTAGTCAATCGACTAACTGAGATGAGTAAGGGTACACCCCTATTGACCGAGTAGGCCTATTCAGATCAACCACTCCACTAATCTGTCTATAGCGCCAATTAGTTGATCGACTTCTACGAGCTTGATTGAAGGCCCGTTTTTAGCAAAAAAGGGGGAAACACATTAAGATGTTCGCCCCCATTAAATTCTTAATAATAAAAAGAGACAAAGATACATTACAATAGCCAGGACTCGAGGAGAATTCAAGTGTGATGTATCATATTCTCTAAGTAGTAACGCTCTCCACTGAAAAACACATCATTGCGAGCAATCAAAATAGTCCAAAGTATGGCTTTCGATTTTAGCCATGTATTTGGGGGGTGCGAAAGAGAGCTAGAAAGGTCAACTCCCAGAAAATCTCCACACTTCGGATGTCCAGCCACGACATGTCCAGCTCTGCCCATACTCCTTTCACCATGACACATACCACGAAAATGTGATAAACAGACTCTAGCTTCCCTCCACGGATTGGCCATCTACCATCACCCCCTGAGCAGTCATTTTTTTGTAATATGGTTGCTTCGTTGTTCATACGATGAACACCTTTATTTACGAATTTTAATCCTATTCCCCGTTTCAATGATGTACGAGGTCAGACCTCTCTTCATCTTTATATAAGCCCACCAACATAACTGTTAGAAAATAAAGAATGCGAAAGCAAATGATAAACAGAGCATAAAATAAAGAAATATAAGCTTAGAAGATAAAGATTTAATGTGGAACCCTACTCCCTAAGGAGCGGGATGAAACCACGAGAGAAGCCCTCAAAGGAGCGGATATTTCATTCCTTTTTCTCATCTGATACAGGAGGTTTGGGGCTCCTTATATAGTCTCTACAGAGCCTCCAAGTCCCACCACTGGTAGATGTGGGACTAAACATATGGATGGGGTAAATTGATCCTGGAGAGATCCATTTACCCTCCTACAACTCATATGGCGCATAACCAAATACTCCAATACTCCCCCTCAAGCTGGAGCATGCAATGCTCAGCTTGGATAAACAGAAAGAAACTCAACTCACGCTACAGGACACTACTGACAATATCAACTCAACGCGCACAATTGTCGACTGTTGTCGAGGACGTTGCTTCTCATGTCGTGCAAGTGAGGAGGACGAATAGGCTAGAGTGTGAGTCTGTTGAATCTCCTCGTCGAAGAGCATGTGCTTTGAACTGCAACTGGAAATGAGTCTCCTCGTCGGAGTACTCTGGCCCACCACAACAACGTGGACAATTGCTCCATCTCTGAAAAAGGGTCGAACTGAAAAGTCTGTGGAAGTGCAATCCTCGTCAGAGTCCACGATCGTTGGAGAATGGAGTCTGAAGACGTCTCCTCGTCGGAGAACTGGGTCTCTCCCATCTGGCACAGAGAATGATACTCTACTATGGTGTCCCCTATGAAACCGCATGAAAACCCTTGCAAACATGGCATAGGGAATGGCCCACTGCTCTATAATCCCTATGGTTCACATGAAAACTCTGGCCGACAAAACAACAAGAAGAAAGATGGGGACCACGACAAAAGATGGCAACCATATGCTCATCTGAAAAGATCACATACAAGTGCGTATATGAAACTGAAGACTCAGATAAAAATCTGAACGTCGAGTATGAACAGCAAATCATCCGCAGAGTCTGGAAATTCGCCTGGCCTCTGAATCTGGAACAAGACCTATGACTCTACACAATACACCCCTTTCTCCCATACTGGTCGAAATGATAAACATCAACCACGTTAGGAGAAGACAATTACATGGGGCTAATCACATTTGGTTGTTTCATCATTCTTTTTTTACGGCTCTCTTTTTTCTCTTTTTTTAAGCCGTTCAACCGTTTTTTCGGCTCTTTATATTTTTTCTCAAATATTTTGTGTACGGCTTTTTCTTCTACGCGCCTTTTTCAAAGTTTTTTTTAACGTGCGGACCGGGCTCTCCCTATTTCTTTTGACCTCCACTTTTTTAATTTAACCACAGCCCACCTGGGCAAAATAGGCAGATTTTTAAAAAAAATCGAGCGCCACCCTCTTATTAGGGTTCCCATCGTGGAACCCAAGAACTGGATGTTACCACCAATGGGAAAGCGATCGTGATGCAGCCGCTTGCCGCCTGGAGGAGTAGATCTCTCTAGGGGGTCTCGCGCCTCGAGAGAGGAGATGGGTTCCGCCTTTAAGGTCTGCAAGTGGAGAGAGCTCATGCCACCAAAGGACTAGAGTTGTTGAGTCACGCGCGATGCCTGGATGGGCCACTCATGGGGTCACGCGAGGGAGGGCCGCTGATCGAGGGATTCACCGCCAACTGGAGACTCCCAGACAGG
>JAZKJV010009142.1:0-100511 GCA_037367405.1 Ottelia alismoides | reverse complement strand
TAATGACTCGGAAACCACCTGAACTGCGGCGTAACCCTTACTTACCAACAAGACCCGGGGGAGTTTGAAGCGCCAATAGGTGGTCCCTTTAAAGCGCCAAATGACAACCAATTGCTCCAAATCACCAAACTGAACTTGAGAGGATGTTGACGCAGCCGTGGTTCGCTCCCTCTAATGAAGTGAAGAGTTTCAGACGAAACTCCATGATCAGCTATTTCAGCATCGAAAGCCAACGAATTGTTTCGAACCAGCAAAGCTCTGATGCGTGCCACTAGCAGTTGTGCAAGCATTGGAACGTTCGGCGATTAACTAGTAGTGCAAAAACGGCTACACCCGAGCTCTACTCGACCGACTCACTCATCGACTTGAAGCTTTAACCGTGAGCGACAACGAAGAGAGTTATCGAGTCAAGCAGAGTCGGAAATCCGCACAGAAAAACAGCTGAACCGCAGTGGCTTAGCTGTCAAATCCTCTTGGCTCAAGTGGCCTTTTTTTCGACTGCCAAAAATGGCTTTCTGGCTGCCGCGCTGGCCTTTTTTTCGACTGCCATTTCCACGTGAACCTCCGTGCGCGTCTAGTTGGCGTCAGATACCTACTAAACGCTGGACGTCACGCCTGAGTTCTCTCAATTCACAAACTTTCGCGTGAATAAGTCGGGCTCAAATCGCACCCGCTCCATTGGTTTCGGAATGACCTATCAAAATGCTACATCAGTAAAATCAAATACAGAATGAAATGGCTTTGTGCTGCGCACCGCACGTCGACGCATTGTTACCTTCAGCCCGTCATCTGCTAGGTAACGTCCGAGTACCTCACCGTCTTTTTCAAACTGTCGATCAAACTTCGTTTTGATATCGCGTATGGCTTCGTCGGAGATTGTGTCATACGGGATATATCCTAATGTTGCCAACACATCTTTACCGGCCACATCAAACTCTAAGAGATCGATGAAATTAAAAGGGGAATCCAAGCGATTCGAATCAAGACGCTCTCTCTCCCAGACCTGTATCTCATCGCAAATCATAAGTAGATACGAAAAGTGGATCGGAACGAAGGGAGAGCTTTCTCCCACTTTTGCTCCCCGGGACCTTTAGTGAGTGTAATGCCATTGCCAATGCAGACCATGTAAAGAATCGCTTTAAAGATTTCGGCTGCCCCCTAAGCTCAAATATATTCTGAGCATGCTCAAGAAGCAAAACGCCTGCCGCAACTCCATGATTGACTTTTGTCGTCGTGTTTTTGGAGAACATTACGCTGCTGCTAATGAAATCATTAAACGAGCTCCCGTGCAGTTGAACGGCCATCAGTTGAATTTCAGCTAGATGAGACTGTCCCAAACTAGTCGGTGCTGTGGGGCTTGATCCAGTTCCCACATTGAACTCGATTAGTCCAGAGTACATCTGTTCAACATCCTGGCATTTAACCATTACATCGGGAAGAATCTCAAGGGCATAAGCTGTATCATGAAGGGTGGAGGCGGCAAGCCATGTGATCAGAAAAAGTCTCCATGATTCTTCATCTTTCGCCTTTGACGTAGTCAAGCTACTGCTTGTATTAATGTGATCTCTACACATCTTTAAAATGTCGGCCTTCAGCCCGGGTACCAAATGGAGAATTACATATCCAGTATAGAATACATTTAGTACATGATCGAGATGACCTCGCATAGATCCGACAGCGCCTTGAAGTAGTAAGTCAGACTGTCGAAACGCTTCACACATGTTGTCAAAAGTCCCTTTGAGTCTGAGTTCTGTAATGGGCGTGTCGAAGCATTTCCAAAATTCCAGCCATCGCTCGTGGGACCGTGCGTACCTTCCAATCTGCGTCACTGATTTATCAACATAACTACCCCATATAGAATCATTTCCCGAAACTTTACGAACAGATTTGGCAATGCACTGTCCTTTATGTCGCGTTCGCGCACGCACAAGGCCTAAGTACACCGCAAAGGCCATTTCGCCGTCGCTCTTAGAGATGTATGCGTCGATTCCTATCCCGAGAAGCTCATTAAAGTGCTTTGGATCTTGCGAAATCGTCAGCATAAAAACTGGAACCTCAGGAAATCGCTCTCGAATTTCCTTTGCGTACAGAATACCGGTTGGCTCATTATCCCAGATAATGTCTATTAGAACGGCATCGTAGCTGCCTACTTGAGAAATGGGTATCCCAGCTGCACGTGGTGCTACATCAGTATCTTTAATACCGTCTTGGGAGTCGACTTCTAGAGGGAAGGAGACCGTCCCGTCGGAATGAAGCGATTTCCAGCCTAATTCAATAACGTTTTTGAAAATTTCTCTGTCTTTTGGCGAATCATCAATGTACAGGATTTTCATTTTTCTTCTCCGTGCGTACTTTTCTGGCGCACAATGTAAAAGCAACAGTTGTATCATCCGCTACCGGCGCTCAATCTTCCGCCCCATTTCTCGATTGTGCCTTTTTGTGCATGAAGTCCACCCCACATGTTCATCATGCTGTCGACCCTACTCTGCGTAAATTGCTGGTTGCTTGTCACGCTGATTGATACGCCTGTGTCGTTTGATTCAATAGTCAAAGCAATACAAAGCGGCTTGCCACGCCACTGTTCGCTGGACTTTTCATAGTTTTCGATTGGATTGCGAATCAAATGCCCCACAGTAACTTCAAGGAAGCTCTTACTCGCAAATACTCGTTCGTTAACAGGTTTACCTGGAAGAGAAATCTCACATCGCATGTTTCCTTTCTGGCACTTTAGGCTGTGAGGTGAAATGGTATCAATTGTCCAGCGTTCGGACGACAAATACCTTTCTGACAGCTGTTTTGCTGAATTGATAACTCGGTCTATGCTTGGAGCGCATTGTTCGAGAAGTTGCTCAATATTTGTATCTCGTGTTTTGAATCCGATTGGAAAGCATTTTGACAGCGCATCGATAAAAGATTCGCTTGCACGTTTTCGATCCGCTTCGGATTGTGCTTGTAGACTTGTGGAGTATCTGTCGTGTGCAAATTCAGTTCAGAAATAAGACTGTCCCGGAAAGAACTCTTGAAGCTCGTAGAACGAGGTAACTTTGCGAACGGCACTGAAAACGAAGGAGAACACGTGTGGTCGCACAAACGACGGAATGCATTGTTTAATTGAAGGTATGCTCTTTTTGAATTGATTTATGAGAGCTTCGTCGTGCCTTGCGAACTGGGCGAGAAAGTTGACCACCAGCATCTCGGCTTGCCCGATCGCGAACTCAAGCTCTTTGTCGAGTAGTCCAGCCTTAAAGAGGTACTCATACGAGGGTGCTTGTTCTTGGATTAGTTTCGACCAACTGTGCCCCAAGTCCAAAAGGGATTGCGATGAACCTTCCTTGGCAAGACGCTCGGCTAGTATGCGTATAGCACATGTCAAACTTGATAAAAAAGAAGGATGCTCATCTAGATACTCATTAAAAGAAATGGTCGTACCTAAAGGCCCTTTGAGTTTTTTAACGAGCGATGACGGTATTTTATCTGTTAGTATAGATTTTGAAAGGAAGTTCTGCACAAATACGGCAGGTGCAGTAGAAACCAAGATCTAAAAGCATTGTCAATTCTTGCGTCAAAGAATAATCCAGGTACAAAGTCGAATGCGTTCTTCTCATGAATCGAGTTAAGGAGCAAGGCATCCCCGGCGACCGTCAAGAACAACTCAAGCCTAGCAGCTGCGCTTTTGCCAGTGTTTGTTAAGCTCTCAACGATACCTTTTCCACTCGCTTGATCTGAGTACATTACATCTCGAGCGTATGCAATGGCTTTGATGTCCTCGGTTCTAAACAAACTTAGTTCAGGCCGTTCAGATTTGGTTGCTATTGCAGAGACGTAAGTTGGGCTAAGCGATTTTACAGTTGCTTCAATGGATTTTCTAAACGGCGAGATCGCGTTGAGCCTTTCCTCCTGCTGACGAAGAATTCGTTGAATGTCTGCGATGATCCGGCAGAGCGGGCATGACTCTCTAAAGTAGGAGTTTAGGCTCACAGAGTATTTTGATGCAAACTGAAATTCGACATTCGGACGGTACTTGGCAATGCTTTTTAGTTGCCTCCTGGCCGTCATACCAATTCTGTCGAAGATGACGAGTGCCATGAGGTGCTTGATCGTGTTTGGGGCGATAGAGATGAACTCGTCGATTATGGAGGCCATTGTCCCGCCGGAAGCAACGCCGTCATCGACGAATACGGCTAGTCTTGAGATGGCCTCAGGTTGGGTTAAATAGTAACCTACTCTGCCCTGACTACGCCGGAATGGCTGAGCGACGTGTATTGAGATTGCACAAGGCCGTTGGGGATTGCGATGAGCGTTTAGCTCGTGTAAAAACGCAGCGATTGGCGAAAAATAGGGATAGATCAAAGAGATTGTTTCGGGATGACTATCTTCGTCGAGTTGCGTTATGTTTTTGAGCCAAGTCGAAATTGTATCCCAGAACCAGGATTCCAATTCGTTGTAAGCATCCTTGTTGTTTATAAGATGAGCTATATCAAAAAATAGATCGTAATGGTGCGACGAGTAAACGAAATGCCCTGAACGTAACGCGCCGCACTCGGCTAGCCTATATAGGGACGCTTTGCGCTGCGATTCATGCACCCCTGTTTTTCTTCGAGTCGCTATTTGCCGGTAGGGACGTAGGGTGTTGATATCTATCTCAAGTATACTTTTTTGGCTGGTTTGCTTGGGTTGGACTCGTTTTAGATCGATTTCTGTGACAGTGAAAATAGGTGGCTTTATCGCCGCTCGATCCGCCCGACCGTCTTTGGTTGACACAAACGCGAGTACGGCGGCGACCCTGCCCTTTCGTTCAGTCACATGCTTTTCAAGAAAACCGGTAGTCGTTCCTGTATCTATTAAATCATCAACGATTAGAAGTTGCTGATTGTCGAATGAATCGGGCCATTCCGCGTTCTCTAAATCATTTATACTCCAAGTTTCCCAGTGAGGTATTCGAAGTGTTCGAGCTACTTCCCTCGCAAGGAGTCCTGATGAGGGCGTTGCGCTAACCACTGCAACAACATTCTCCAAAACTGGCTCGGAATACGAGTTCGCTTTTGCCAAAAGTAAGCTTGCTGCTGATCTGGCGTTAGAATCGACTGCTAGAACCTTCCATAACGAGTAAAAATCGCTGATGTACGCAGTATCTTCGCTTCGCCACGGAAGGTAGTAGGTACAGCCTTGATGGTTGGGGAAGTTTCGCTTTTCTGATTGCAGTCTGTAGTTCCTGCTCAAGGCCATGTACCGAGTCGCAGTAAATATCGGAAGCACTGAAGGAAAGTGACCAACCACTCTTGCCGAGGCATAATAAATTCACGTTCGCGATTGATATTCGTTTCAAAAGCTGCGATATGCGTCCCTTCGAGTGTTGAGTGCGAAACGCAAGGTCCTCTTCGGAGAGCGGCGAGTCTGAATGGAATAGCTCGTCTAGAATGTTTTTTATTGCTTGCGCAGTGTCCAAGGGTAACGATCCGAGGCCAAGCCACTGAACTGTAACTGTTCGATTAGGCAGATCCAGTTTGCTCACCGGCACGATCAAGGGCATTTCCGTACCAACATCCCCTCTCGTTCTTGCGTTGCCTAACTCGGCGTCCGCTATCCGTACAGGCGAGTCTTGACTTGCAAGATTCCGAACATCAGCAATTGCGGCAAACAGATCATCAGAAACATTTATGGTAGCCACAACGGAGGGCACTGCTTTCCGCACCATTGCTATAAGGTGGCTTGTGAAATGTCTTTCACGTGGCATGCCTACAAAGTCGAGGTAACGAGCTTTGCTGCCTATCAGTGTATTGACAATCGACTCTACAACCGTTTTAACCTGAGGACCCTCCGGTGGTAGGGTGAAAGTATGCTTTCTTGCAATTTCAACCGCTCGAATCACATTCGGTGGTGCGAAAGAAGCTTCGTTGCGAATTCTTGGCGATCGCGATGCATAATGGACCTTAACGTCAAGTGGCAGAAGAACTTGAAAGACAGTTCCTTGACAATGTTTCGAAGGCTTGTTCTCATTCCTACCTTGGGAGGTTATTTCCAAGAATGCATCGTTCGCGCCAACGAACAGATATCCATTTGTTCGCTCAACTAAATCGCCGATTAGGTGTAGGCCATGAACTGCATAGCCGCTTTCATATCGACTACCTCTAGATGTATGTCGTGAGAATGCGTTTAGCAGGTTTCCAAGCGTTCCTTTGCTCTCAAGCGATTTTAGAATGCCAATACCTCGGTCCACGCACGATATTTGTAAAAAAGGCGAGCCTCGGTGTGAATCAATCCAGTTTGCCCTATTGTTTAGCTGGCTAAAATTGATTTCAGCACTGTATTGATCACCCAGTCTGATACTGCTCTTACCAACCTCGATTGTATTGTCGTAGAAAATCTGGCTTGCAAAGATGGCCGTCGATCCATTGCTATGCTCGATCGCGTTATCAAGAAGTTCCCACAGCACAACGGACAGATAATCACGAGTTGAAAGCAATTCGGCGTTTGCAACGTAGGGATAGACAACGAGCGACGAAAGTTTATTCAGATGCAATTTGCAGATCGTGGAAACTTCGTCTGCTCGGGAGGCATGGCCCAGATTGCGTAGCGAATCCAGTGGAACAAATTCCAGCGATGTCCCATTAACAGTACCAGCCCCCCCTGCGAAATTAAGGCTCGAATTGCGAAACGGACTTTCTACCCGGTTAAGCTGAATCGCAGATGTAAAACCAGAGTTAACAAAAAAATTGGATTTTTCCTTGAAATGAACAGTCAGCTCTGTGAGTCTTTCACGCCATTCACGCAGCTCAATTGCAAGTCGGGCTAATGTTGTTAGGTCAATCCAGCGGCAGTCGAAGGTTAAAAAGCCTTGCTTTGCTTTTGCGGACCTTTCGAGGAATGTTCTAAGTTGTGAAACTGTTTCCGGATAAGATGTTAAAGTCAAGTTGCCTTTGAGTACACAGGTTGGGAATTCCATGAACACTACTCGGGACAATGTACGGAATATAACACTACAGCCGACTTGCATTGTACAAATGCAAGTCACTTTTTCTAGAGCTTTATGTAAAATTGTATTGCATCAGCGGCAATGGCACTCGGAGTATGTTAGCATGAGCGATCGACAGGAGTGATCGCATGAGCAGGGGCAAGAAGAAGCGTCGCAGCGCGGGTGACCAACTGCGGATAGTGATGAAGGGCATGGAATCAGGTGTAGAGGTGTAGACGGCATGCCGTCAGGAAGGCATGAGCCCGACGCAGCACTACGTTTGAAAGAAGCAGCTATTGGCAAGTGCAGAGGCTGTGTTCAGCCCCGCCAAAGCCGAAGGTCGAGCAGGTAGCCGTGAAGCCTAGCTGGAAGCGGAGTTAGCCTGCATGAAGGGCGTGGTAGCCGAGATCCGGCAGAGAACCTCGAGTTAAAGAAGAAATGTTTTAGGTCTTGAGTACCATGGACAGCTTCCAGCGGAACTGCAGAAGCAAGTCATCCATGAAGTTGAAAAGGCCAATACCCGCAGTGGTATGCCTGCAAAGACGTCATTAAGGATCTTGGGAGTGGCTTACAGAAGCTACTAACGCTGAAAGAAAGAAGAGGCTTGGAATGCGATGTAGGCCGAGCCTGTCAAACCGGTGCAAGTCTATGAGGTCTTACCAGAAGAGAAGCAAGCCGTTAAACACTATGCGTTAGAGCACGCAGATATTCGGTGTCGCGTACGAGTGACGTGCACCGTAGCAGATGACTCGGAAGCCAACCTTCTCGAAGACACGTGTAAGTTGGCACTTGATGGCGTCGCGTGTCCATGCATTGCCGCGGGCGTTTACGAAAAGCTTGCCGCTATCCTTCCAGACGCGTTGCAAGATCTGCTTGGACTCTGGCGTAATGTATATGACACGCGGGAATGCCGCCTTGGCTTCGGCGGCTGGGATGAGAATCAGGTCGTTTACCATGTCGACGTGTCGAGCTTCGAGGTTTCTGGCTTCTTTAGGGCGGCAGCCCGTGGCCCAGATGAAGTCCAAGAAGTCAGCAAACTGTCTGGTCTTGATGTGGCTCTTGATGAGCGCCCATTGCTCGTCGGTGTAATGGACTTCGCGGCGAGTCCGCTTGGGCTTCTTCATTTTGCGAAGGGGCGAGCTGTTGATGTAGCCCTGCTCCATCGCCCAGTTGATGACGCGGAAGACCGTGCTGATGTTGTCGTTCTTGGTGGTCGAATTCCAATCCTGGGCGTCGACCCACTTGGTGACGTGATGGTTGCGGAGTTCGGCCACTTTGAGCGTCTTGCCGATGCTCTCGATGAAGCTCTTCAGGCAGCGTTTGTGGTTGTCGTAGGTGCCTGCAGAACGGTTCACTTCCACCCAGTCGAGATAGACCTGGGTGAGCCCGTAGACGGTGTGTACGGAGGCTTTGACGGCTCCGCGATCGGCCATCAGTTTGTGGAACTGTTCGAAGGCGGCTTTCTTATCCTGGCCCAGCGTGACCCGGTTTCCGTCGATGGTGCAGACCCACCGATCTTGTGCCTTCCGATAGTACGGTTTCGGCTGCCGTGACAATCGAATGACTCCTGATTAGGGTACCCGATAAGGGTAATCATTCGCATTCGGCTAAGAAAATTCAATGGGCGGTACAGGAACCGAACATCTAGTTCTACACCAGGGAATTTGAATGAGTTGCCAGCGGCGCTCCTATCGGCGCTCCCATTTGTCGAAAGATGGCCTGATCTATCGCCTGAACAATGGGTGACAGAGATCGCGCGCCTAACCGCGATATATGACCCTAAGAAGAAAGCCGCAACCTAAACCACCAACCCGACTCGCGTCTCACGCCTGGGAGGCCTCGGGGCGTTTTGCTTATGCCTGGGCAATCAATGATGGACTCCGATCACGTCGAGACATCAGAGTTTGCCTCGTCTGCATCGAGGGCACACATGTTAGCGTCCAAGCTTTTTGTGATCGTCGCACCGCTAGGCCGACGCGTGAGAATGGACCGGCGTGAGGCGCAATCCTGGGCATATGCCGCGATCGATCGCCTATTTCCATCGCTCACCAGTTCATGCGTACTCGCAACCGAATCGCAGACAGTTCCGGAAGATCCAGGCGTCACAGTCCTTGCAGTTCTGCCGGCAGACTGGCCGCAGTTCCCCGCCAAAGCCTCGTTGCAGGCCTTGATCGCCTGTTGTAACAAGTTGGCTTGGAATAGGGCTAAGAGGCCATGGAACGACGGCAAAGAAGGGCGCAAGGCAAACGACTTTCGGTTTTCCAACTGTTGGAAATCTTCGCCGCAACGGGTGTCATCCAAATACCAAACACGTCGACCATTCGACCAGCCACACGTCGTTGGCGTTTGGGTGGGGCAATTGTAGGCTCGATGGCCATGGAGAGAGGCCAATGAGGACGTTGTACAGCGTAAGATAAGAGGGTGTGAGAGCTGAAAGAGACGATGGAGGCAGTCGCCAGCGACACAGGCAGCGGATATAACCGATTGAGTGCCTGGCGAGCCGTCCGACCGGAAATCGAACCGGACCACCCCGGCCATGCCGTGGGACTCCTCAGCATGTACCTATCAACTGCCACTCAGTTTTCAGTTGCGTAGCCGGGTCCATTTGGGGTGCGTAGCTGACGGCCGCCGTTTGCTCGTCTTGTTCGCCCATCGGGCTTTCACAACTGGACAATCATGGGCATTGAAAGCCTTTAGACTACCAAGATATTTGGGGCAATTTGTAAGTCACATTGTCAACACTGTAAGAACGGAATGAAATACCAGAAAGTTTGTATTTCCCGAGCCAAGGTGCCCTTGACGCCCGTTCGACAACACGACTTGGGGAAGCAAGCTGCTTGTCCGAGAAAAAGTGAGTAAGGCACTTCAATGAAAGTGCTGGCATTTTCAACGTGCAGCCGGGACCGGGTTCAGTATCCGGGGTCATGACAATTAGGTGGGTTTTTTTGATTCGGTCCCAATATACAAAAGGATAGATTCTCTGCTTCAAATGGGTCGGCATGTCCATCAGAAGTGAAGTGGTTCTAATCAGTTGCTCCACACCTTTATTTATTTCGTCGGTTGCACTGCTAACTTCATTTATTTCGTCCGCGCCCAGTATCGCCTTACATTCAACCAATAAAATTTCTTCAGGTACTTTCGTGTTGTAAAGCAGCAAATCTACTTCCCCCTCCCCCTTGTCGGTTTTGATGGGCTTTTCAATGCTGTACTGATAACCTGCGCGCTTGCTGAAGTGTTTTCCGATAAGATCAGCAAGAGTTCGACTTCTATTACCCACTAGATTATCAGCAACTGCTTTGGTTTTTGGATCGCGTGCGAGCAAGCGAAGCATATTGCGTTGATCCTGGCTATCAGCCACGGCCGAGACGCTCCAAACGACTTCAGCGTTGATCAAGAAAAGTGGCTGTTGGAATAGATCTGGCAACTTCGTCCGCGTATCCCACGTTAAGAATGTTGTGATTCTATCAGCAACCTCCCTTGATATACTTGCACTCTTCGAAATGACCTCAATAAACTGGTCGCGGTGAATGCTCGTGTCGGGGACACCATCCGAAGTCGTCGCTCCTATGAACAACAACATGCTCCATCTTCGAAGTACGGAAAAGAACCGTTGAAACTCGCTGGCAATGCAAACGTCAGCAACTGGGGAGCTTTCTGGAATAGATACATAGGGAATCGGGTCCAAACTCCGAAACGCGTCGACAATGATTGGTTCCTTCAAAATTCCAAAGTCAGCAATGCGTACGCGGGAACTTGAGTAAGACAATGCACGGTGCAGTAGCGGTAGAGTCTCGACCCCAATATTGGCCGTACTGCGCTTCATGAGCTTGGTGCTTGATCTACTGTGTACTTCAACAGATCGCATTGCGTCTCGTAGTTTCTCGTCAGTCTCGTACCGGAACTTCACGACGGTGGGTGATTCCATTTGCACTGAAAGCATTCCTCTTCCATATGCACGGTGAAAGTCCGCAATCCGAACATAGGATGACGCCCAATCGAGAAAACGCTTGCAGTCATTAGTCGATGGAGCTTGATCTAATTTTTGTCCTGCCGTCGGTGATTGGGTTAACCAGCGCAGGGCTTGTGACAGACCTTCTTCCGAATATTTCTCGATGTTAAGGAGGCTCGCGTCAACGTTTGTCCCGTTTTGAATTATCGAAACGAGCATTTCTCTGAGGGCGGAGCGGTCGTGATAAGCAAGGATTGAAGGAATAGCGATCGAGGGATCTAGCTGTGCAAGCATCATCGATTTATAGTGCTCGTCAAGCACAGCTTCACAATCCCTGAAGTGCTGTTTTTCGGTCGCTGACAGCATTGTTTCCTCGAATTCCTGGCAGTGAGTTCTAAATTCTTGTGGCTTGTCCTATTGAACTGCGGGATCTCTCTCTATGACTTTTGACTTTGTACTCAATGCCCGGAGAAAACGCTTATTTGGCAATTTAAAGCCCTGTATTTTTCAAACTTACCGACTGCCCTGTAGCCACAAGCAGGACAATTTTCCTGAAACAAAGTTCAGCCTTCCATGGCAATTAAGTAGCACTGATTTGCAACGCAGCGCACAAGCGAACGAGACCTTCCGTGTGTAAGGAAGAATGGACATTTTGCAAAAGTCCTCGGCCGTCAGCGTGCTGACATACCGCTGGATTCAGGGTGCGCCAATCTGGTTCAGAATTGCCTCGATGTCCCCGGACGAATCAAACATCACTTGCCCCCAATTCCTGCGTACTCCGGGAGCGATGATCGACTCATGTCGCTTCGGCTTACGGTCATCAGTTCGCCAGTTGTATTGGTTCATCAACCGCTCGAAGTCGCCGCGATGTCTGCCGTTACCGCCATTCGAGTAGAGGCGGATGACGCGGAGTGCAACCCGCATTCGATGCTCAAACACGGCGCTTGCCCCAGGGAAGCAATGGTCGATGCATGCGACTGCATCGAGGATTGCATCGGCGCAGTGCTGCGTATCGACCGTCGCGGCTGGATTATTGTGCTGCATGTCGTTGCGCGTATTCCGCGTTGCCTGAAGGCGGCTGTTTAGTGTGCCGGCCCCAGGGGGCAAACTCACTTGAGCGTGTGCCAGCAGTTGGTGGAACTTCATCTGCCCAAGGTTGTGAATGGCCTGCTTTATTTTTGCACGAAGCACAACCTCGACAGTTTCGTCGCAAAGTATAAATGCAGCCCGCAGGTTATGCCGGCAGGAGGAAAAGTAAATACTGATGACGCTTTCCAGCGCATCAACGATGTCCCGGGGCGCAGCCATCTTTAGCGCCTTTCCTTTCTATCCCCGCCTCCGGCGATCAAGCCCTCCACGGTCTTTTTCGCTTGCTCCAGCAACCGGGCGGCTTCGCGGCGGGCCTCGATCGCCTCGCGCACCTTCTCGACGACGAACTTCCGCGTCTTCGTGTCCGGCATAGCGAACGGCATTCGCATAAGCCGATCTTCCGGGATCGCCGGGTACATACTGGCGGTGCAATTCAGGTCGAGCAATTCGCAGATGATCGGCAAACGCAGGAAGGTCAGCAGCACTTCCGGCTCAATGCCCTTCGGCGTGAGCACGGCAAAGCCGGACGAGCAGACGAAGCCGTCTTGTTCCGGTCGAATCATCGCCGACAGCCTGCGGATCGGGCGGACGGTGCTGGTAATGATGTCGCCTGGCTTGACGATCCACTTCGCCCGGCTGGGTGCGTCAGCCACGCCGAGCATTTCGGCGTCCGCCTCGCCGTCGCCGGTAAGCGAGCCAATTTCGATGTAGTTGAAGGTGCTGCCGATTCGCCGCCCAGCCGGCTTGAAGATTCGCCTCGCGACCGAGGCAACATCCGCCAGCGTCAGATCACGCTCGCGCAGGCGAGCGATGACCTTTTGATACTTCGGGGTGAAGTATTCGGCGTCGAACCTCGCTTCCGCCTGCAAATCCCTGAACCGCCGGACGTAGGTCTTCTGCGGCGAGAGATCGAGCACGTCCAGCCGCAACGCCTCCATCAACCGCGACTCGGCAGCGGCGATGGACGCATGACCTTGGCTTTCCGCAGCCCAAATCTTCTCGACGATCGTCGAGAAAACCTTTGTCTTTCGAGAGTTCGGAACGGGAAGCGTACGCAAATTCTCCAGCACGATTCTGTCTCTAGTGCCGCCCGTCGATTCGCGCCGAACCAAAGCGAACCCGATCGCCGAGTTCAGATAAAGGGCGACGAAGCAGGGGTCGTAGCCGGGCTTGAGCTTGATCTTCGCGACGTCCGCGGAAATGTTGAAGGTGGGGCAACCGGGCGGGCAGACGGCAGCCTTACCGTAATGTGCACCCGTCTTAGTGAGATAAATTGCCCCCGGCTCCGATCTCGCTCGTGCTAAAGTCTGCTCGTAGGCAGGCGAGATAAACAGTCCTGAATCATAGTTGATCGACATTTCCGCGAAATGCTCGGACGTTAGAAACAAGACGCCTGAATCTTGAAAATCGCGTGCAAGATGATCGCCATCGGTGACGATCTCTGCGATTGCTTGTAGTTGATTCCATCCCTCGCCGAAAGACTTCACCGCGTTTTCAGCGCGAAGATTCTGGGGCGTGTAGTATTCCGCATCTAGGCGAAACGACGAAAAAGTAGAGAGCTTGACACTCGACCAAACGGCCATTTACTCGCCCCCTTCGCAGAACTTCAGGCCCCGTTTTCTCCCCCACTTCACGAATGCCGACGCGATGTCGTCGAGGTCATGTTCCACGATCATGTGGTTGTGGGAGTCGAGCATCGGAGCGTTGTCCACACCGACGCGGTAGATGTAGTCGCCGCTGTTGTTCTTGCCGGGGCGTTCGCTGGTGGCGAGGAAGACGTCGTAGTCGTCGGTCTTGGGATTGTAGTGCTCGCTCTTCTTGTCCTCGTTCCATGTCTGGATGAACAGGACGCTCGTTTTGGTGCCGGTGTGGGGCTTGAACGTGTTCCCGTGCAGGCCCACTACGGCGAGGATGCGTGCGCGGTCGCTTATCCATCGGCGGAGCGATTCGTCGCCGGAGTTGTTGAAGCGTCCCTGCGGTAAGACGATGGCCGCCCGCCCACCGGGGCGGAGGAATTGCAGGTTGCGCTCGATGAAGAGGATGTCGCGTCCGACGGCCTTCTCGAAGCCGCCTTTGCCCTTCTTCGCCAAGTCGTATTGCGAGAGGATGCGGTTGTCCTTGATGTCGCCGGCAAAGGGCGGGTTGGTGAGCATCACGTCGAAATCGAAGAAGCGGAAGTGTTCCTGATTCCGCTTGTCTTCGTCGGCATCCTTGAACCGTCGCAAGCGCGGGCGCATGCCGGCGCGGGTGTCTTCAGACCACATTTTCGTGTCGAGCGTGTTGGCTCTGTAGACGTTGGTCTTGCCGTCGCCAGCGATGGTGTTAAGCGCCTTGGCGATCTTCACGCTGCGTGGGTCGAAGTCGATGCCATACACATGAGAACCAGCATAAGCAGCTTGCCACTGATTTGGACCCTTCGCTGTAAATACGTCACCCCAAACGTGGAATATTGCGTGCACAGTAAAGCCGCAGCTACCTGCTGCGGTATCTATAACATACTCTTCGCTAGTAGGATTAAGCATTTTCACGCACATATCAATTACGTGACGCGGAGTAAAATATTGCCCTTTCTCGCCTTTACTTGCTTTGATCGACAAGTACTCAAATGCTTCGTCGATTACGGAGAGATTTGAGTTGAACAACTTCACTCTTTCGAGAGCGGACCCACAGACTTTGAGATGATCGCTCTCAAGATTAATTCGCTCGCCGGGTGAGAAAACACCTGGCCATTCCTGCATCGCCTTCGCAAAAAGTGTGTTTACTACATCTGAGAACTCTTTTGCTGTCCTCCCGCCCACGCGAAAATCAAGGTTACGCTGTCCTTTTCTTGCGCGAGCTGCCTTCGCTTCGTCAAAAAGCTTCGCGTATATAAGTTTGAACACTTCCTCAAACGCATCAACACCCGCGTTCGCAAGAACGAGATCTTCCATGTTTAGGATGACATCTTTAAGACTTGTCCGTTCTTCGACTAGGATGTTTTGCGCTTCAAGATCATCGAGCGTCCATGGTTGGTTAAGCATATCTGCAAGCGATTGACTTGCATTGGGTATCTCAGGAAGCTCTCGATATAAATTTGGGTCCTCGCGATGTAATGCGATCGTCGAAGAACCGTTGGTCCAAAGTCCAATCGGTGCACCTTCCGCGTTACAATAGCTTTTGAGCTGTTCAAGTCCGTCTTTTCTTTTAGCTTTCTTACATTCAATGATTATGTAAGGCGTGTCGAGTGTGTCTTTCTCAATGACAACGATGTCAGCCCTCTTCTCGTGAACTGTAGACCCGAAGTAGACCTCCTTCTCAACTCGAATACGATCTTTTGAATATCCATAATGATGTATAAGTTTGTAGATGTACAACTGACGAACTATCTCTTCGGGTTTTGCTGGGCGCTCTTTATCGGTCGCAAAGCATTTGAGATAGGCCTTGCCTCCTTTGTTAAAGACCTCAATTGCTTTAAGCTCCTTCGTCGTGAAGATTGTGAGCGCGTATTCTGACCCCTTCAAAATCTCGGTCAGGGTGATCGGAGTAGATTTGTCTGCCTGCGTCATTAGATGGTCTTATCTAGCTTAGTGTCGGTGTTTAAGGAGCTTTCTCAGAAATCGGTTTCGCCGTTTCTTCGAGGAATCGATCAAGGTCGCTTCGCTTGAACAGTCGGTATCCGTTGGCTGGATTCCGGTGCATCGGAATGTCACCACGCTCCGCCCACTTTCGCAGCGTGTTCTGAGCGACACCGATGTATTCGGCAGCCGCCGCCGTATGCAAATATTCGGTTAGTTTCGGCATTTCGGTTGTGTTCTCCAGCTCGCGATACGCTTCTGAGCGAACAGTCTAGCAAACCCTGCACGGTTGAGATATGCTGGCGCGCTCGATTCTCGTACCAATAGGGGCTAGGGTGACCACTGCAACCGCTAAAACGATAGAGATGTATTTGCCAACAGGTGAACCGCGTGGGATTCGCATCGCGGATATCACTAATAGTGATTCGGAAAGGCTACGGGCGATTGTAACGCACCAGCCAAGCGTCCCCTGGCGCGATGGGTGCTTCTCGCCTTTCGTACCGTAGGCGGGATCGGTGCGAATTTGAAAGTCGCGATTAATGTCAACGGAAGAGCAGTCAAAGAAAGAGATTGGCGCCGCTTTGCGGGCCCTCCGCGTGATTCTCACGAAGGGGCCGAGGCGAGTATACCCGAATGGGCTCAAGGATCATCCAGAGATAATCAAACTAAACGCTGACATCGAACGGGCTTTGTCACCATTCCCGCGACTCTTAGATGCCAAGGGGTTTTTCTGCGATTTCATGTCCTGCGACGTGCTGACTCTCGACGAACTTCCCGCCGACTGGGAAACCATCAAGTGGCTCGACCACTACATTGAACGATGTGGCGATGAAACGGATGCGGCAATGTTGTCAACTCAAGTAGCCCGTGAATTGCTGGGCAAACTACTAGTTGAAACCTGCGATCTCAATTCGATGGACAACCTGACGTTACAGAAAAAAGCAAACGAGCTAATTGAAGAACGGAGTTTGCCGCTAATGGCTTATGACAGCGAGACAGGCAATGGAGTAGCCGAACTCTATAAGCGAACCTACAAGCAGTTGCATGGAAGATCCTGGTTTGGCGATCGCCGGGGCCGGCGAAAGTCGAAATAGCCAAATACCAAAGCGATTCTATCGATATCGCTAATTGATCGTTGGGATAGTCTACGGGTTCACTTAATCCGGAGGCTAGACGATGTCACCAATTCACTTGATCCCTTCTACCGAATCTATACGAAAGCGGCTGGAGGTAACTCGCCGCGAGCGTTCAATTCTCCGTCGGCTATTTCGACTGGCGGTAGAATCGCAGCAGTTGCGTCGCGAGTTTTGCGACGGACTAGCTCATTCGGCTCAGCGAATAAAGGAACCCGACGCTGATAACGCGGAGGCGAGTTCCGATGAATAGCATTGGCGCGCCAGACAAAATGGGGAAGTCGAAACGAAATCGCTCTCCCATCACCCCGAACGTGAAGGAAGCAATCGAAGCGCTACCTGCGAACCTCGTCACCAACAGTGTCAATATCGCCGTCGAAGATGACCAGCACGAAGAGGGATCGACGAAAGGGATCAATGTCCCATTGTCGATGGCGGAAATTCTAGAGAGGACACGAAACCAGACGGCAGACTGGCCACGTCGCGTTGACGATGTACTCTTTGTGCACGACGACGAGCATGGCGTGAGCTACTTGCAGAAACCGCAATCGCTGTTTGGCTGGCTGCATTCGACTGTGGGTCGGGTTCAATGGCACACCGGAAATTCGGCGGTCAAACAGAACGAGTTTTTCGCTGAACTTCAGCGAACGGCTACAGCTTACCAAAACGTGGAAGCCTACCCACATGAGCCACCATTGCCAAAGCACTACTACGCTTGTAAGACACCGCTAGCAGGAGACGGTAGCAGGTTGCGCGAACTCGTAAACCGATTCGCTCCAGCAACGCTTGTCGATTCGGACTTGATCTTGTCGGCATTCGTCACGCCCGGTTGGGGCGGACCGCCTGGTTGCAGGCCGTGTTACGTCATCACGTCGAAATTGGGACGCGGGGTCGGTAAGTCTACGTTGGCTGAGATGGTGGGATTGCTGTGGGGTAGCTCCTTGAGTTTCTCCCATGGCGAAGACATTGAGAAGATCAAGACGCGACTGTTGACGCCAAACGCGATGACGAGACGTGTTTGCCTACTGGACAATATCAAGTCGCACAAGTTTTCGTGGGGCGAATTGGAGCATCTGATTACAGCGATGTCGATTGACGGCCATCGAATGTACCACGGTAATGGTACTCGACCGAATACGTTGACTTGGTTCATCACGCTTAACGGTGCGAGTTTGAGTACGGACCTTGCACAACGGAGCGTCATTATCGAACTCGACAAGCCGAAACGCTCGGCCTCTTGGTTGGACGACACCCGCCAGTTTATCGAGCATCACCGCCTTGAATTGCTAGCCGATGCAATCGGCATTCTCCGGAGCGAACCCGTCACACTGGAACGATACAGCCGCTGGGCCACCTGGGAACGTGAAGTACTCGCACGGATGCCAGAACCCTCGGACTGTCAAATGGTGATTGCCGAGCGACAAGGCGCTGTTGATGTCGAAGCCGAAGAGGGTGCCACGATCGAAGAGGATTTTGCGCGGCGACTGAGAATGCTGGGATACGATCCCGACCGCGAGTGGATCTTCATCTCCAATCAAGTCGCCAATCAATGGTATTGCCGTGCGCAGAATGACCGAGTGACTACGACACAATCAACAAGAATCCTCAAACAAATGGCCACCGAAGGACAGTTGAAGCGGCTACGAGAAAATCGCCGCGGCGACCTTGGACGTGGGTTTCTCTGGACAACAGAGACACTCTGCACAACGATCACCTTGGATCTGGAAAGCAGAATCGCAAAGCAGCAACGGGACTGACGAACATGGCGACACAACCGACACACGCGGCACTCGACAGAGCAGATATGACACTTGTGTCGCTTTTTTCCTATTGTGCTTTTTTCTGTGCAAGGCCAGTTCAAGGACCATTTGAGGCCGCACAAGTGTAGAGCGCACAATTCAGCAAAAGTGTCACACGCGACACAAGCGGCAGGCTCTGGCTGGAAGTCGAGCGAAACGGAGGGGAGGGTATATCCATATCGCGCTCGTCGACCTCTCGCGATGGTTCACGCACTCGCTCTCGCGCGTGCGCGTGAAGCGTTGCGGACTGCACATACGCCTTCGGAACAAAACTATTGACTACCCAACCCGAACCTTTGCGCGAGAGAAACGAACGGAGAATCACAAATATGCAACTGTCAACCGACGCCAGACCACTTGCACTTTTAAGCCAGCAAAACGACTGGGATTGAAAAATGATCGACCTTTCACAACCTGGTGCGATCGAGAAGCTTGCTGACTTGCTGGCCGATCGCGTAATCGAACGCATCTCAGAGCAATCGCGTGTTCTCGTTTCGCGCGAGGAGTTATCAACGCTTACTGGCCTGGGCATGCGCACTATCGATCGCATGGCAAAGGGAGGTAGCTGGGAACGGGACGAACGAGGCAACAAATATTTTCGCGAGTCTGCGATCAAGCTCGAACCAATTCGCAATGGTCGCAAAGTTATGTTTGACAAAGTTAATGCACTCGCAGCGATCAAAGCTGGAAATTCAAACCGATAGTTCTTACACTCATCGTTGAACGGCTAGGCTGATCACCGAACGTCAGTTTCTCGACTGACTGCCGTTCACTTACTTTTCGAGAACAACTTGAGAGGTTGTATCTTATGGCATCTTTAAGCCACGTCATAAGTCGCGGTCGCGACAACTGGGTAATCCGCTTCTACGTCCGGAAACAACGCAAAACCATAACGCTCTCCGGTATCGACGAGCCAACGGCGAAGATTTGGCAGTATCACGTAGAGCATCTGGTTAATGTTCTTGATCGATCGGCGCCATCGAAGCCAACCTTAGCATGGCTGAGCGGACTGAACGCACAGCAGTTAACTAAGTTGGCGAGCGTCGGACTGATTGATGCTCCAGAACAGATTGAAGAGCCCCAGCAGACCCGAATGCTCCTGGCCGACTATATCAGGGCTCACTTTGAGTCGGTCGAAAGCGATCAGAAGGAGACGACCAAAATCTTCTATCGTCACATTCGCGGACGCCTGAATGAATACTTCAAAGGCAAATACGTTGACGAGATAACTGCGATCGACGCGAAGAAGTTCCGAGCTTGGCTAGAAGCAGATTCCAACAAACGCAACAAGGCGAAAGAAGACGGTACACCCGTTCCACTGTCAACCAACACGGTCAGGCGTCGAATCGGTGTGTGCAAGCAGGTGTTCGGCCAGGCCGTCAAAGATGGAATTATCGCGAAGAGCCCCTTTGAATCGCTCGTCTCGACCGTCCGCAGCAACAAAGCTCGCAAGTTTTACATACCAATGGAGACTTTCAGCCTCGTACTCGCGAAGGCACAAGAATACGCCAAGCAATCGCCAGCAAATGCTCACTGGCCTGCTCTTCTCGTCTTGGCGCGAGTAGCTGGTCTGCGAATGCCCAGCGAGGTTTGCCGTCTCACTTGGGCTGACGTCGCGTGGGAGGCAAAGCGACTGACCGTGTACAGCCCGAAAACTGAACATCACGAAGGGAAGGAATCTCGCGTGGTACCGCTCTTCCCCGCGCTAGAAGCTGAACTGCTTAAGCTGTACACGCTCGACGGCGAAGCCAGCAAAGACGATCGCATTTTCCCAACGATCTCACCCGAGACAAATTTGCGAACTGGACTTCTGCGATTCATCAAAGCTGCCGGTGTAAAGCAATGGCCAAAGCTCTGGCACAACCTGAGAGCAAGTGCCGCCAGCGACATGGCAAGAGCATTACCGGCCTACGTAGCGACAGCGATATGCGGTCATTCTGCGGAGGTAGCCAGAGAACACTACTGGACTGTTCGCGACGAAGATCTGCAGATGGCTTTAGGCTCGCCCGAAATCGGCGCTCCCATCGGCGCTCCTACCAGTGGGCAGAACTCGGCAACTGAGGGCGATTCGGCAGGCGAAACAGACCAGCCCAAAACGCAAAAAACCTCGGAAAACCAAGGGTCTGGCTTGCCGGAACTTGCCAGCGACTGCCATTTCAATGGGCGGTACAGAACTCGAATCTGTGACCTCAACGATGTCAACGTTGCGCTCTAACCAACTGAGCTAACCGCCCGATCGTGGGGAGCTGGACGCTCCATGGTGTTTGAGTTTCGCTTGTTGGGTCCGGGGCGTCAAGGGGGTTTTGGGGTGGGAGTTGGCTGCGGGATGGCAGCGTGGGCGTCGGGTGTTGAAGAGCTTGGTCACCGGGTATGCTTGGTCTCTGACTCAGACATGCTTGGTCCGTTAGATATGGCTGTTTTTAAGTTATGCCATTTGAACGCTTTATCGTCATGCTCTTCGGCTTTGGCTGAACTGTCGAGGGATGTCTGGTCAAGTGATCGAGTGACTGCTCGTGGCCTCACGATTAATTGGTGGGCGTTGGTGTTGATGGTGGATGTTGATGTTGGGAGTAGATGGTCGTAGGTAGAACAAGTCAATTCGAGAGGTCAATCCCGGCGGGATTGACCTACGGGAGCTGGTTGATGCGCGTTCAAAAGGCGGCGGAGTTGGCGTTGGCCGATGGGTTCGCAGCTATCGAGAAACAATACAACGTACCAACTGCGTTTCCGCCGGCTGTGCTCAGCGCGGCTGAGCATGCAATCGATAGCAAATCTGACTCAGCTGATGTGCCGCGGATCGATGCTACCGATATTCCTTATGTGACTCTCGATCCGCCTACCTCAACCGATCTGGACCAGGCTTTCTTTCTTTCGCGCGATGGCGATGAAATCATCCTCTCCTATGCCTTGGCCGATCTGACTCGCTTTGTGCCAGAAGGCGGTCCCGTCGAATCAGAAGCCTGGCAGCGCGGTGTCACTATCTACGGCGTCAACAAAGTTCCGCTCTACCCTAAAGCCATCTCGCAGCGCGCGGCTAGCCTGCTGCCCGATGGGCCTCGACCTGCCGTTCAGGTCAACGTGGGGATCAACGCGCAAGGCGATCTTAGGTTACATAACATCCAACGCATCGTATGCGCCAGTCGAGCTAAGCTGGCTTACACTTCGGTCGACCTGCAATCCATTCCTTATCTCGAACAGTTTGCCCAACGAATGTGGCTGAACGAAAGCCAACGAGGCTCGGTGCGGTTCGAGTTCCCACATCAAGAAGTTGTTGCGGATCCAACAGCACCGGGCGGTGTGCGATTGGAACTGAAGTCGCCTTTGTATTCTGAGATTGTCAATTCGTCCTTGTCCCTAGCCGTCAATATGGTGCTTGGCGAACTGTTGATGAAGGCCGAGGTAGGCCTGTTTCGCGTTATGGATGAACCAGCTAGCCGAGCCATCGAACGCCTGCGCCGCGAAGCTCATGCTCTCCGAATTCCTTGGGCCCCTCACGAAACCATGAAAGATGTTCAACGTCGGCTCGACCCAACCAACGTCGTTCATCAACGATTCTTGCTGATCGTCCGACGCGCGAGCGGCCGAGCAAGTTATGCCAACTACTCATCAGATAAAGTACCATGGCACGCCGCCATCGGTGCCACTTATGTGCATGCCACCGCTCCGATGCGCAGATTGGCCGATCGCTACGTCTTGGATTTGGCTTGCCTGCTAACCAAGAACGAACCTGTCCCCGATTCATTACTAGCCAAGTTACATGCCCTGCCCGAAGTCATGTCGGCTGGAGAAGGCAAAGCCAAAGGCGTCGAACGCGCGGTCATCGACTTAATCGAAGTTGTGTCGCTGCAGGGACGCATCGGTGAAGTGCTCGAGGCAGAAGTCGTCGATGCGGAACTGGGCATCGTACAAACACATGATTCCGCCATTCGCTCACGGGCTACACAACTTGGAAACGTATCCAACGGCGATATCGTGCGCGTGCGTATTGATAAAGCCGATTTGAGAAGCAGGCAGGTTGTGTTAACTGCTCTTCAAGAACGATAGATGGAACTGACTGAAAATTGAATGACGGAAAGTTATCCTGCGCGGAGGTTAGGTTGCCTGAGCGGCTTGGGGAGATGATTCTTTAACTGCGTGCCGACTTGTTTGGCCCAGCCCAAGGGGCGGTCACGCCAGGTTACTACTTGCCAGCCGGATTCACCTGGTCCGTGGATCGAGGTGCCGGTGAAGTAGGTGAGCGCTTCTTGATCGGTCAGTGAGCGCATTCGCTGCGGCTGGCAGATGGATCTCGCAGTGGCATTCAACACCGCAGCAGGATAGGCGGGTTGCCAGTGCTGACCGAAACGTGTCGCAAGCTCGACGCCGCCGTGCGCGATGTCACGCCATGCGTCAGGGATCGATTCCGCAAACATGGCCAGTTGATTTTTGCCCATCGTTATCAATGCTGACGATGAACAAGTGCTCCACTCTTCAAGAACACTAACATCCGTGATGCGTTGCCATGTATCCAAACTGCGCCTGGTAGATGCAGTATGGTGGCTGGGGCTGGTATGGGTATAGTGCGAAGCGCTGGCCGCGGTGGTTGCCAGCTCATCATTGGATACATCAGGACGATGCAGCGCTGCTGCAAAGCCGCCGGCGCAGTGATCGCGATGTGGCCAGAGACGATAACAGCCTGCATGACCAGGCGTCTGCCATGGCGATAACTCTTCGAGTACCACAGGCTGCCAACCTGGCAATCCCTCGTGCAACCAATTCACTATGGCTTCGTTCTCTGCATAGGCAAACGTGCATGTTGAATACACCAGGCGACCACCTGGACGAACCAACTGTATGGCGGATTCGAGGATCGTTTGCTGACGCGCTGCACAATGATTGACTTGATGATCCGAAAAAGCGGACAACGATTGCTTACCGCGGCCCACTAATGATTGACCTGAACAGGGAGCGTCGACCAGCACACAATCAAACTGCTGGCTCATCGCATCGACCAAGCGATCAACGGTTTGATGCGTCAGCATGTAGTTGCTAAAGCCTGTACGCGCCAGGGTCAGTTGCAAGGTATCGATGCGCGAAGCGATGACTTCGTTGCTGACCAATAAACCGCTACCATCCAATTGCTCGAGCACGGCGGCTGATTTGCCGCCAGGGGCTGCGCAGCAGTCGATCACCGTTTGGCCTGGTTGCAATTGCATGAGCGTCAGTGGCAATAGCGAGGCCGCGTCTTGGACTGCGTAATCACCGGCTGCAAATTGTAGAAAGCTGCCGGGGCGCACCTGGCTGTCGATAAGGAAGCGGCCAAGGCTGGTCCATGGTACCGATTGTGTTTCAAAGGGCAGCTCGGCCAAGCCTAATCTGGGTCGGATGCAACGGTAACCAAACTGGTCGATGGCTGAGGCAAAATCATCTAATTCAGAAGCTGAGAAGAGCTCGGCCAGTGGACCAAGAGTGGAAGCGAGTTGCTGCATGGGTCTGACGGAAAATTACGAGACGAAAAATGTCAGGCTCGTTCATCGTTGCGATTGAGGTCGGAAAGCGTGTTGAACGACCAGCGACTTGGCGGCGCTGTGGTACTAACGCGCGCGACACGCTCGCCGAGCGAATCGAGCAGGCCGTGCAACGAAAGCTGACGCAAAGTCAGTCGCTGCATGATAGGTGGCAGCAAGTCGCAATGATAGAGCGCAGGCAGCGGTTGCCATTGCGAGTCGAAGTAGACCGCTGCGTCTACTGCATCGCTTGTGTGTCGCGCGAGTTCTTCATACCACGAGCTTTGCCAGTGTTGTTGATCACAACTGACCAGCATCAACCAGCCCGTTGATCGCGACCCAGGCTGGCTCGCTGCCAGATGATGTTCGAGCGCAGCGGCCAGGCCAGCCAGTGGTCCTGAATCGGGCTGAACATCCACTACACAGGTTATGCCGAGATCGATGTAGCGATCCGCACGGTCAGCTACTACAGAAACGGTGTGGCCTGCAGTACGCAATTGGTCAGCGAGCGCTAGTAACTGCGGGCCGCTGTGCGTTGGATGGCGGGCTTTGTCGCTGCCGAAGCGGCGGCTTTGCCCACCAGCGAGAATGTAAGCAGGAAGCAATATCTGACCAAAAATTAAGGACTAAAACTATCTTCGTAGGTTCAGTAGCTCGTCGAAGAGTTGCTGCGTGGCCGTGATGACTCGAGCGTTGCTTCGATATTGCGTCGAAGCTAACACCAGGTCGACCAGGTCACCACCGATATCGGTGTTGGATAGCTCCAGCGAACCAGCCACTACGGTGCCGATACCGTTTTCACCGGGACGACCTTCGATAGGCAAGCCGGTGTTGATGCCTTGAGCATACATGTTTTGTCCGCGCTGTTCCAAACCTTGTGGGTTGGCAAAGCGGGCCAGACGCACCTGGCCAAGATCGCGCGATACACCGTTGCTGAACACGCCACGCACTGTGCCATCTTCACCGATGACGTAACTAGTCAGCGTACCAGGAGGCGAACCGTCTTGACGCGACGCAGCCAGGCTGGCGTCAGCCGTAGCGAGACCAGAAACTTTACTGAAGTCGATATCGAACTGCAGAGGCGAAACGCTGGGCAAGCCGCTACGATCGATGGCGACTGTCGTCTTCGTGGCTGATATGAAGTTGCCGTTGCCATCGAACGTAAGCAAACCGGTACCAACCGAAATACCCGAACCAGTGGCGGGTGCGTTGTCTGCCGAGTCAGCGAACCAGCGATAAACGGTGGCGTTATCATCGCGGCTCTGCAACACAGCGGTGACTCGAGTACGAATCGGCAAGCCTAACGTGTCATACGAAATGAAGTCAGCTACCGCGCTTTGCCCCTTGGCCGATTGCACACTACCAAAGGCTACGTTCGGCGTAGTGACGGTACCAGTCGGCGACTTGATACGGAAGCTGGTCAAGTCAATCGACACGGCATTGTCTTCGCCGTTGTTGCTGACGAAACGAATCTTGCCGTTGCGAATATAAGCGCCAGGCAGCAGCGTACCCGTTTCACCTGCAATTTCATTCACTGAACCCGGCATCGGGTTGGCCGAGTCGAGGCTATCGGTCTGGATACCCATGGCGTCTTCCATGAAGGTAACCAGGTCCTGCAGCGTAGAAGTATCAGTAATCGTAAACGTCTTGTCTTCCAGATTACGACCACCTTTGCGAGCGCTAAACGTCAACTCACCTTCCGAAAAGACATTCGAGTACGATAGATTATCGCGTTTGAGCACATCCACTAGCAACGTGTTGCTGTCGACCTGCGGGCCATCCAAGTCAACTTTCTTGTTGCCTGAAATGTTGAGGTCGCTAATGGCCGCATCAGCTTTGCTGTCCGTGTAGTCTTGTCCCGGTGTGATCGTATCGACCAGGTAAAACGAGTTCTGGTCACCGGCCGTGTTGCGATAGATGCGAATCGAATCGTAAGCTGGAAAGCCACCGCTCGGTGGCGGCACTGGCGGCGTTGGAAAGTTTGTCAGGTGTACGCGGCCATTGACGATATTCTGTGGTCCGAGCAACGCCGAAGGTCGCGTCTCAGGTTCACCAGCTTTGTAGTAGGTGATCATGTACGAATAGTTGCCGTCGAGCGTCGAATTGTTGAGCGCCGCGCCGCCAGCAGCGCCAGTATCAGTAAAGCTGGCACCAGTTGCTATCGTGCCTAGCTTTTTAAAGACTGAACCATTTGCATCCGTACGATAGATACTAATCTGGCTGTACTCACCCGGCGCAGTGGGCATCGGGTTCAGCGTGATGGTGTTGTCATCGATTCCGTTGCCCACGGGCACCGTGACGGATATGGGGCTGCTCGGTACGCTCTCCTTGCCGGCAGCGTCAACGTAAGCGAGACGATATTGATACGTCGCGCCTTCCACAATTGAGCCACCACCTTGATTGTGTGCCACGGTCACACCGGAAACGTTTGCATTGGTGGCAGCGGCGACATTCATCAACGCAACGTCGGGACGCGGCACATTGGCATCGCCAAGCGTAACGCTTTCGATCACTTCCGCCGTATTGGCGATGTCGCCTTTGGGCGTTAACGTGCCTTCCATCACGACGTTCTCAGTCGCTTTGGCCACCGCTTCCGAGCCAAGCGGAATCGTTAGCGGTACAAGGTTGGTTGTCTGCACGCGGAACTGTTCGTCAATACCATAACCCAGCAGTCGATTGCCGTTCGAGCTGACTAGTTGATTGGCGCTGTTGAGTTTGAAGTTACCGTTGCGAGTGAACAGTCGCTCGTCGTTGGTGCCTTGCACCATAAAGAAACCATCGCCTTGAATAGCCAGGTCTGAAGGCGTGGAGCTGATCTGCAGTGTGCCTTGCGTGAACTTGGGTGTGATGGCTGCCACTTGCACACCCAGCCCCGTTTGCCTGGGGTTGGTACCACCGTTGTCCGCAGTCGGTGCTGCACCAAGAGATAATGTCTGCAAGAACTGGTTGGCAAAGACAACATCCGAGGACTTGAAGCCAACGGTTTGCGAGTTGGCCAGGTTGTTGCCCAGCACGTCAATCTGAGTTTCGGCCGCATTGAGACCCGTCAGGGCGGTACTGAGCGAAGAGGTCAGACCCATGCGATTACCCCATATGAAAATGCTAGCAGCCGCCTGAGCGCCCCCGCGCGCTTAACTGGCTGCTTGATCTATCTCCCGAATGTTGTTCATATCGACAGTCGAGTCACCAATATGCACTTTCACTGTACGCTTACTCTTGTCTTTGTCGTCAGTTTCTACCGTAACTTTGTCAACTACGCCGGTTACCGACTTTGCTTTGTCATCTAAAGCCGTGATAGTCTTCCCAATTAAACCGCTAGCCATGGTCAATTGTTGGCCGGTGGCAAAGGCAGTCAGCGTCTCGGTGAGTTGATTCGTCGAGCCAATTTCGCGAATCTGGCTGATCTGGGTAAGCATCTGGGCGTTATCCATCGGGTTCAGTGGATCTTGGTTTTGCATCTCCGTGACCAGCAAAGTGAGAAACTGGTTCAGATCCACGTCGCGCAAGTCATTGCCGGTCGTTTTGCCTGCATTGGTGCTGCTGCCTGTTGAGGAGTTGTTATTCGTGCCTGTTACGGATGACATGATTGGCTCCAGCTCTGACACAAAATGTAGGACAAAAAAATCGCGAAGCGGGCACTATCTCAACAATCGGCATAAGGCGTCAAGGCGTTCAATCTGTCTGGACACTACTGGGGGGTTTTCGGTAAGGTTCGGCCCGGACCATTTTTGTCTTTCAATTTTTTGTCAGGCCGAGCGGACAAAAAATGGGCAGACAAAAGAGGAAGAGGAATGGGAATGAACTTCATCGCATTATTAAACAAGTACCGGGACCTGGTTCTGCCCGTAGCCATCATTGGCTGCGTGGGAGTGATCTTGGTACCGCTGCCAACGATACTGATCGATATTCTGCTCGCAGCCAACGTCGCCGTGGCGATCCTGGTACTGCTGACCACGATCTATATTCGTACGCCGCTCGAGTTCAACGTGTTTCCTACGTTGCTGGTGGCTACAACACTAGCCAGACTTGTGCTGAACGTGGCGACCACGCGATTGATTTTGACGCGAGCCGACTCGGATGCCGAAGCGGCAGCCGGCGGTGTGATTCAAGCATTCGGACAATTCGTGGCGGGCGAACGCATCGAAGTCGGCATCATTTTGTTCGTGATCATCGTGGCCATTCAGTTCTTGGTCATCACGAAAGGTGCCACGCGCGTATCGGAAGTCGCAGCTCGATTCTCGTTGGATGGTATGCCCGGAAGGCAGATGGCCATCGATGCCGACTTGAATAATGGCGTTATCGATGAACAAGAAGCGCAGCGTCGGCGCGAACAAGTGCAACGCCAAGCCGACTTCTACGGTGCGATGGACGGTGCTAGTAAGTTCGTGCGCGGTGATGCCATCGCGGGTATTCTCATTACGCTCATCAATATCATCGGCGGTTTGTACGTCGGCATGATGTACGCCGACATGACGGTCAGCGAGTCTTTCGCTCTGTTCACCCGATTGACGATTGGTGATGGATTAGCCAGCCAGGTGCCAGCCTTCTTGATTTCGTTAGCAGCCGCCTTGCTGGTTACTCGTAGCACTCAACAAGTCAACTTGCCCATCGAGTTCTTGAACCAGTTGGTCTCGCGCCCCCAGGCGCTGGCCGTGGCTGGTGGCTTTTTAATTCTGCTTATCTTCACGCATCTGCCGACGCTGCCACTGCTTACCCTGGGTGGCAGTTGCGTAGCGCTCGCTTACATGGTCCAGCGACAGAATGCAGACCTGGCCAAGCGTCAAGTGAAAGCGGCTCAAGATGCCGAGGTGGCCAAGCATCGTCCCGCCGAGAAGAAGGCGCAGGATTACTTGGAAGTCGACCCGATGCGCATCGAAATCGGTGCAGCCCTGTTGCCGCTAGCCGATCCGAGACGTGGTGGCGACTTGATGGATCGCATCAGTTCGGTGCGAGCTATCCTGGCTAGCGACATGGGCATCTTGTTGCCCAAAGTGCGCATGAAAGACAAACTGAATTTGCCTGAGACGGTGTATGAGATACAAATCGCGGGCAATCGCGTTGATCGCGGTCAAGTATTGCCTGGTCGCTTGTTGGCCGTGAACACGGGGCGAGCTACGACTCAACTGCCCGGCGATTCCGTGAAAGATCCAGCCGCTGGTCGCACGGCGTATTGGATCTCGCCGGAGGAACAACCTCGTGCGGAACTATTCGGTTACGAAGTGGTGACGCCCGCTGCTGTCATTGCTACTCACTTGCAGGAAGTGGCTCGACGACATGCAAGCGAGTTGTTGACGCGCGATGCAACCAAGGAACTAGTGGATCAACTCAAGGCAGCCAGCCCGACGGTGGTCGACGAGCTGATACCGGGCATTATGAAGCTGGGCGAAGTGCAGTGGATCCTGCAAGCCTTGCTGCGCGAAGACATTCCCATTCGACAGCTTGGCACGATCTTCGAAGCGCTCAGCGATTATGCGCCGCGCTGCAAAGATGTTGTGCTGAATGAATTCGTGCGAGCCAAACTCTCGCGCACCATCTGTCAGCGCTTCCGCGATAGCAACGGTCAAATGCATGTGATCACGATCGATCCTGCCATGGAAGATCGCATTGTGGCTGGTTTCGAAATCGATGGTCGCATGATTCGACTGCGCATGTCACCGCAAGCTCAAGACATCACGGTCAGTCAGATTGCCAAGCAGCTCAAGGCTTTGACCAACGCTGGTCACCGCCCGATCATTGTTGTTTCGCCGCGCATACGTCCCGCAGTGGCGGAACTTGTGCGAGAGAAGCTACCGAATCTCATCGTGCTCAGTCATCAAGAGATCTCGGCTCAGACCAATCTAGTATCGGTCGGAATTGTTACGGATCCACCACTTAAGTAGCGAATCATTTTTGTCGTTCAATTTGCAGTCAGAACTGACCAAAAATTGAGGGACAGAACAGCCAACCAACACGGAAGTTTAGCCCGATGGAAATCTTTACCTTTCGCGCTCGCTCGCTGCAAGAAGCACTCATGTTGGTCCGCCATGAATTGGGGCCTGATGCTTCGGTGATTCAGACTCGAGAGATCAGCGGCAAACTCTTTGGTTGGTTGGGCAAACCACAAATCGAAGTGCAGGCCAGTCGCGATGCCAAAGTAATGCGTCGACTGAGCGATGGAAATGCGGGGCCGCAAGACGCCTTTGGTATGCCTGCCGGGGTCGCAGTGGCGGAGCGACTGCCACAAGTTTCGTCGCCACCGCAACCGACTGCCGACGATCGCTTTGATATGACCGAGGAAGATGTCGATAGCCCAAATGAACTGCTGGGTTATGCGCGCGAGGCTGAAGCGACGTTGGATGATGTAGGGACAAGTGCAGCTGCACACCAGTCCGCACAGCAATCATTCCACCGCGTTGTGAACGGAAATGGCTCGGGGGTCGCTGCAGGGGACTACAGCGCCACTGTGGGACCAAACTATTTGACGCCGGCTATGTTCGAAGTGTTCACCGAGATGTTGGACGCTGATGTCGATCCTGATGCCGCGCGCTTGATGTTGCAAGAAGTTGCGCTGCACTGTTCACCTGCGCAGCTAAACGATCCCTGGTTGATCAAAGGTCGACTGTGTCAAATCATTCAACAGCGCATTCGCGTCTCTGGCCCAATTGATATTCATAGCGGCCAGCAGCAGATCGTAGCCCTGGTTGGACCGACGGGCGTGGGTAAGACGACAACGCTCGCCAAACTGGCTGCGGGTTTTCATTTCGATCAAGGCATTCAAGTCGGCATGATCACGCTCGATACGTTTCGTATGGGCGCAGTGGATCAATTGCAGAAGTATGCGGACCTGTTGGGGGCAGCCTGCGAAGTGGTCGCTTCGCCCGATCAAATGGTACCCGCCATTTACCGACTACGACATTGTCCGCTGATCTTGATCGATACAGCCGGAAGATCGCCGCGCGATCAGACGCAGTTGAAAGTGCTCAAAGATTTTCTACAAGCGGCCGAGCCGACGCAAACTCATCTCGTTTTGAGCGCGGCCAGTTCGCCAGCGCATGCCGAGTTGGCGATGGAACAATTTCAGCAGTTGGAACCAACCCATTTGTTGCTGACCAAGTTGGATGAGGCATTGTGCCTGGGCAACTGGTATGGACCACTTGCTGGTGGCCAGTGGCCGCTGAGCTATTTGACCAATGGACAGCGTGTGCCCGAAGACATTGTTACTGCCAACAGTCGCCGCGTGGCCAGCCTGATACTCGGGCAGGTACGCACTTGAATTCGATCTGACAAAAGATCGAAGGACAGAAAATGAAATCGAAGGCAATGAAATGATCTTTGATCAATCACCCAATCGTGGTCGACCTGAGGACCAGGCAGAAGGCTTGCGTCAAATGCGCCGCGTGGATGCTCCCCATGGTCCATCGGTGCGCGTATTAAATTGGCCGCGCGTGGTGATGATTAGCGAATGCCCCGGAAGTGATGCGGGCGCCAGGTTCGCATTTCATTTGGCATGTGCTTTAGGCCGCGAGAACTTGCAGCCATCCCCTGGGACGAGAACCGAGCACAACTTGCTGGTCGACTTGGCGCCTGCCGCTAGTAGATTACCTAACGTGCTCGCGGACCTGGTACCAGCCAAAGCCTATCAGCCGCTTTGGAGTGCGCTGGCTGCGGGTAAGGCGCTCGCGCCGGCGGAAGTAGGTACACGTTACCAAGTATCTGTAGCGGCTGAAGCTGATTCAGTCCCCTGCTCTATCGATCAACTACCGCGAGTCTATGAACAGTTAGTGCGTTCGATCAGTCGGCACAGCGAAGAGTATCGTTGGATAGTCATGCTCGGGTTGGATGGTATCGTGCCGCTGGATCGGGCTTGTTGGCAAGCCGCAGATGATATTGTGCTGGTCGACAATTACGACTTGTCGGGTTGTCAGCGACAAGCGGCCACGATGCGCAGTCGGATCGATGACAGCGATCCAGAGCGAGCGATCTGGACATTGCCTAAGCGAGCGCGTTGGGTGGAGCGATTCCATCCGGCCTGGTTGAGTTTGCGGCGGACTACATCGATGCGTTGGCTGGAAGCAGGCATCGCTTGCAAGAGTTTGCCGGCAGTCGGCTGGCCGGAGCGATGTCATGCGATGACGTTGCGTGAAGGTTCGCGCAGCGACAGTGCCTTGAGGCGCAGCGCCGTGCAGGTCGCGCAAGCTTTGCGTTTGGCGGCGGCCTGTCAAGAGAGCGATGCTGTGTTAAAGTTTGAGGGCGCTGCAAAAAAGATTCAACTCGACATGCACACGCGGTCGATAACTAAAGTACCGGATGACTTCCGCGCATGAAGCGTTGGAAGGCATTAGAAGAAATTTTATTGATGACGCAGTTTGGATAAAACTGTCGCTGCAGGCAGCATGGAGGCTGATCATGGCGCGAGCCTACTCTGGCGTTTTGGGCGCTATGGCCATGACCTTTGTGATCTTGCGCGGGCTATTGTTTGGGATGCTGGCTGACGAGATTCTCGGCCTGTGCCTGGTAGTATTCACGGTGTTTGCCGCGTTGGGTTATGTAATCGGCTCGATTGCTGACCGGACTGTGTGCGAATCGGTGGAAAATCGCTTTCGCAGTGAAATAGCGCGATGGCAGACTACGGCTGGTACGACCGAAAAAGCGGAATGACCGCAAGTTTGGCATAGATTCACAAACTAGAGTTCGCTACAAGAACCGCCGCGGCAGGGATAGCTGCATGTCACATGCTTGGACTCGGCTTGGCCGACTCTGCTTGCAGACTCACGGAGGATTGGATGGCAACGACGATCGCGGCACAAGAAGACATTCAAGAAGTATGGAAGAAGTACAAAGAAGATCCGAACAACGTCGAGCTGCGCAATCGATTGATTGAGCAGTACATGCCGTTGGTTCGCTATAACGGCGACCGTATTTGGCAACGCTTGCCAGACGGCGTGGAGCTGGATGACTTGATCAGCGCTGGCATCTTCGGCTTGATGGACGCGATTGATGCGTTCGACACCAGCCGCGGCGTGAAGTTCGAAACATATTGTGTGCCGCGTATTCGTGGTGCCATTCTGGACGAACTGCGCACGATGGACTGGGTGCCGCGACTGGTGCGCAGCAAGGCCAGCAAGCTCGGCGAAGCCAAGAAACAACTCGAGACCAAGTATGGTCGCGCTCCCACCGACCGCGAGCTGGCTGAGCATATGCAGATCAGCATTCAAGAGCTCGAGAAGATGCAGATGGAGGCCAACGCCGTTAACCTGGTCAGCCTCAACAAGAAATGGTACGAGACCGACAGTTACAAAGATGTCCGCGAGATCGACATTCTGGAAGACAAGAAGGGCGAAGACCCAACGCGTCGCATCCAGAAGAGTGATCTGATGCGACTGGTTACCAAAGGTCTGAATCGCAACGAACGACTCATCATCATCCTCTATTACTACGAGGAACTAACGATGAAAGAGATCGGTGCTACGCTCGATCTGAGCGAAAGCCGCGTCAGCCAAATGCACTCCAGCATCGTAGCTCGTCTGCAAGAACAGCTCGGCCGCCGTCGTCCTGAGTTTGGTACCTAAGCCATTCATGCCATTTTTTGTCACCCAATTTTTTGTCTGGGCACACCGGACAAAAAATTGGGGACAGAAGATTAAGAGCCTTTCAGGCGCTCGATTTCTTCGCGCAGTTTGACGATCTCCGCTTCTGCTGATAAACGCGCCGCGCGCTCTTGTTCTTTCGCTGCGCGCTCTTGTTCTTTCGCTGCGCGTTCCTGTTCTTTCGCTGCGCGTTCCTGTTCTTTCGCTGCGCGTTCCTGTTCTTTGGCTAATCGCTCGCGTTCTTTGGCTTGGCATTCGAGCTCTTTGGCAATGCGTTCGCTTTCGCTAAGCCTACGATAGTACTCGCGTTCGCGCCGAGCCGCCTCGGCGGCAGTTAGCCACGGTTGCCCAGAGTTGATATCCAAGAGTTCCAAGAAATCGTCCTTGAGCTGCAGTTGGCACTGGCATAAAAGACTTTGCAGACAACTGTTGGACGGCTCCATGGGCACCATCTGACCATCGACCAGATGAAAACCTTGAAGGGGCGGATTGAGGTAGTCGGCTTCGGGGTCGAACAGAAAGTATTCTTGAATCCCCAAGCGCGCATAGAGTTTCGGTTTGTCTACGAGATCTTTTTCGGCTGTGCTGCGTGACGAAACCTCGAATACCACGCTGGGCACACGACACTCTTCCCAAATCCTAAAGGTACGGCGCGGTCCAGGGTCAGAGTCGAAGACGACGAACACATCCGGGACAACGAACTTCTTGGGATTGCCCTCTTCGTAGTAAAGCAACAAATCGCAACCAACATAGACATGTTGGTCTTGGTAACGCGTCTGGAAAAGATCATACAAACGCATGATCCAATAGCGATGCAAATCCGTTTCGCCCATTGGCTGGCCGTCCGACTCGGGATACTCGACGACTTCGTTCTGAGTGGTGCTCATAACAAATCACAGCTAAAGAGTTGCGAAGTTTTTTTCCTCGCAACCCATTATAGCGGCTCGTCAAGTGCGGCCTGCGTTTTTTTTCTTCCAATCTCTGACAGAAAATTGGGGGGACAAAAAAGAGTTCTTACCGCTTGCGTTTGCGCTTGGGCAATTGCTTTTTGATCGGTGACGCTTTGCGTTTGGTCCCGGTCTTTTTGTGGGTGGATGTTTTCAGGCCGGCCGTGTGGTTATCGATGACCTTTAGCAGCAGCGCTCGGCGAGCTAGATCGATTTGATCGATCAACACAGTTAGTTCATCGCCCAAGCGGAAACGATGGCCTTCGCGGAAGCCTTCGATGACATGACCGCGTTTTTCGAAGCGATAACGATCTTCCGGCAAACTTGCCAGCGGTACAAAGCCTTCGGCTGGTATCTCGGTGCCGCGTACATAAAAGCCTTCGGGTACGACGCCGCTGATGACGCCCTTCATCGACTCGCCAATCTTCTTGTTCAGATAATGCAGCAGCTTGATCTTCGTGACTTCTCGCTCGGCTGATTCGGCGTTCTGCTCTTGATCGGAGCAATGATGCCCCAAGCCGATCAGCATCGGAAACGGATCGCCAGGGGATGACTTGCCTTCCAGCAGTCGCTGCACTGTGCGATGCACTTGCAGATCGGGGTAACGACGTATAGGACTGGTAAAGTGACAGTAGTGATCGAAGTTGAGCGCGTAGTGAATTTCAAAGTCGGGCTGATACACAGCTTTGCTCATCGACTTGAGGATCGCATAGTTCACGGCATACTCAGTCGGCTTGCCACGGACTTTCTTGACAACCTTCTGAATCTCGAAACGGCTTTCGAGGTTTTCCGTCTTGATGCCCAAGTCAGAAACGAACTCGGTAAGCTTCTTGAGTTTGCGAGGTTCCGGCGCAGCATGAGCCCGCCGCAGAAACGGAATCTGTTTATCATCGAGCCACGTGGCCACCGTTTGATTGGCTGCCAACATGAACTCTTCGATCATCTGGTGGCTCTCGGTATAGGGCACCAGGTGAGCACCTTTGACTTTGCCGCCTTTATCTAGTTCGAGCTTGATTTCAGGCAGGAAGAGTTCGAGCGCACCGCCTTGCATGCGATTGGTTCGCAAGACCATGGCCAGCGTATGCATATCGCGCAGCAGTTGCCAGATCTCGGGCTTGAGACGCTCGCGCCATGGTTCGGAGTCTTCGAGATATTGATCGACCTGTTCGTAGTTCAATCGCTGTTGATTGAGGATGGCCGAGTTGAATACTTCCCAATGAACCAACGTGCCAGAGTCGGTCATTTCCATCAGCGCTGTCTTCGTGAACCGTATGCGGTCCGGTTGCAGGCTGGCCAGGTGATTACTGATCAGCTCGGGCAACATCGGTATAACGCGATCGGGCAGATAGACGCTGGTTGCGCGTCGTTTGGCTTCGGCATCCAGCGGTGAACCGACAGGTACAAAGTGCGCGACGTCGGCTATGTGTACCATCAACTCCCAGTTGCCCTTTTCGTTGCGCGACAACGAAATAGCATCATCGAAGTCGCGAGCATCGGCAGGATCGATCGTCAGCGTAGGCACCTTGGTCAAGTCGCGACGATCCGCAGGTATCTGCCCCTCGACAAAGGCATCGGCTTGAGCCCGGGCTTGCTCGATCACTTCGTCGGGGAACTTGTCGATCAAACCGAATTGGTGCATGACGGCCAGCGTATCGACGGCAGGATTCTTGCTCGAGCCGAGCACCTCCATGATGACGCCTTCGCCCACGTGAATGCCGTCGGGAAACTTGACCAGTTCCACAACCACTTTGTCGCCTGGTTCGACTGGCAAGCCGCGGACGTCGCCCACTTCTACTGGCGAGCCGATGGTGACACCATCCAAATGCACGATGCTCTTGCCATCGCGCACATCGTAAGAGCCCGAGAACTGTCGACGAGCTCGCTCGATGACTTCGATCACTTCGCCATCGTGCCCACCACCGCGACGTCCACTGCGCAGACGCACGCGGACGATGTCGCTATCCATCGCACCACCGGTGGCATCGCTGGGTATAAAAATGTCGTCGCTGAAATTCAGTTGAGAACCAGCGGCTGGTCGAACGAAGCCGAAGCCAGCGGCAGCTTGCCGGTACTTGCCGCTGATCGTTTTGTCATTGGCTTTGACAGAGGCCGCCGGTTTGGCGGAGCCATCTTGTTCCGCAGAACTGTTTCCGGGCAGCACCGTTGTTGGCGATTGCTCATCGCTGTCAGCCGGACTCGTTCCGCGTTTGGTCTTCGGCTTGGCGGTTGTTTTGGTGGGGGAAACGATGGGCACGACCATATGGTTGGAGGCAAACGCGATTTCGCGGTCGATTACCATGCGTTTGATCAGCTTGCGCAGTGGTCGATAGTCGTCCTCCGACAATTTCAGCAGCCGATGGATATCCTTGGGTTTCGTAGGTCGATATTGCGGATCGTAGACCAAGTCGAGAATACGTTGCCGCAGTTGTGAGACTTCAGAAGTATCAGACACAGGTGAAATGCCGTCGTATTTAAACTGAGGGGTTGAATTTCGTCTATAATCAGTGTGACGTGCAGCCGGGCTGGGTAATAGTCCGCAGGGCACACAGTTTCAGGTTTTCATGGTGAAAAATACCTAATGACCACAGAAGAAAATTCCGCGCCAGAGGACGTGGCCACACGGCTGCCCAAGGTGTTATTGGTAGATGACGATGGCGAGATCGTTGAAGCCATGCGTTACGCCTTGGAGGCCAATGGTTTCGATGTCAGCGTAGCCCGCGATGGTAATCAGGGCCTGGCGTTGACGGAAACGATCCAGCCCGATTTACTTGTGCTGGACATGATGATGCCTAAACGCAGTGGTTTCCTGGTGCTGGAAGCCTTGCGCCGCAATGGCCAAGACAAGGTCAAGGTGATCATGATTACTGCCAACGAAGGCAATCGGCACAAAGCGTACGCCGAAATGTTGGGGGTCAATGATTACCTCCGCAAACCGTTTCCGATGGACAAGTTGGTCGACAGTGCCAAACGATTATTGCAAGACAAGGCTTAGAGCTTGATCCGTATATTGTTTTTAGTTGCAGGCCTGGTCGGAGCCGCTGCAGTGGGGTTGGGTGCCTTTGCGGCTCACGGGCTGGAGGCCAAGCTGGCTGCCCAGGGGCTCGAGCCTGAAATCGTCGCCAAGCGTCTGAACACCTGCGATATCGCGGTACGTTACCATCTCGTGCACGCTGTTGCACTGCTTGGCCTGGCTGCGATGCCGTTTGATTTCGCTGGTCGTCGTCGCGGGTTAGCTGCGTTTCTGTTTTTGCTTGGCCTGTGTCTGTTTTGCGGCATCTTGTACGCACAAGCCATCGCCGGCTTGAAGGGATTCAACCTGGTGGTGCCCTTGGGTGGCCTAAGCTTTATTTGCGGCTGGTTAGTCATTGCATCGCTGGCTTTTGCACGTAGTAAAGCTCAGATCGATCTGACCAAAAATTAGACGACAAAAAACAAGCTGCCCCTTGACGACCTCCTATAACACTAGCAAACAGAACTAAGTGTTTCGCTCGGCTCAGGAGGATTGCGATGCATGCCGATCACTTTATTTGGTCCGCGTATGGGACTTGGCTACCTAGCTGTCCGCGAGAATCGTGGCCGCGGTACATTCGCAGTTGGGAACGCAGTCGGCCTGATCTGCAGGTGGACCATGATCCATATCGCTTGAATCGCATGCTTGCCGAAAAGACGCGGCGTTTTCCGCCCGTTCGTTTCAGTCCCGTGCAGATGCGAGCCATCGCTGAAGGGTTCGAACGCTGCGCCCGGAGTCGCCAGGCTTACGTTTGGGCATGCTGTATCATGCCCGAGTACGTCCAACTATTGGTCACTTGCCCGCGAACACCCGCTTCGCAGCTAATGGGATTGATGCGCAGTGAAGCGACCAAGAGATTGTGCGAGTTGGACCTGCATCCGCTCAGCGGCTTCTGCGATGCCGAGGGCCAGCGGCCCTTGATGTGGTCCCATACCAAGTGGCACCAGGCATTGAAGGAGGACCACACGATCCACGAAGCGGTGGCCTATATCAACGAGCTACCCGAGCGAACGGGCGAGGCCAGTCAGCAATGGTCGTTTGTGAGACAGTTCGAAAGCCTCGATCGCTGTCGCGAGGAATGCGAAGAGTATGAAGTCGTGATGAGTTAACTATCGGTTCATCACGGAATTTTGTTGGTGGGCCATCGCAGGGCTGTTTTGTTTAGCCCGTGGCCGAAGGTTTTGAATTTGCGCGTTTTCGATGGGTCGTGTGGCAAAGCCGTACGATTTGCCGGGCGGCAGTCAGTATTTGATCGTTGGTTTAAACGGGACGATCGAGTACGAGTACGAGTACGAGTACGAGAAAGTACGCTTTACGTTGACGAGCATTCGTTCAATGACTTCGTTTTCCGAAAGGATCGAAACACAAATTTGCGAATAATTTGTAGGGCAAATTCGTACTCGTACACTCGTACTCGATCGCCCCATCCATGCGCTACCCAAAATCACTGACCGCCGCCCGCTAACAAACTCTGCAATACCTCGCAGCCACAAATTGCGCAACAGCCGCATACTCCTGTCTGCCTAAAGCATGTGACATAGCCACTGCTGCCCAGCAGTGTGAAGCATGCTTTCGCACGTCCACCGTCTGGCGACGGTGGCTACATCTATTGGCTGAAGGCATAAGTGGTTAGCGGGTTCACCTAGCCTTCGGCCACGGGCTAAACAAAACAGCCCTGCGTTAGAAACGTTCGAGCGTTAGGGTGATCATCTCCGAAGCCGCGTAGATCCAAGACTTTCAAGCCCACTTCGGCTTTGGGATAGCTTGCGTACTCGGCCACGACGATCTCGTAAGGCTTTGACATAATCATTTGTCCTGCATTTTCTTGGTCCGGTTCAACATCTAGCAGGTCGATGCAATTAGAGTGCCTTACGGGCACGCCGCGACCGCAAGCGTTCGCTGCGCATTTCGACAGCCTCGAGATACTTAAATTCGATAACACGAGTGACACTTGCCTAAGTTTTCGTTAGACTTTCGCTCACTATGAACCCATCGGAAACTGAGCTCGCCATTGCCGAAGCTTTGCGAGAAAGTGAGCAACGCTTTCGCGCACTGGTTGAAGGTATTGCATTGGTTGTTTGGGAAACGGACGCTGAGGGCCGCTTGCCGGATGATTCGACAGCCTGGCAAACATTGACCGGTATGCCGCGGACATCGTCTTGGATCGATGCCGTTCATCCCGATGACCGCGATTCAGTGGCCCAGCTGTGGCAATATTGCGTGGCCCATCGCCATTTGTTCAACAGCGAGTTTCGGCTCAAATGCCAAGCCACAGGTTGGCGTTGGACCCAAGCCCATGCCGCGCCGATGATCGATTCCCACGAGACGGTTACCAAGTGGGTCGGCATGATCATCGATATCACCGAGCGCAAGACCGCCGAACAAAAGCTGGTCAAGAACGAGCGCCAAATGTCTCTGGCTCTCGACATAACACGCATGGGCTTTTGGACGCTTGACCCCAAGAACCAACTTGTACGCATGGATTCGCGTATGAAGAGCATCTGGGGCGAATCGATCGAAGAAGAGTGGCTGACGATGGACCTGGTAATGAGGCGCATTCATCCAGAAGATCGCGCCATGGTAGCCGAGTCGGTTAACGCAGCGCTCGACCCAAACGGCGCTGGTTACTACAAACCGACTGACTACCGCCTGGTGTTAGACGACGGTACAGTGCGTTGGGTTGCGGCCAACGGTATGACGATGTACGTCGGCCGCGGGCAACAGCGCGAAGCTATCGAATTGTTCGGAACCGTGCTGGATATAACTCATCGCAAGCTGGCAGAAGATTCATTGCGCGAAAGCGAAGAGCGTTTGCAACAACTCAATAGCGAACTGGAAGACCGCGTGCGTTCGCGCACGCAAGAACTTGTCGACAGCGAAGCGCGACTGCGAGCGACCGCCGAGCTAGCCGAACAAGGCAATCGCCAAATGCGACGGCTGGCTCTCGAATTGTCGCGAACCGAAGAGCGCGAACGTCGACGGCTCGCCCAGATCTTGCACGATCATGTCCAACAGTTACTGGTCGGCGCCAAGATGCGCGTCGAACGTTTGTCTCAAAATCAAACGGACGATGAAAACGAGGAACAGTTGGTGGGAGTGGTCACCGTACTCGATATGGCGATCAATGCTACGCGCACGCTGGCCGTCGAGCTGGTACCGCCAGTCTTGCAAACTCAAGGCTTACCAACTGCGCTGCAATGGTTGGCCGTTCACATCAAGGACCATCACAACCTTATCCTGCAACTGGATATCGATCCCCAAGCCAACCCGGCCAGTGAAGAAGCTCGCGATTTGCTCTTCCAAGCGGCCCGCGAGTTCTTGTTGAATGTCATCAAGCATGCTGGTGTCACCGAGGCCAAGCTACAGTTGGTGAGATGCTCCGGCGACGTCGTGCTAACTGTAAGCGATCAAGGTGCAGGCTTTCAGGTCAATACCGACAGCGGCAGTGAAACCACCTTTGGCCTATTCCATATCCGCGAACGCATCACCGCCCTGGGCGGCGAAATGCACATCCACAGCGAGCCCAAGCAAGGCACGCAAGTCACGGTGAGATTGAGGCAGTAGGTGGTAGGCAGTAGGCAGTAGGCAGTAGGCAGTAGGCAGTGGGTAGTGGGTAGTGGGTAGTGGGCAGTAGGTAGTGGTAAGTGGTGAATAATTAATGAGCGTAGCGAATGAGCTCCCCCTCGCCCCCGGTACTCCGGGGGAGAGGGGGTTGGGGGGTGAGGGGGCGCGATAAAGCTTGTAGCACTCTGACGCGTCGATGCTGAACGCTGTGGCTTGAAGGATGGCGCAGCTATTTACTTTACACGTAAAGTAATTCGCAACGCATTGCTTCGAACCAATGCGTTGAGCATCGGAGCGTAATCTTGCTACCAGCCCAAGTGTGCCCCTCACCCCCCCAACCCCCTCTCCCCCGGAGTACCGGGGGAGAGGGGGAGACCATTCGCTATGCTCATTCATTATCCACTCTGACGCGTTGATGCTGAACGCTGTGGCGAAGGATGCTGCAAACCTTTTACTTTACGCGTAAAGTAATTCGCAACGCATTGCTTCGAACCAATGCGTTGAGCATCGGAGCGTAATCTTGCTACCAGCCCAAGTGTGCCCCTCACCCCCCCAACCCCCTCTCCCCCGGAGTACCGGGGGCGAGGGGGAGACCATTCGCTACGCTCATTCATTATCGACTCTGACACGTCGATGCTGAGCGCTGTGGCGAAGGATGCCGTAACCCTTTTACTTTACGCGTAAAGTAATTCGCAACGCAGTGCTTCGAACCAATGCGTTTAGCATCTGAGCGTTAGCGTGCTACCAGCCCAAGTGTGCCCCCTCACCGACAAGGGAGACCATTCGCTACGCTCATTCATTATCGACTCTGACACGTCGATGCTGAGCGCTGTGGCGAAGGATGCCGTAACCCTTTTACTTTACACGTAAAGTAATTCGCAACGCATTGCTTCGAACCAATGCGTTAAGCATCTGAGCGTAAGCTTGCTACCAGCCCATGTGTGCCCCCTCACCCCCCAGCCCCCTCTCCCCCCGGAGTACCGGCCGGGGGAGAGGGGGAGACCATTCGCTACGCTCATTGATAACTTACTGCATACTGCATACTGCATACTGCTTACTGCTTACTGCATACTGCTTACTGCTTACTGCTTACTGCTTTCTGCCTTCTGCCTACTGCCTACTGCCTACTCCCGACTTCAACCAACAGCGTTCGACCGTTTTCGCCTGTGTAGTTACAGGATTGGCAGCCGGTTTGGCAACTGCATGCGCGGGGTACTAGTTGCTGACAGGTTAGAAGTTGCAGGCCGTAAGTTAGATGCTGGGAGGGAACTTCCATATCGAGCAGACGCATGCGGGCTTCTTCGATACTGCGCGCATGCATCGTGGTCACAACCAGTTGTCCTGACATGCTGGCGCGAAATGCGCATTGAGCAGTTTGCGCATCGCGGATCTCGCCGATGAACATCACTTCGGGATCCTGCCGCAACAACGAACGTAAACCTGTTTGCCAATCGAAGCCCACGTGGGGATCGATCTGCGATTGAGCAATGCCGGGGATCTCGCATTCAATAGGATCCTCAAGTGTCACGACGCAACGCTTGAGCTGCTGCGATAACCAGCGTAAAGCTGCATAAGCCGTCGTGGTTTTGCCGGTACCTACCGCGCCAGAGATGATGATGACGCCCGATGGTAGCGAAAGGGCGCTGCGATGCTGGTCCAATTGCGATTCGGTCAGCCCCAGATCTTCCAACTGCCATCGATCGGTAAAGCTGTTGACCATGCGCAGTACGGCACGCTCGCCGTGCAACGTTGGAAATGTTACGACGCGAGCTTCGCGCCGCGGCAAGCCAAATGTCAGCCGACCTTCTTGAGGTATGTCATTGCGGTAAGTCAACAGGCCGGCCATCGATTTCAATCGCGCGGTGATGCTGGCCTGTTCGCCTTGAGGCATCAACCCAAGTTCGTGCAGTCGACCGTCGATGCGCAAGCGTAAAATCATACCGTCCGGAGTTGCATCCAAGTGAATGTCGCTGGCCTGCCGGGCCACGGCCAACTGCAATACGCGGTCTACCAGGCGAGCCGCGTAGTCATCGCTGGCTGGGTTCAGTTGTTCCAGGAGCGCAGCTACGGTAACCGATGATGTTTCGCTGCCGAGCCGTTCACCAAACTGCTCTTTGGTTCGATCGACTGGCTGGTCAGTTCGGCTGCTTTCATCGACCGCGCGACGTTTCCACATGGCAGCTACAGAACCTCCATCCCGGTCAAGTATTCGGATCGAGTTATTTGTTGAGTGAGAAACTGATAGGACAGAATGTATCGCTGCAAGCGACGAGCGTCCTCTGATTGATACTGTAATCGATACTTGACGCGATCCAGTCGGTAGTTGTCCATCAAGTCTGCAATTTTGACTTGGCGCGCCGCGTCCGAAGTGGCAATCCGCAGCACATACTCCTGATACGATTCACTGGGCGCGGTGCGTAAGCGCGTCGACACCAACGATTACTTCGTCCGCAAAACCTCGTCGTCGCAATTCATCCAGCGTGACATCCGTATCTTCGACTATGTCATGCAGTATCGCAATTTGTCGAGTCACATCGTCCTTTTGTTGCAAGGCAACTGCCATGCAATGCAAAATGTACGGTTGGCCACCACTGTCGGTAACACCGCGAAACTTTTCGACCGCTAAAGTCAACGCATCATCAAACGTTGCCGTCATGCGTATCTCTCTTGGCTATGTGCCTGACAGAAAATCTTGCTGACAGGAAGTTCAGTGCTACCGGGCATTCATAAACTTAATGCAGCTCGGACTGCCAACTGCGATCGATTGATCGGTTGGATGCAGCTGACCGCTGGCAGGATCGATGCGGAAGACCGCGATGGAATCCGAATCTTGATTGGCGCATAACAAGAACTGACCGCTGGGATCGAGGCGAAAATTTCGCGGAGTCTTGCCGCCGCACGAAATGTGTTGTAGTGGTTTCAATCGCTGCGCGTGCTGGTCAAATTCAAAGACCACCAACTATCGTGCCCACGATTCGATCCGTAAACAAACTTGCCGCTGGGATGGACAAGCACTTCTGCCGTGATGCTCTCTCCCGTGAAGTCCGCCGGTAGAGTACTCACCGTATGCAGTTCGGTGAATGAACCGCTGTCGGCATCCCACCCGAGGACGCTGAGCGTATTGCCCATCTCGTGAATAAGGAATGCGAACTGGCCGTTGGGATGAAACGTCAAATGCCGCGGCCCACTGCCTGGCGCCGTGCGATATTGCTGGACCGGTTGCGAGGAGATGACCTGTGCGGTGGCATCAAGCTGGTAGATCAAGACCTGGTCGATTCCCAGATCTACGGCGCAAGCAAAGCGATTGCTCGGATCGGGAACAATACAATGCGCATGAGGTCCCTCTTGTCGGTCCGTCTTTGGTCCGCTGCCGCTGTGCTGGTTGAGACGGCTGATCGAGCAAGCTGGCCGTTAGGATCTAGCGGCAGTGATACAACGTTGCCACTGGCATAGTGCGCAACCAGTGCCACGCGTCCCGTTTCATCGACGGAGACATAACAAGGTCCGCTGCCTGTCGTTGGTTGGCTGCCCAGTCGAGTCAATCGGCCAGCGTCGTCGATTTCATACGCGATTAAACAGGCGCCCTGGCGTTTGCCATCTCGGCGAATTTCGCTGCAGGTGATCAAGCGTGGCAAACTCGGATGCAATGTCAAAAAGGCGGGGTTATCCACCTCGGCCACCAATTCGAGGTTCTCGATCCGTGCGTTGGATGTGTTCAGAATCGCGCGATAAATGCCTCGGCTCGAGCCCGAGGTATAAGTACCAATGTAAAAAGCTGTCATCGCTTCTGCTTGAGTTAGTGTTTTTGTCTTCAATTTTGTCAAGTTTGACAGAAAAATTGAGAGACGAAAAATCTCCTATAATAGCTCGGCGAATCCATGAGAGATAGGACGCGAGGCCCGACGCAGAGTTCAATAGAATGCAGTTAGCCAATACAACGGAAGATGTTATCAAGTTGCGGATCGCAGTTCAGCTAGCGCCTGCGAGCCAGCGGCGTGAGTTGCAGCGACTGTGCGAAGACATTGCAGGTGGAAAGGAGTGGCCAGCCGCGGTGACGCTCTGGCACAGAGACATCGCGACTTGGGCGATCTTATGTCGGCAGCCATGCATGCCGGGCACCCGGCCAGCATCGTCATGCAGTTGATGCAACAGCGTTCCGCCAGTCGCGTTTCCTGGAGACGCCTCTTTGCTGCATTAGTGTATCCGCTCGCGCTGGTAATGGTCGCGTTGATCATCGGTTCGCTGATGTCGATGAGTATGCTGGGCATGGTCACGCGTGAGTGGATCAACAGCTACGACGCTGGCCTGGCTGCCGAAACCAACATACCCAATCGCGTGCGAGATTTTTATGACGCCTCTGTCGGCGGCTTGTTGCTGGTCGTGTGGTGCGGGCTGTTGGCCGGCATCGCCTACTGTGTGGCTTCGCCCAATGCGTGGCTGAAGCTGGTTGGTAGCCTACCGGTACTGGGACGACCTTATCGATGGATGGAACTCTCGGAGTTGCTGACCAGGATCTCGGTCTTCAGCCAGTTTCAACCATCGCTCTCCAAGACGCTGACCTTGACGGAACAATCATTCGGCAAGCAAGCTCTTGCAGCCATCAGCAACTATATCTTGCACGCAACCGAGCGCGGCGAAGCATTGCCGAACGCTATTCACCGTACTATCGTCAGCGATGCCAGAGCAGGCATGGCCCTGACGTTAATCGATTCCCAGGACTTAAGCAGTAGTACCCTCAAGGCCAGTCGCTTGATCGACGAGATGGTCTTGGCTACGTGCGATCAACTGCGATTGATCCTGCCCCTGTTCATCTTTTGATCGTCGGCAGCATGATTTGGGGAGTGTGGTCCAGTTACTTCGAGATTCTTGTCTCCTTCCGCCGGATTTTGTTCTGGTAAACCAACAGAGATTGACGGACGGAAAATTCGCAACATGGTTTTTGCTTTTTCGAACTTGATCTTGCTGCTGCCGGTCGCATGTACACTGGCCATCATGCTGGCGATGACGGCAGTACGGTGGTGCGCGCACGCAGTGACGGCGTACGGGTGTTCGTGCAGATAATCATTTGGCAGTTTGTGTTGTTCGGCCTGGTTGGCTTGCTGGTCCGATCATCCCTGTTGAGCTTGCTGTGGTTGATTTTTTTCCTCGGTATTCTGATACAACTCTGGTTCTGGGAGCGAGGATTGGCGCGCAGCATCCTGCTACTTGTTTTCGGTGCTAGTTCCACATCGCCAACGCAACTAAACAAAATCGTACAGTTCCTGAATCAGGAAGGCCGAGGCTATTGGCGGCGACTGGGGCGACGCTTCGGCAAAGTCTGGCAAGCAACGGGCAACTGGCAATTAGCGATCGTGCGCGTGCGATTAGCGCGACCCGTGCGAACTCGGCTAGCGCTGGTTACGCTTGGCCAAAACAAGGACTCGGATCATTTCAATACCAAGTAGCCAAGGTCATCGAGGAACAAAAGCTTGTATCGCAATGGCTGGGCAGGTTGCTGGTGGTCAGCTTGAGCTTTCTGGCCTTGTTCTTATATGGCTTCTGGTACAACTTTCATACTATCCCAACGCTGGATGCGATAGGGCGAGAGTATTACAAAGCGAGCCTACAAGAGTTGCCAACATCGCGGGCTTTGGGAACAGTTACTCGAGTGGAAGCTGACTCTGATTGTGCCTTCCATCATTTGGTTGGCACTGCTGTGCTTGTATCTGATGAAGAAGTTACACGTTTTCACGAGGCACCTACCACTGGTCTGGTTCATGCACGGGTACTATCGTTCGCTGGCGATAGAGAGTATCAGTGACGGTTTGAAAGTATGTCCCGAACCGGTCCGCGTGTTCGAGCAACTCGCTGATGGCATGGCTGTGCCCGTTTGGTCGCACAAGTTGCGACTGGCCGCGCGCAAAATCGGAGCCGGGCTGTCACTGCCTGATGCATTGCAAAAGAGCGGTATCTTGCGGCGGAACGAAGCAGCCAGTCTGACTCTGTGTCGCGATGCCGATTCCGTTGCTTGGCCATGCGTCTGTTAGGCTACAGTTTGCTGGAACGAACACTCAGTCGGACGCACGTGTTTGTGCAAGTAGTGTGCGTGGTTTTGACAATCATCGCAGCCATTGCCACGGCCGCGGTGGCGATTGCCATCTATGGTGCTCTGACGCATATGATCGAGACACAAGTGTGAACAAGCGACGCGGAACCACTCAAGGCAGAATTGGTTATCGCCGCCGTGTTGATGGTGGCGATGCTGGCCACGATCGCCGTGTTTCAAAAGCAAACCATTACTAGCGCACAGATCAGCCAACGTACGAGTTTTGCGCAAAGTCATTTACTGAACATGTGCCGCGAAGTCAGCACCTGGCCCATCGAGGACGTGACCAGCGAGAAGATTTCACAACAGCCGGGGGACGATTCCGATTTCTTCCGGGCGCTCGCTGGGTAGCTGAAGTAACTGAACTGGAACAGCCTATCGCGGGTAAACGCATTGTTCTCGCTTTGCATTGGCGAGAAGGGACCCGCGATCAATCTTCGCCTGGCTTGACATTTTGGATGGAGGCGCGGGAACCATGACAATCGCGACCAGGTGCGAGCAATCAGCGAGGCGTGGCATGACACTCATCGAGATGGCCTTGGTCATGTCGTTCACTGGGGCCATGATGCTGATTACACTCCGCGCTTTTCACATGGCCACCGAAGTCCACGCCACCAGCGTCAAGACTTCCACTCACCTGCAACTGGTCAAGTCGCTGGAAGATCGCCTGCGCGGCGATATTGCTCGCACTGAGGCGGTGGTGGCAACTTCGCCCACCGAAGTGCGTTTGCGGTTGCCCGATACAACCGAAGTGGTTTATCAATTGACGCAACCGAATCTGGTCGAGCGCAAGATCAATAGTGCTGCCGTCAATCAGCGCTGGAAGTTTGCCATCGATCTTTCGCTCGATACGCAAGTCCGATCGGTCGACCAACGGCAACTGGTTCGAATTACCTTCCGCCATCGCAAAGCGAATGAAGGTACAGCGGCCACGTGGCGTTTTCTGCGAGGCGTCGAAGTGAGCGAGGTGACACATGCGCGCTGAGTGTAAACGGCGATGCCGACGCGGTGGGATACTTGTTATCGTGTTGTTCATCATGATGGCAGTAGCCTTCTTGTCGGCTCAAGGCCTGCGACTGATGATGATCACGCAGCGATCTCAAGACCAGCGCTTGAATACAGCTCAGCTGCACAAATTGCTCGAACTGGGACAGATGCGGCTAGCCAGGCAGGCAGCGGAAGAGACGTTTACGGTTGCCGTGTCGGTGAAACGTAACCTGCCGATCGTATCGGCAGCGTCACGATTGAGAAGAGCGAGAAGAGTGCGCAGGAAGAAAACGGTTGGCGCATCACGGTGCGTTATCCGTACAATGAACCGAGTGAACAGACCGCTATTTGGGAAGGTCCAAAATGAATCGCTTGGATGCCAGGCCGAATACTCCAACGACGCGCCTTCACTTTGGTTGAGTTACTGGTGGTCATCGCCATCACGGGTATTCTGGTGGGGCTGCTCTTACCCGCAGTTCAAGCTGCACGCGAATCCGCGCGGCGCGTGCACTGCATGAACAACTTAGTCCATCTTTCGCTCGCCTTGTCAAACTATCATTTGACGCACTCGCACTTGCCGGCTGGTACCGTAAACAATACAGGGCCAATCGTGCATACACCGGTCGGCTTTCACCATAGCTGGATCGTGCAGATCCTTCCTTACATGGATCAGGGTGTGGTTTATCAGCAGATAGAGCATAGCCAATCGATCTACTCGGCAGCCAACGCCAATACGCGAGCTCATGGTTTGGCGATTTTGTCGTGCCCGTCTAGCCCCAACAATAGTAACGGAGTGTTATCGCACTATGCAGGAGTGCACAACAGCATCGAAGCCCCCATCGATGTCAACAATAACGGTATTTTCTTTTTGAACAGCCACTTAACATACGATGATGTCAGCGATGGATTGTCCAACACATTGGCCATAGGTGATAAGGACATCGATGCCACCGACCTGGGCTGGAGCAGTGGAACTCGCGCTAGCCTGCGAAACTTGGGCAGCCCCATTAAGTTACGTGGTCCAGCCGTCGGCACCTTTTCAGTACCGATTGGAGTCGTCGTCGCGGGCAGCAGCGGAAATTTTCTCGACTTGGATAAAGATGGTGTGCCTGACGATACGAACGAGAACGACGTGCTCAAACGATCCGCTGGTGTTGGTCAGTCGTCCGCAGTCGTTGGGCCGGACGGTGTGATTACCGAAGAGTTTTCAGAACAGCAAGGTTGGACTGTCTTTCCAGGCGATCCGGCCAATTGGCTACCGGTTGCCATGTTGCCTAGCGTCATACCAGGCAAACCTAATTCGGGCTCCGATGTGGGTGGTTTCTCGAGTTGGCATTCTGGAGTAGTCAACTTTGCTGCTGCCGATGGAGCCGTGCGACCGCTTTCGACGTCGATGGACCGAGCTGTTTTGTTGCGCATGGCCAATCGAAAAGATGGACAACTGACTCATCGTTTGACGAGTTATAAAGATGTCCTCGGAACCACCCAAGCTAAACCCATCCAGTGTAGCCAATGCGGTAGCGCCAGACCCATTTGAGTTCACTGTCGATTCCACAGCACCCAGCGCGATCGATACTCGCAAGAGTTCGTATTCGCTGGTCTTGTTGTTTTACATCACGACCATCGCAGCCATACTGGCTGCCGTATGCCGGCTGGCCTTTGTCGATACCGAACTCAAGGCAAGCGTATTGTTCGGTGGCTACCTGGTGACCGGCATCCTGAGCATAGTGATGGCCATGTTGCTCGGTTACTTCATCGGCCGCACATGGATCAGTACGCTGCTGGGCTTGCTGGCAGGTTCAATTTGTGGGTTGATCGCGCTGCTGATGATCTTGGTGCAGCCCACTCACTTCGAAAGCGCAGGCATGCTTTTGTGCGCTGGTTGTTGGATACTCTCGATGCTATCCATCGTCAGCAATCGCTGGCAAAAGTAATTTCTTTATGCGGCGCAATCAGACAGAAAATTGAGGGACAGAAGATTTAGCGCGACCGGAGCGCTGCGAGCGTGTAAGTTTGCCATTGTCCTTGATCGACAAATTGGGTACACAGGGTGATTGGCGCAGAATTTTCATGCGGGCCGATTCCCTGATGGATGCGTCGAGAATAGAAATGGCGGCTTCGCTTGCGATAAAGGGCAGTGAGATGACAAGACAACGGTGGCAGGCTGTCCTTTGGACTCTGCTAACGGTCTGTTCGTTCAACCTTGCTGGAATACGAATAGCGCAGGCGCAACTACAGATCGAAGCGCCGCCAGCGGTTGACCACGCTCTCCACGCCGCCAACGCAGGCGGGATCGAATCAACCCGCAGTGGCTGAGCAAGCGCCGGCTAGCAATCAGGCGGGATCGCCCGCTACCGCAGCAGTCGGCACTAGCATAGCAGCCCCCGTTGCACCGACGACAACTCCAGCAACACCTCAAGCTGCAACACCTCAAGCTGCTACTGCACCAACCACGGCACCTGCGACAGCTTCAGCGCCGACGATTGGCCTGACGACTGAGCTGGTCAATTCGCGACTGGAAACAAGATCCAGCGCACCACGGAGATCGAACCGACGCTTAAAGACGCAGTGGTGCCGTTGTATCAGCGTGCACTGGTCGATTTGAAGGCCGCCAATGATGCGGCGCGTTTGCGCAAGGAACTGTCTGGGCGTCAAGCGGCGGCGCCGAAGACATTGGCTGAGACGAAACAAACCAAAGAGAATCAATCGCCCCGCATCGATTATAGCATCATGCTCGATAGCCTCAGCTTCGACGAGATGCAGAAGGCATTGCAAGATCAGCAACGGGCATTAACAACCGCCACCGAGCTACGCACGAAGCTGAGTGAGCAGGTGGATACGCGCGAGAAGCGACGCAAGGAATTGCCACAGCTCATCTCGGAAGCCAGGTCCAAGGCCGAAGCGATCGAGCGTGAACAAGCCGCTACGACTACGCCAGCATCAGTAGATGCCGTGCTCAAGGAAGCCACCACATGGTCGCAGATGGCGCAAAAGATGGCTGTTAGCGAGCAAGCTCAATTGCTCGAACAGGAACAGCGGGTCTACGAAGCGGAAACGGAACTGCTGCCACTGCAGTTGGAACTCACGCGGGCCGACGAAAAGCATCTGCAGGACCAAGTCCGCAAACTAACCGAAGGCCTCGATCGTTTGCGACAAGAAGGTATCGTCAAGCAGCGACAAGAGGTTCGTCAACTGGTGGAAGAGATACCCAAAGATATCAATACGCCGGCCGATCTCCACAAGCTCGGCTTGCAGCTCATGGAACGCATCAATCAGTGGCTGGAACTGGTGAAGAAGAAAGCTGAAATCACCACGGAGCTGGCTGGTTCTAAAGCGGTCTTGGAGAAGTGGAAAGATCGTTACACCAAAATGGTTAACCGAGTCGAACCGCAACCGGGACAAGACGTCGTGGCTGGTTTCAATAGTTGGGTAGGACTCATGCTGCGCAAACAGCGCAGTGAGTTACCGGATCCACAGAAGCTCGAGCGGCAGATACGCCATTACCAGCAAGAGGCTCAAGCGGTCGATGCCATGTTGTTCGCGCTGGAAGATGCCCTCCAGCAGATTAACTCATGGAGCGATGATGGCAACAGCGACATCGCTGCCGTACCGCTGATGTCCAGTGAACCGGCGATTGTGCGCAGCCATGTCGATGGCGATCTAAGGCCTACCTATGATCGCCTGCTTGCCAAAGACAAGCAGCTCATCGAAATGATGAAAGTGGACATCGATACCTATTTGAATAATCTCTATCAAGTCGCCGACTTGAAGACTCAAACCAATGCGCTGGTGCGCGATTATCACTCGTTCATTGAAAAGCATGTGCTGTGGATTCGCAGCAGTGAGCAGTTCGACAAATCCGACTTTCAAGAAGCAGCCAAGGCGTTTCACTGGTTGGCCAACTATGAAAACTGGCAGCAGTTGTTGCTGTTGCTCGGCCAGGACGTGCGACATAGACCGTGGTGGACAATCCTGTTTTTGACCGGCTTGCTCGCAGTGCTATTCAATCACTCGCGCATGCGACGCATGTTGGCCGCATGTGGAGATAAGGCAGCCAAGCGCTCGACGACCGACTTTACATTGACCACGCAGTCGCTGTTGCTAACCGTGGCGATCTCGCTACCGGTGCCACTAGTGATGCTCTACGTTCATTGGCGACTGCAGAGCTTGAATGAATCGGGCAACGCATTTCATCAGTCGATCGCGCACGGACTACTCGTCGCAGCTGCTGTGTTCACGCCATTTGAATTCTTGCGACAGATGTGTCGGCCAGGCGGCTTGGGCATCAAGCATTTCGAGTGGCCCGAGTCGGCAGCGAAACTATTGACGGTCAACCTGCGCTGGTTGATCGATCTGGCAACGCCGATCGCCACGCTGGTCGGCGTCATGGAAGGTCAGGCCAATACGCCTTACCAATCTTCGCTAGGTCGCCTGGCGTTCTTGGTTTTAATGGTACTGTTGTTAGCGTTTTCAGCCCGCGTATTCTTTCCGCGCAACGGAGTGTTTGCGGAATACTTGCGCATGTATCGCGGCGGTTGGTTAGATCGTTTGCGATGGGGTTGGTATCCGCTGATCGTTTGCAGTCCAATTGCCCTGGCCGCGCTCAGCTTTATTGGCTTTCATTACACTTCGCAACGACTTGCCCTGCACTTGCATAGTAGCTTTTGGTCCGTGATTGCGCTGCTGACCGTTTATAGTCTGCTGCGTCGCTGGCTGTTGATCTCGCGCCGCAAGATCATGGTCGAGCAAGCCAAACAACGCCTGGCCGAAGCAGCTCGACGCGATCCCGCGCAGGCTGTGGTTGCGAGCAGCCAAACGACAGACGAAACGGAATTGAATCTGTCGACCATCAACGAACAGACCATGCGACTTGTAACGAGTTTTATGATCGTCATTGGGTTGGTAGCCTTCAGCGTTATTTGGTCTGACGTCTTGCCGGCCATCGGCATGCTCGAGAACTTCAAGCTCTGGGACGTGCAGGGTAGCAAGCCGAACGAAGTGGTGACGATCACGCTGGCTAACCTGGTCGTCGTAATTCCTATCTTCATTTTGACATTGATCGCCGGCCGCAACTTGCCGGGCCTGATGGAGATAGCGTTACTGCAACATTTGCCATTAACTGGCGCGGCACGTTATGCGATCTCGACGCTCAGCCGCTATGCCATCTTAATTCTGGGGATTGTGGCCAGTTCGAGCGCTATTGGTTTGCGTTGGTCGAGCATTCAGTGGCTGGTGGCTGCGTTGGGCGTTGGTTTGGGTTTTGGTTTGCAAGAAATCTTTGCCAACTTTGTATCGGGCATCATCCTGTTGTTCGAACAGCCGATTCGCGTCGGCGATGTGATTACGCTCGACGGCGTCACCGGCAGTGTCTCCAAGATTCGAATGCGTGCTACCACGCTGGTGAATTGGGATCGTCAAGAGTTGATCATTCCCAACAAGGATTTGATCACGGGCAAGTTATTGAACTGGACATTGTCCGATACGACCAATCGTGTGCAGATTCGCGTCGGCGTTGCGCATGGCAGTGACACGGAAGCAGCGTGCGGCATTTTGCGTGAGATCGTAGCCAGTCATCCCAATATCATGAAGGATCCAGCCCCCAGCGTCGTGTTCGATAACTTTGGCGAAGGCAGCCTGGATTTAACTATTCGCGCGTTTCTGGCGAACCTGGATGTGCGGCTGGATACAGTCCATCAATTGCACACGCAGATCTATTTGCGGCTGCGCAACGCAGGCATCGAGATCGCCTTCCCTCAACGCGATCTACACGTGCGTTCGTTCCCAATGCAGTTGCTGCAATCGCTGGCTAGCCGCAATGGAGCCACTTCGAAACCTATCGAAACAAGTCGGTCTTAGATCAACTGACAAAAAATGAGTGACAAAAGACGAACTACGGCGGTTAGAATGGGTGGGTAGCCTTAACTGCTAACGGAGTGCTGAATTTGTTGCGATTTTTGACGATCCTGTTTTGCGGCTGGCTGGCTTGGCCTGTTATGGCTGATGAGCCGGTGACGGTCGATCTGCAGAAAATCGACCAGTGGTTGCGCGAGATGTCGCCAGCGGCACAGCGCGGATATCGTCATTTGACTGAGTCGGCTTATGTGCCAGCGGACCTGGATGACGAGGTATTCGCCGCGCTGCAGGAGATTACCAAGAGCAAGCCACCTGCATTTGAGCCAGCGCTCGTGCCACCCGAGCTCGATAGCGATCGATCACGAGCGTTTCTGAAATACGGACTGACGGAGCGACCGGGCGATGGGACGCCGCGGCCGCTGCAGTACGCAGTGGACGAGCAAGGCCGCTGGGTCATGAATTGCTTTTCTTGTCATGGCGGATCGGTTTATGGACGCACGTTGCCGGGCGCTCCCAACAATCTCTATCAACTGCAATCGCTGACCGAGGATTCGCGAGCGGCCAAGCTACGCATGGGCAAGCCGCTGGCCCAGATGGATATCGGTTCGGCCTTCATGCCGCTGGGTACGACTGTCGGTACCACCAACGCAGTGATGTTCGGCGTGGCGCTGATGAACTTTCGCGATGCCGACTTGAACGTCAAGGCTCTGCGGTCAGCACCCAAGATGGTGCATCATGATATGGATCCACCGGCCTGGTGGCTATTCCATCGCAAGACGCGATTGTATGCCGATGGCTTTGCGCAGAAAGGCTCACGCGGCTTGATGCAGTTCATGCTGGTCCGCGAAAACGGCCCTGACAAGTTCAAGCAGTGGGAGCCCGATTTTCAAGACGTATATGCCTTCATCGAAAGTGTCCGACCACCGAAATACACAGGTAAACTGGATGGGAAGCTTGTCGAGCAAGGTCGTCAAGTCTTCAACAATCATTGCGCCACTTGTCACGGTACTTATGGGCCAGGTGGCAAGTATCCGGAACGATTGATACCTTACGATGAAATCAAAACAGATCGTGTGCGATTGGATTCGCTCACGGCTACGCACAGGGAGCACTACGGTAAGAGCTGGTTTGCTCACTTTGGTCAGCAAGAAACATGGCCCGATCCGCAAGGTTACATGGCTCCGCCGCTTGATGGCATCTGGGCTTCACCACCTTACTTTCATAACGGTTCCGTGCCAACGCTCTGGCATGTGCTGCACCCCGAGTCGCGGCCCGTGGTGTGGACGCGCACGAGCATCGCCATCGATGATGCTCGAGTTGGTCTAACGGTGCGAGAACTGGACGAGATCCCAGCTCGTACAACTTATCGCGATCAACGCCAGTACTTTGATACGCGAGCATTTGGCAAAAGCGCCAGTGGCCACGATTTTCCTAGTGCACTCAGCGAACCTGAGCGCGAGGCCGTGCTGGAGTATCTGAAAACTTTGTAGCCGCGAAGCGAATTTAGCTCTCCACTGGGCTTGTCCCAGTGGAAGCCACGACTGACTGCTACATTCGAAAACCAATAAACATCCACCGCTTGCAGGCTGCTGCGGCGAGCGATTGATCACCAAATGTCGTTCAATCTCATCGAGCCGCAATCGGTACGCACTCGACCGAAGGCCTTCGATCAACAGCTATGGGTGTGCGGCTCGATGAACTGCGTTTGTGTTGGAAGATAACATGCTCGCCGCAAAGCCGTAGGGGGCAATCATTTATTGGCAAGCCTAGGTAGCTGTCAGTCGTAGCTTCCACTGGGACAAGCCCAGTGGAGAGCTAAAGGCGTTAAGACGCATTTTAGAAGTCCACTTGGACTCGTGTGGCGTAGATGTTGGTTTCGCTGCTGATGCTGCTGTTGGGGTCTGTCGTTGGGAAATAGTCGCGGCCTTGGCTGGAAGAGCGGATGTAATTGAACACCCACTTGCAGTATGGATTGATGTACCAGTTCAGACCGGTCGTCCAGTTGTCCATCGTGCCACCTTGGATGGCCTCATCCGTTAGATCGATGTACGAGTAACGCAGCGCGACTTCCCAAGCACCACGACCACCTTGCCCCACGCTACGAAATGGCATTACGCGATCGATAGCACCGTTGGCTCGATCATATGGCCGATGCTCGCCGGTCAAGAAGTATCCGACTTGAGCGTAAGTGCCGCGCAGGAGGGACCTGGGACCAGGTTGATTGACGATAGCTCCCATCGTTTCCGTTTGGATCGATAGTGGACCACGCACCCACAATGCCTCGAGGCCAAGGGTTTGCACATTGCTGACGCCCGTCACGTTTCCTGAATCAACGAAGAACGGTGTACCGTTCAGAACTCCCGGGACAGCTTGACCACTGGTGCCAACGCCACCGGGCGCAAACTCCCCTACGAATATCTCAGGTATGGAGCGGAAGCGAACTGAGTCGCGCGGCGGCGAGTTCATGAAGTAACCGCTGCCGACATGCAAATAGTCTTCGCCATGCTCACCGCAATACCACAGCAAGTGCGTCAAGCGACTGGCCACACCATTGCCACCATTGGTGCTGAGCGAACTACCGAACTGATCTTGCCCGGTGCGAAAGTAAGACGCAGCCCACGTGGTATCGAGGTCATCGGTATGATTGTAAAAACCAACACCTAGATGTCGAAACGGCGTGAAGGGCTGAAAGAGCGATGAACGCTCCATAAAGGTCGTGTAACGAAAGCTGCTGACCACTTCTAGCCCGAACGGTTGTTTCCATTGTCCAGCTCGCACATTGCCGAGCACAGGCACTTTCGTTTGTTCGACCCACACGTCGGTGAACGTTGGTCGGCCGAAAAATCCAAAGTCCATTTGCATGAACGCATTCATCGAATCGGTAACTTTGGCCTTGGCACCTAAACGTGCGCGGCGAAAGGCGGCTCCATTCTCAATGCTACCGTACTGATCGCGCGACGCGTCGGACTGATCAAAGCCAACGGCGTCGGCCTGGAACACGCCGCTCACGGTAATGGCTGGCAATTTACTTTTGGCTGCATCGGCTTCATCCAGCCGCTTTTCAATCTTGCTGAGTCGATCGTTGACAACGGGCGATGTAGTTGGCAACGGCACCACTGGCACGGCATTGCTCGGTGCCGGTGCAGACTGGTTGTAATAACTCGGGTAAGAAGGCGGATCGAGAATCGGCTGTTGGAAGGTCGATTGGTCAAAGTTCGCAGGCGGTACCTGTGGCACTTGGGGAACCTGACCGAAACCATAATCCTGTCCCAGCGCAGAACTGGATGTGCCCGCACAAGACAGCGCAGTGAGCAAGCCCAACAAAACTTTAGACTTTTTTCTCATATTCGCACCATCGTTGAAAAGATTCCGCGTCCAGCTATCTTTCATCGGAACAAGCGGTGGTTCTTAATCAGTGCGAACGGACTAAAAATTTGGTGACAAATATTTTGCCACTTAATTTTTTGTCAGAAGTTCCTCGATGCGTTTGACGGACACGCTTTGACGCGTACCCAATTGCTGTGCGAAAGTCGAGACACGCAACTCTTCGATCAACATCCGAGCCGTTTGCAACGCAGAGCGATTCGCGTCGGGCATCGCCATGCGCTCGCGATAGCTTTTCAAGAGACGATCGATAGGCTCGCGCAGTTTGCGATCTTTGGGGATACCGCCGCTGCGAAGTTTATCCCAACGCAGGCGCGCGGCCTGGAAGTAACGTGGATACTCTTTCAGCTCAGACCATGGCACACGTGTGAGAAACGTGTCGGCCGTAAGCTCCTGCAACTGTGCGTCGATATCATCGGCCACTTCCTTCCACGGTCCGGGCGCCGATTCGATCAAAAGCCTCAGCGCATGATATTGTTCAGCCAACAACGGTAACCAGATGGCAACTTCATGTGTCGCCACCGAGATGCGACTGGTGGCAGAAGCGGATCGAGCTTCGAACTCTAATTGATCGCGAAATGGCTTTTGGTTTTCGATGAAGGCGATGCGCGCGATCAAATCCCGCAGTTGATCTCGCAAAGCCGCTGGCTTGACCAACCGCGCCAGTAGCACACCACTCTTTTCCATGCTGGGTAAGTGCGACACTTGCGCGATGAGTTGCTTGCGAAACTTGATCGCAAATAGTCGCAACCAGCCTTGCGCCGTCAGGCTTTCGGCCGTCTCGCGGTGATCTACCAGTCGCAGGATCACGGCGTCACCATCATCGACGATGGCTGGAAAGGCCGCAACTTTGACACCGCCGCGTACGACCACGATCGATTCGGGAATCTCAGGTACGTCTAATGCAATCACTCGACGTTCCTTCCACTGCGATGGAACCTGGGCAGCGGTGGCGTGCAGCGATGTATCGGCTGCCTCGGATGCAAGCTGAGTCTGCAACTCGTTTAAGTCACGACTGCTGCCGATTACTTTGCCTTCATCGTCAATGACTTTGATGCGAAATCGCAAGTGCTCTGGCAACTTCTCCGACTGAAAATCGGCCGCCGTAACTGGTTCACCCGCGTAACGAGACATGATTCCGCAGACCGCGGTGTTGAATGGTACATCGCGAGGTTGTTGCATCAGCTCCTGAGCCAGCTTGCGAGCCACATCGGGCGCCGGTACGAAGTTGCGGCGAAGCTGTTTGGGCAATGCGCGGATCATGTGCAATAGTTTGTCTTCAAGCAATCCCGGCACCAACCAGCCCAGCGCTTCCTCGCTGACTTGTCGCAACGCCACTTTCGGCAGTGTGACCGTCACACCGTCGGCTGCGTCACCTGGATGAAACCGGTATGCCAACGGCAAACGCGTCGGACCTATCTGCAACTGATCGGGAAAATGTTCCGCAGGTGGCGTGGCCAGTGCCTGACCAATTACATCCTCGGGTTTGAGATACAGAGCCTGCTCTGCGTCGGAACCTGCATGCTGGTGCAACCACTTCCGCAAACCTGGCAGATCGACTACAGCTTCGGGCAAACGCTGCGCATAAAATTGCTCGAGGGCGTATGGATCGACCAGCAGATCGCGCCGGCGCGAACGTTCCGCGAGTGCTTGCAGATCGGCCAAGACTTTCTGATTGTGCACCAGGAACTTTTCGCGGCATTGCGATTCACCTTGCACCAGGGCATGGGTGATCATCAGGTTGCGAGCGAGTTGGCCATCGATCGGAGCCAGAGCAACGGCTCGGCGATCGACGATCGGCAGACCGTACAGCGTGCTGCGCCGATAGACCATGGCCGCTTGGGCTTTGCGACTCCAGTGCGCATCCGCATAGCTATGCTTGAGCAGCGGCGCCGCCAGCTTCTCAACCCAGGCCACGTCGATCTCGGCAGCGATGCGACCATAACGACGCGTCGTCTCGAGCACTTCAGCAACCATGATCCATTTCGGAGTGCGCTGAAACAAGCCCGAGCCTGGCCAGAGCGCGAACATCGAATTACTCGCGCCTTGATACTGACGATTATCGCCGAGCGAACCGATACCGCTCAGCAAGCCAGTGAGCAGCGATTGATGAATATCATCGTAGCCAGGCGGTCTGTCTTTAGCCGTTATCTTTACACGCCCTGGCTTGTTATCTTGAGGACGTCCGCGCTTGTGCGCTGCCTCGCCATCGTGGCCCTCATTGCCGCTGGCGTCTTGCTTGAGCTGCTCGACATTGAGCTCTGGCAGGTTCACATGCGCTGCACCGACTTTGAATCCGGCCGTATGCAACATCTCTTTTAATTGCCGTACGATGTCCGACCATTCGCGGTAACGTTGCAACGAAAGAAACTTTTGCTCGAGCGCTTTGCCTAGTCGCGAACGGCTGAGCGAACCGCGCAGTCGCTCATAGAAGTGCCACAAACGAAGCAGGCTGAGAAAGTCGCTATGCGGGTCGCGGAACTCGAGATGAGCTTCGTCAGCCGACGGCTGTTGGCCTGGTGGTCGCAAACGCACATCTTGCGATTCGAGCGCCGCAGCGATGACCAGCACATCGCCTAAAACATTGTGTTCGTGAGCAGCCAGCAACATGCGTCCAACGCGTGGATCGCATGGCAGTCGGCCGAGTTGCTGTCCGATTTTTGTCAAGCGAAATCGGTCGTCCATCGCTCCGATTTCGATCAATGTACGCTGTCCGTCGCGAATTGCTTCGGGCGAAGGCGGATCCAGCAGCGGCAACTCCAATAACTCGCCTAATCGAAGAGTGGCACATTGCAGAATCACAGCCGCTAAATCGCTGCGCCGAATTTCAGGTGTTGTAAAGCGACTGCGCGAGGCGTAATCTTCTTCGCTGAACAGCCGAATGCAAATGCCTGGTCCAAGACGACCACATCGTCCAGCGCGCTGATCGGCAGACGCTTGTGAGATAGCCTCGATCGGTAAGCGCTGCACGCGCTGCCGCGGCGCGTAACGACTAATGCGCGCGGTTCCAGTATCGATCACATAATGTATGCCTGGCACCGTCAGCGATGATTCCGCCACGTTGGTTGCCAGTACGATGCGCCGAGCTGCGTGACTCTGAAAGATGCGGTTCTGTTCCGATTCGCTCAGCCGTGCATACAGCGGCAGTATCTCGACGTGCGAGAGTCGACCTTGATTGGTAAACCAGCCACGCAGATACTTGGCAGCCAGTCGGATGTCGCGTTCGGTTGGCAAGAAAACCAACACATCGCCCTGCCCTGCCGCGCATACTTCGTCGACGGCATGCGCGAGGGCTGTCAACGGCGTACCATCGGTCGGTGCGCTGGAGTCGAGCGGCTCTTCGTCGATCAAAGCGGCATCGCGATAGCGCATCTCCACCGGATAGGTTCTGCCCTGCACATGGACAATCGGTGCGGGTCCGAGATCATCCGCAAAATGAGCTGCGAACTTTTCAGGATCGATCGTGGCCGAAGTAATGATTAGCTTGAGGTCGTGTCGACGAACAATCAACTGCTTCAGATAAGCCAACAAGAAGTCGATGTTCAGCGAGCGCTCGTGCGCTTCGTCGATAATGATCGCTTCGTATTGATCCAGGAAGCGATCGGATTGCGTCTCGGCCAGCAGCACACCGTCGGTCATCAGCTTGACCAACGTCGTTGGAGTAGTCTTATCAGTGAATCGAATCTTGAAACCAACTCGGTCGCCGATGCGCGTTCCCAGCTCCTCGGCCACGCGAGCGGCCACAGCCCGGGCGGCCAATCGGCGCGGTTGCGTATGACCGATAACGCCACGTCGACCAAGGCCTGCTTCCAAACAGATCTTGGGTAGTTGCGTGCTCTTGCCTGAGCCGGTCTCACCGCAAACAACAATCGTTTGCCGTGTACGCAAGAGTTCGGCGATTTCTTCGCGACGCGCGGTGATCGGCAGCTCGGGATCGAAGCTCATCGCGCCGATCGACGACGCCCGTTGTTGGACCAGTTCACACGAGGCGCGAAGCTGCTGGCTGAACTGATCGAATTGCGATTGCAGGCGCGAGGCTGAAGATTGAGCGGCTGACGTGTCGTCGGCAGATGACTGATTAGTCGATAGATGACGGTCTTGAGACTGTTGTTTCTGTAGTCTTTGCCAGGTCGAACGCAAGCGATGACGATCGCGTTGCATGCACTCCTCGAGAAGCCGCGACACTTCGTCGGCGAAGTCATTATCAGGTCGGGAGGACATGCTGGATTAAATCGGTAGTCAGTTGAGTCAAAATGGCTTGAAGTCGTTGCATGCGCAATGCCAAGCGTATCAGGCTGAGCAAATCTTGGGGATGGGTGGCAACGCGACCAGCCAGCCTGAACCAACGTTTCTGCTCGACAAGTCGGGGTAAAGTCATGATCCAAGCCGGAATGGAGTCGGTGGCTGTGTCGCTGATGACCCGGGCACCGATCCAGGCTATCTGCCGCTGCCGGCAGACGTCTGCAATCGCATAGGTTTCCATATCACACGCGACCGCCAAAGTTTGCTGGGCCAGTTGCTGCTTGGCGTGGGCCGTCAGTGCCGGCGACGATAGCGTGACCAAGGATTGGACACTCATGCGCTCGCGCAGGTTCGATGATAGTCGATCAAGATCCCCAGCGATGCCCTGGCTATCATCGAGCGTCGATACGCGATCGATCAACAGCGATTGTCCGAAGTTGAAGCCCGGCCTTAAGCCACCGGCCAGGCCGATCGATAGCACCAACTCGGGGCGCTGGATGCGGTCTAGCATCGCGGTCAACTGCTGGCGAGCCGACTTTGGTCCGATGCCTGTCATCAACACTTGCGATGTGCCGGCCGCTTTTGATACGGCCTTGAACTCTTGATCGAAGGCCGTTTGCAAGAGCAACATCGATTGTGGATCCGACAAAATGGCGGACAAAAAAGTTAATCAGGCGGCGCTGGTTTTTTTGCTGACATCAATGTTTACTAGTGGGCCTACAGCGAACGGGCGTTCGACATGAGGCAGGCTGTTGGGGCTGAGCATAGCGCGCACGGTGCCAGCCAGGCCCGACCATGTGGACAGCGTTTGCGCCACAGCCGTCGGTTCGAAACCACAATGCGTCATGCACTGGGAACACTTCGAGTTGCCCGATTGATGACCATACGCCGACCAATCGGTGCTGTCCATCAGTTCGCCGTAGCTGGCGGCATAACCTTCGTCGATCAAGTAACAGGGCTTCTGCCAGCCGAATAGATTGTAGGTGGGACTTCCCCAAGGTGTGCAATCCATGCTCCATCGTCCGCGCAAAAACTGCAGGTACAGTGGCGACTGATTGAACTTCCAACGCGAAGCATGTGGATGTTGCATGACGCGATCGAGCATCGAGGTGGCTTGATGATCGTTCATGAAGTGCTGCTGGTCCGGTGCTTTCTCGTAAGCGAAGCCGGGCGAGACCATCATGCCTTCGACGCCTAACGAAGTCAGCGTGTCAAATAACTCGACGAGCTCGGATGGCTGAGTGTGCGAGAAGATGGTCGTATTGGTGGTGACGCGGAAACCAGCTTTGCGCGCTGCGGCGATTGCCGAAACAGCTTTATCATAGACGCCTTCGCGACATACAGCGCGATCATGCAACTCGCGCGGACCATCGACATGTACCGAGAAAGCCAATCTCGCCGAAGGGGTAAACAAACCTAACGACTCTTCTAACTTGATGGCATTGGTGCACAAGTAGATAAAGCGTTTCAGCTTGACCAAGCCAGCTACAATCTTGTCGATATGTGGATGCAACAGCGGTTCACCACCGGGTATCGACACAATGGGCGCGCCGCACTGCGCGGCTGCATCCAGGCATTGATCGACCGAGAGATGGCGTTTGAGGACTGCGGCTGGGTGTTGAATCTTGCCGCAACCAGCGCAGGCCAGGTTGCAACGCAGCAGTGGTTCGAGCATGAGAACCAGCGGATAACGCTTGACGCCCAACAACCGATTCTTCCACACGTGCGAGAGCACAGCTAGTGTTTGACGAACTGGGACACTCATGCCTGATTGCTCTCCATAGGTTGACTGACCAATCGCGGCCAAATACTGCGATGTTGCTTCGAGAATTGATTCCAATCCTTACCCCATGCGCTGCGCGCAAAGGTGCCCAAGGCGAGCATCGGGAAGTAATGTGGATACATATGATAGCGCAGATAGAAGACGCGTGGGAAACCGGTGCCCGTGAACTCCGTCTCGTCCCATGTGCCCGCATCATTTTGTTGATCAATCAAGTAATTCACACCGCGCTGCACCGCCGGGCTATCGGTGCGGCCCGCAGCGATCAAGCCGAGCAAGGCCCAGGCCGTTTGCGAAGCGGTCACCTTGCCTTGGCCGCGAAAGGCTGGGTCGTCATAAGAAGCTGGCGTTTCTCCCCAACCACCACATGCTTGTTGTACCGATTCAAGCCAGTCAGCGCCGCGCTGCATCATTGGGTCTTGCAACGGATAACCGATGCGAGCCAGCCCGACTAAGACTTGCCATGTTCCATAAATGTGATTCACGCCCCAGCGACCAAACCAGCTGCCATCGCTTTCCTGCGTTTGTCGAATGTAGGCAATCGCGCGGTCTACAACCGCATTGCCCATGGTGTAATCCCAATCGGCCAATGCTTCGAGGACGCGGGCGGTGATATCGGGCGTGCTCGGATCGATCATGGCATTGTGATCAGCGAACGGCACTGCGCATAAAAACTCGGCATCGTTATCGCGGTCGAAAGCGCCCCAGCCGCCATCGCTGTTTTGCATGGCCACGATCCATTTCACACCGCGATCGGCAGCGCTGCGAATTCGATTGTTGTTTTCTAACCAGTTGCAAGCGCTGGCCATCGATTCGGCGCGCACGGCTTGCACCGATGTGCTCTCGCCAACTTGTGTGCGCAGGGCCATCAAGGCCATGATCGTATCGTCGATGTCCGGGTAGAACTCGTTATGAAACTCGAAGAACCAGCCTCCCGGTTCGACTTGCGTGCGTTCCGACCAATCGCCTTTGCGCGAGACTTGTTTATCAAGCAACCAATTCGTCGCAGCTTGCATGTGCGGATCGGCGCTGGCCAATCCGGCCATATCGAGCGCCCGCATGGCGATGGTTGTGTCCCACACCGGCGACTCGCACGGTTGGACTCGCAAGTGCGAACCGTCATCCGCATCGCGAATGAGCACGTCTAGTTGTTCATCACAGTAACGCACTTCGGCCGAGTTGCGATCGTAGCCCAAGCACTCCAGTGCAATGCGACTCCATACGATCGGTGGAAAGATCGCGCCCAAACCATCGCTGTCGACAAAGCGATCGAGCATCCAACGTTCCGCGCGGCGCATGGCCAGTCCACGCAGCGGACGCACGCGATTGTTCTCGAGAAACTTGGCCAGGCGATCGCCCCAGCGGAACAGCGTCTCCCACGAGAATAGCTTGGGCTCGGGCGGCAGCCCCGGACTGCGCAAGGCCGGCCAGCGATGCGGCAGGTTGATAAACAATTCTTCGATACCATGTTCTCGCGGTACGGGCCGAACTGGTCGACTGGCCCACATAATCGCCAGCGGGACAACCATCGTGCGCGACCAAGCGCTAATGCGGTACAGGTTGATCGGCATCCACTTGGGCAATAGGACCGCTTCGGGAGGAACCGCTGGGCAATGCGTGTAGTCGATCTGGCCAAGCAGGGCCAAATAAAAGCGAGTAAAGCTGTTCACGCGATCCGCACCGCCGGCAGTTCGTATGGCGTGACGCGCTCGCTGCATGTGCGGTGCACTGGCAGGTCGACCACACAGCTTTAAGGCGAAGTAGGCTTTGACACTCGCGCTGACTTCGATCGGTGCACCGGGATACATGCCCCAGCCACCATCGGCGGATTGACTCAGCTCCAGAGCTCGAGCCGCTTTCTCAACGCGCGGATGATCCATGCGGCCCAGATAGGCATCCAGCAGAATTAGTTCGCTTTCAAGGATGGAATCGCCTTCGAGAACCGCGCACCAATATCCCTCTGGTGCTTGTCGCTGTAACAACCAGCCGGTCGCGCGAGCGAGCGATTGATTCATCACTTGGCCAGTCAGGCTGCCCGGTGCCAGGCCGTCGGTCAGTGAAAGGTGAAGATTCGCATCCATGCTGAACTACCCGATAAGAAACGAAATCAGTGGCTATTTGTCGTGCTAGCAATTCATGTTTGGTGATCGTGCTGATCGCACCATAAGGAAATTAGCCAATGAGGAAAAGAGTGATTGCAGGCGGGCGCAGAGCCTGAAAAAAAGATTGAGCGACAAATAAATTTTGCCACTCAATCTTGGTCAGAAGTTTTTATGTTTTTGACTAAGCGGCTTTGAGGCGCTTGGTTACTTCGTTCCAGTTGACGAGATTCCAGAAGGCAGAGACATAGTCTGGGCGGCGATTCTGGTACTTGAGGTAATAGGCATGTTCCCAAACGTCCAAGCCCAGCAGTGGTGTACCGCCGATCCCGGCGATGGCTTTGCCCATCAGCGGGCTATCTTGATTGGCGGTTGAGCCGATGGCCAACTTGCCACCTTCGACGACCAGCCAGGCCCAGCCGCTGCCGAAGCGTGTGGCGGCTGCGTTATTGAAAGTCTCTTTCATTTTGTCGAAGCTGCCAAAGGCGCTATCGATAGCTGCAGCCAGTTCACCGGTTGGAGCGCCGCCGCAACCTGGGCCGATGATTGTCCAGAACAGCGAATGATTGGCATGCCCACCGCCATGATTGCGCACTACGCCGCGTTTATCTTCGGGCACCGCTGCCAGGTCTGCGATCAAGGCTTCGACCGGCTTGCCGTCGAAAGCTGTACCCGCGATGGCTTCGTTCACTTTGGTGATGTAAGCCTGGTGGTGCTTGGTATGGTGAATTTCCATCGTCTGCGCATCGATATGCGGCTCGAGGGCGTTGTAAGCGTAGGGTAGCTTAGGCAGTTCATACGGCATTGTGGCAACTCCTGGCGAGTAATCTAAATCAAGGAAAAACCTACTTGGGATTCAACTGTTTGATTGCACGATAAGGCCAATGCGGCAATCTGACAACCCCCGGAGGAACATGCATTTGGTCAACCATTTTTCGTCAGATCGAATCTGACCGAAAATGATGTACAGGAAATTGGGGGCCGAAATGAAGATATCGGGTTACTTGGGCCCGAAATCGGCGCTACGAATTTTGCGGCGGGTGTTTTCGTCCAGCTCTTGTGCGCCCATGTAAGCGACCACGCTGCGCATGATTTGACCAGACTGTTCCAAGAGGGCAGCCATGCGTCGGTCGCGAGCTTTCGGCGAACCGATGCCGATTTGTAGCCAGGTCTTGGTCTGATCCACACCATGTCGGCCTTCGACGATGACCTGTTGCCACTTGATTTTGACAATCATATGCGTCGGCCGGTCGGCTTGACGCCGAGCCTGGCCGTTGCTGCGGCAATCGATTTGCAAGATAGCCTGGTCGGCTTCGATACCCAGGATTGTGGCTTTGTGGTCATTGATAAAGCCACTCAATTTCTCAACGGCCACATCGGCAGGCACGGGCGTCAAGAATTCTTTCTGAAGAATTGAGGAGCTTGCATCGCGCTTGCGGAACCAGCTGAGCCAGCCCTTTTGTTCCGAGGTGTCGATGGATTCGGTTTGGCCCGCACCTAGTTGCACGACGCGGTTACGGCCAGTCTCTTTGGCCAAGAGCAAAGCGCGGTCAGCGCGAGCCAAGAACGATTCGTCCGTATCACCAGCTTGCACTTCGGTCACACCAAAGCTGGCTGTCATGCTCGAACCGCGTAGCGATGGCAATGAACGGTGCTCGACCGCGCGACGAATCTCTTCAGCGCGGGCCGTAGCGGTGGCGTTATCGCAATCTGAACAGAGCACTACGAACTCTTCGCCGCCGTAACGCCCGACCATATCGGTTTCGCGCGCATGCTCGCGCAGCACCGCAGCGAAGACGATCAGCGCTTCGTCACCAGCCTGGTGACCGTACGTATCATTGATGCGTTTGAAGTGATCGATATCGCAAATGATCAAGCTGCCCGGTTCGTTCTTGCCCAAGCGATCGGGGACGAATTCGGATAACTGTCGATCCAGTTCGGCGCGGTTATTCACACCGGTCAGCGGATCGCGGGTCGCCTTCTCGTGCAGAGTTTGCACGCGTTCTTCCAGGCTCACTTGAGCGCTGGCATCGCGCACCAACAAAATCGCGCCACAAAATTCCCGACGATTGTTGGTTACCGGTAGAGCTTGCAAGTTCACTTTGAAAAGTCGGCCATCGCGATGGCATACTTCCAAGCGCCGGGCCGTATGCACGCGATTGTTGAACACGTCCTTCATAGGACATTGTTCCTGTGCGATCGGTTTGCCGCTCTCATCGCGCAGGCCCATGATGTCTGCCGTCCATATATGGTGGACAACGGCCGAACCATTTTGCCCCGTCATGCGCTCCGCCGCGCGGTTCCAATGCAAAATACGACCGCCGCAGTCCACATAGACAGCGGCATCGTTCATGGCGTCGAGCAATTGCCGATGGTATAAGGTGTCGACCATCGTCTGTACCGCGCCTGAGTTGGCAGCGATTTCGGTTTCCCAAAAGCCAACGGTTACGTTCGGCTTCAGGTCGGTCAACCAGCGGCGCACCAAGAGTGCTTCTAACTGAGGTGCCGGTTGAGTGATCAGAGTTGCGAACTCTTTGACCAGGTGTGGATCGAATTGAGTACCTGCGCATTCAAACAGTTCGGCGACCGCGCGTTCACGGCTGAGCGCGCGTCGAAATACCTGCTCGCTGGTCATCGAGTCGAATGCATCGACGATGGCGATCATTTTGGCCGCGATTGGCAAGTCGTTTTGATCATTGTCGGTCGAGCCCGGCATGCGATACCAACTGCGATAGCTGCCGATGATGTTGAGCATCTCTTCCGATGCGCCGGCTCCTCGCAACAGTTCGATACCTACTTGAACGTGCAGCTCCATCAAGGCCTGTTCGTCGCCGACCAGTTGCGAGCTCTTCTGCAGGACGCGATCGGGGATACCGAGCTTGCCCAAGTCGTGTAGCAGTGCCGCAACTTCCAGCATGTCGCGCTGATGCTCTGGCATCTGCCGAGCTTCCGCCCACTTGGAACAACTCAGAGCTACGCGCAGAGAATGCATCGCCGTGGGCGGATGTTTGGCGCGAAGGGCCAGGTACAAACCGTACACAATGCCCAAGCGCGATCGCGCCATGCGCATTTCCATGTCGGGTGGCAATGCATCGGCTTGGACTGGGCGCTGAGTTTGCGGCCGCGCTTGATTGGGGCTTGCCGTCACTTCCGTCGGCGCAACCGTCGTGGAGGCATGGGGTAATGCGCTCGCACTTGCAAGTGGCTGAGTGACCGGCAGGTTGGATGGAGCAGGCATTGTTCCGTCGTAAAGATTGCGGGGATCGAAGGTGAACGAACCATCCGGCTCGTCGGCAATTTCGGCTCTCAACAACCATCGACCACGCAATGACGCTCGGTGAGTCGAATGAGATCAATTGATCAGTTGACCGATTTTCGCACTAGCAAAGGCCCACCGTTAGCCAAAGCCCATACAGATTGCCTGTTCTGCCGAAATGATCTTGACGGCAAAAGAGAAATATTAGAGATACTCACTAGCGCGTCTTATGTTGCTATCACTGCCGTTGTCCTTTGGTTAGGGCGCTAGCGCGGTAATCCCATGGCGGATCATCCGGTGCCGCACCTCGCTTACGCGTCGGGTTGTGATTGGAAGTTTGTTTACTTGATCCCCTTCCTTGCTGGAGAATGTGGCGATGCCGCTTTCGAGAAGTCCACGGACGGACCGTCGGCGTCGTACGATGCGCGAGAACCTCAGCGTCTATAGCGATGGTTCGGATGAAGCTCGCGTGTCCCCATCGCGCACGGCGCGGAATGCTGATTTGCCCGAGCTGACCAAAAAAGAACGTGGTGTGGCGTATAGCCATAGCGTGCGCGGCGCATGCCAACAACGCGTGGTGCAGTTTATACCCATTCGCAAGATCAGCCTGGCCGGTGCCATTGCAGCCAGCACTGCGATTCCTTTGCTTTTGATCGTCCTGCACTATCTCGTCTTTGTGAGCGGCACATTGGATTGGTCGGGGCATCCGATGAGCGCCTTGCTCAACGCCAACAGTCCGCGCTCGCTGGCGGCTTGGATGTGCAGCCATCTCTGGTTGTTGTGCCTGGGCACTACGGTGCTAACCTTTCGCTTGCGCAAACATAAGCTGGATGACTACGACGGCGAATATCGCCTCTGGTTCTGGCTGGTCTTTACTTGTCTCATTGGCAGCGTCGATTCAACGACCAGGCTGACTGAACTGTTCGGAGCAGCCCTGGATCGCTGGAGCCAGGTGCATATTGGCTGGAGTGGTCTGGCCATAATGAGCGCGACGCTTGCGACTCTGATCGGCCTGCTCGGATTGCGATTGTGTAGCGAACTGAAAGCCGTACCGACCAGCCTTGTGCTGTGGCTAACAGGTTTGATGTTGTGGGCAGGCAGCGCGGCGCTCAGTCAAAGCATCTTTCAATTGGAAATGAGTTCAGCGACCAGAAGCTGGTTGCGAGCTTCACTGTGGCTGTCTGGACTGACGTGCGTATGGCTATGCAGTCTGTTTTATCTGCGCGCGACTTTCATGGAAGCGCAGAAGCGATTCCTCAGTCGTGCGATGGCCAATTCATCTGCCGTGCCTTGGCGTGAGCGACTGCGCGAAGCCATGCCGAAGCTTCCTCGCTTCGGTCGCGCTAAGGCGGATCAAGCCGCTGAGGAAATGGACGAAACGACCACGAAGCGCAAGAGAAAAACGCGACCGGTGGTCGATGCCGAAAACAACGACGACGAGCAATCGGAACAAGTCAGACCTAACGAGCGACGCGAAGCATCTCGGCCAGTGGCTCCCACAGCCACCAGCGGACAATCATCAGAGCGCCATGACGAGCAGCGTCGGTCACCCAAACGCGGCTGGAGTTTCGGCTTAGGCAAACTTGCATTGCGTCCACCGACAGCGTCGGCATCTGGCGGACAGAGCGCGACAGAAAATCGCACTGCCGAAAATCGCACTGCCGACTCACCGCGTTCTCAATCAGCCCAGGATGCCGAAGTAGATCGTGAGTACGGTAAGAAGTCCGGCTGGTTCGGCCGTCGCAAAGAAGTTGCCAAGAACGACGAGTCAGGCAACGAACAACGTTCGAGCCGTCAAGCCGCGCAGCGCAGTGACAAGGATAGCGAACAACCAGCCACCAGCAAACGTTCCTTGCGCGATCGTTTTACTTGGAAACGCAAAGAGCTAACGGAAGAACAAATCGCTGCGCGCGAAGCCAAGAAAGCCGCTCGGCAAAAGTCGCGAGTGAAAGCCAGCGACGATGAGAGCGACGAAGGCCAGGCAAGTTCAACGAAGCGCAAGTGGCTACGCATGCCCAAACCAAAACTGCCCAAGCTGTCACTGCCTAAACCAAAGTTTCCGAAGCTGAAGCTGCCAAGCTTCCGCTTGCCGCCACCAGCTCAAAACGGCGATGAACCCGCCAATGCCGGGCGCACGCCAGTGCCCAAGGTAGATACGTCACGCCCATTGCCAGGCACTAGCAACCAACGTCCCAACGTTGATCACGACCAGGACCAAGATCAGGACGATAACTACCGCAACCTCAGCAAGGCGGAACGCAAGCGATTGAAACGCATGCAGCGCGAAGATGAAGGTGATCGTCGAGCTGCCTAGTTATCTGACAAAAATTTAGTGACCTAGAATCAAGACAACGATTCCAAGATCGTGCGGATTCGTTGCGAGGCCAAGCCATCGCCATAGGGATTGGCCAATTGCGAACGTCGCCTGTATTCATCGGCATTCTCAAGGAGCAGTGCGGCTTCGCTGAGAATACGCTCTGGGTCGGTACCGACCAGGCGACATGTGCCTGCACTCACACCCTCTGGGCGTTCAGTTGTTTCGCGCATCACCAGCACCGGTTTGCCGAGCGACGGAGCCTCTTCTTGTACGCCACCGGAATCGCTGACCAAAAATGAACATCGATTCATGAGCCAAACGAACTGCAGATAGTCCACGGGCTCGATCAGCGCGATCGAATCATTGCTACCGAGCAATCGATTGACCGGTTCGCGCACATTAGGATTCAGATGCACTGGATAGAGGATCCCGACATCAGGATAGCGACGAGCCAACTCGGCTAGCGCCTCACAGATGCGTTCAAAGCCACCGCCAAAAGACTCGCGTCGATGACCTGTCACCAGAATCCATCGCGCGTTGTCGCTTTTCAAGAAGCGACTGGCGAAGCTATCAGGGATTCGTGTCTTGGCGAGCACACTTTCCAGCGTGACACCAATCGACTCAAGTCGATCGCGCACCCATAGCAGAGCATCGACGACCGTGTTGCCCGTTACATGGATCTGCGCCGGATTGATGGCTTCGCGAACCAGGTTATCGCGTGAGATGTCGGTCGGACAGAAATGCCACTGCGCCAAGGGACTGGTCAAACGTCGGTTCATTTCTTCGGGGAAAGGCGAACGCATGTTGCCGGTGCGCAAACCGGCTTCGACGTGGCCCACTGGGATATCGCAGTAGAAGGCGGCCAAGGCCGAGGCTAGCACGGTGGTGGTATCGCCTTGAACCAAGATGGCGGCTGGTTTCTCGCGTTGGCACCACTCCGTCACCGACGTAATGACGCGTCCGGTAAGGTCCGCCAGCGTTTGCCCTGGCTGCATGAGGTTGAGATCGAACTCAGGCTGGATGCCAAACACGCTGAGCGTTTGGTCGAGCATTTGCCTGTGCTGTGCCGTAGCCAGAAAGATCGGTTCGAGCGACTGACTGCGCTGCAGCTCGAAATATAACGGCGCCATCTTTATGCATTCAGGTCGCGTGCCAGCTACTACTGCTACTCGTTTTTTCATTAGTTTCTCGGCTCTTGTTACCAAAAGCCTTATGAACCATAAGACTCAGCTTGCAATCCCCTCATCAGAAGGGAACCTTTTCCGCATTTTACCGAAAGTTTGCCAAACTGCGGGAGCATGGGTTACAATCAACGGACTTCGCCCCACTCAAGCATAGTTCGAGGCAGACTATGTCACCAACAGCAACAGATGTTAACACACCGACGATCACGGCATCGATGAGCGATGAAGCGTTGTTGATGTCGTATCGCGATACGGGTGATCGCGTGAGCCTGGAGACATTGGTACGTCGCTATCAGTCTGAATTGTACAGTTTTTTGCGACGTTACCTGGGTGATGACTGTTTGGCAGAAGATGCTTTTCAGTTGACCTTTCTGCAAGTGCATAAAAAAGCCGCTTTGTTCGATGCTTCACGTCGTTTTCGCCCTTGGCTGTACGGTGTTGCCACCAACCAGGCAATCGATTTGAAACGCCGTGAGAAGCGGCGACGTCATCGCAGTTTGGATGCTCAGTCCACCACGAGCGAACTACGCGAAACGACGCACGCGGCAGCTTTGCCTGATCATCGAGCCGAAGTGCTCGATCCATTGGTAGTGAAGGAACAGGCCGAGCAAATCCAGTCGGCACTGGACGAATTGGGCGAGCCCGGCCGCAGTGCGATTGAACTGGTTTATTTGCAAGGCATGCAATATCGCGACGCTGCAGACATTCTGGATGTGCCCGTCGGTACGGTGAAAAGTCGCGTTCATACCGCAATCCGCAAACTCGCCGACATTTGGAAACGTAATGTGAAGAGTGTTGACTAGACGATAACAGTCTCTAGCACAAAAGTAGCACAGCAGTCCCCCTGCTGTGTTCGTAGCACAGCAGTCATCCGCTGTGAACCGTAGAGCAGCAGTCCCCTGCTGCTCGGCAGCCGACGCTCAGCGAGCCATTCGTGAATATGAGTATTCGTGACGAAGAATTGATTGAGTACCTGCTGGGTGAAGCTGATAAAGCGTTGGCCGACCGTATCCAGCTAGCCCTGCAAACCAATGCTCAAGTCTCTGTTCGGCTTGAGGAACTACGTGCGGCGCTCGGGTTGCTTGATTCGCTCAAGGGCGCGATCGAACCGCCCGCAGGGTTGGCTGAGCGCACCATGGACTTCATCGATCGACAAGAACCGGAAGAAGTTACGCACAAGGTTCGACTCCACCCTAGCGCCAGCTTCTATGCTGAGGGCCGATCACCGCGGCGGGTATGGGACTCGGCTGTTGTGACCTTAGCCCTCGCTGCCTGCGCTTGCTTGATGCTGCCGCTTGTCGTTGACGCCAGGTCGCTTAGTCGCGAGTTGCGATGTCGTGCCAACCTGAACTTGTTGGGCCAAGGCCTGACAAATCTGGCCATGCTCAATCCCGAACGACGATTCCCGGAAGTTCCTAAAGGCAAGCTCGATAGTTTTCCGGGGCGATATGTATTGCTGTTGAAGGATCGCGAGCTGTTGCCTTCGCCAGAACACTTGCGTTGCTATCGATTGCCTGGACAAGATCCAAACTCGTCACAGATCGTCTGTTTTCCGACAAGCCAGGCATTTTTCAATGCCAGCGAGTCGGAGCGAGCCGACCTGCGTCAGTGGTTGGGTGGCGATTATGCCTATAACTATGGCATCATGGTCAACGGTCGGATTGTTGGCTTGCCGATGGATGGAAGCAGTCACATGGCTTTGCTCGGCGATGCCCCTGAAGTCAAAGACGATCGCGACATGTTCAATGGTCATGATGGCCGTGGCATCAATGTGTGCTTTGCTGATGGCCATGTGGCCATGCAAAAGTTTGCCAAAGGGGAGCGCCGCGAGAAGTTCAATGGTCGAACTTACTACTTGGTCAATAGCTGGCAAAGTGGCGACTATCCCTTCCGCAATCTAGAAGGCCGCCGAGCGCCCGGCTTGAACATTCACGATGCATCGCTAGGACCAAGCGCTGCTGAGCCACAGTGATTGAGCTCACCGTCGGCCCTGTGCCGGCGGGAGCATGATTGACAGCTACCAATGCCCGCAACCTCTTCGCCTTTTTGGTTTTTGCGGCGAGTTTGAAATTCTCGAATGCAGACCAATTCATTCGAGCTGCATATCGCAGAGCTTGAATTGAAGGTCTTCGACCAAATACAAATGAAGAGAGCGGCTCGATGAAGCACATCGCGTTGGAGAATTTCAAACTCGCCGCAAAGACAAAAGCGGAAAGGAGCGCGCAGGGCAATCGGCTGGTAGCTGTCAATCACGCTCCCGCCGGCACAGGGCCGACGGTGAGCTATCTCAGGAAAATATCTCGTTGACTGAATGATCGATTGTACGGCACATGCCTTCTAGATCGAGATCGTCATCGTCGTAGCCGAATGGTTCTTCCACGTGTTCAGCGACTACTTCCAGACCGAGCATGAAGTAAGCGGTCATGGCCGTTAGCGGAATGGTCCACCAGCCAAAGTCCTCAACGATTCCCCATGGCAAGGTCAACAGAAACAGCAGCACAACTTGTCGCGCAAAGACGCGATAGGAACGGATGATGCGCGTCTTTTGGATGCGCTCACATGCACCGCAGATATCCATCAATCGCAAAGCTTCAGCATCGATCACTCGCAATTCATCGCCATCGATTGCTCCGCAGGCTTTCCACTTGCCCATTAATCGATAGATCTCGCCTGCGATCGCCTGTGGCACATGCGAACGATTGATAGGTTCTGGTTCGGCCAAAGGGTGGTTGATCCGTTGCGGGCCCGCTTGACTGCGCAAGGCATCCATGAGGACTTGGGGGGCAGGTTCTTGTCGTAAATGCAACTTCAGCGCCACTGGAAAATCGATGATCAAACGCTTGACCGATTGTTTGTCGTCTGACGAGATGGAGCCGAGCCGCGAGACCTTCAGCGCCAGGTTGCGAGAAGCGTTGATCAACGCGCCCCACAGAGTTCGCGCTTCCCACCAGCGCGCGTGTGCAGTGTTGGTACGGAAGACCAGCAACCAACCGACGATCAATGAAAGCGCCGCATGCAGTTCAGGGGCGGTGTCGCCCACGTCGTGATAGACCGACATCTCCTTGATCATTGGCAGGCACGCGTAGAGTCCAGCGGCCGCTGCCAACATCATCACATACGATAACGTGCGTCCAGATCGGAAGTATTCTGCGAATGGAAATGCCAAGTGAAACCTCCGTACAACAATCTTTGTCATCTCAATCTTTACTCAAGCGGGCCATAAGATTGAATACCAAAGATGCTAAGGCAAGACATACTTTCTTTGACCGCCGACCCACGTACCTACGGCGCGGCCAATCAGCTCTTCGCCCAGTAGCGGTGTGTTGCGACTGCGCGAGCGCAGCTCTGAAGGATCAACGGTCCAGCGACGTTCCGGATCGATGAGCGTTACATCTCCAGGCTTGCCGACTTGCAGTGTGCCGGCATCCAGGCTGATCACGCTGGCAGGATTGCGAGTCAGGCACTGGATGGCTCGAGCCCACGACAATCGTCCTGGACGAATCAGCTTGGTAATCACCAGCGCAAGAGCTGTATCCAATGAAGTGATACCAAACGGCACCACGTCTAGCTCCTGCATTTTCTTTTCTAACGAGCGCGGCTGATGGCCGCTACTGATCAAGTCGATGGTTCCGTCGCACAGCGCTTCGAGGCATGCATCGATATGAGCGCGATCGCGCAAGGGCGGATTCACTTTGTAGTTTGCATCAAACGTTCGCAAATTTTCGTCATCGAAACACAAGTTGGCGATACGCACACCAGCGGTGACGCGGACACCGCGCGCTTTGCTGCGGCGCAGCAGTTCCACCGATCCAGCCGTCGAGATGCTGCTCAAGTGCAAGCGGCCGCCAGTGGTTTCGAGCAATCGCAAATCGCGAGCCGTCGCCAGGTCTTCCGCCTCTGCTGGCAACGGGGCCAGGCCCAAGATCAACTGAGTCATGCCTTCGTGCATGACACCACCTTGAGTCAGGCTGGGCACTTCAGGCCGATCGAGTATGGGCCGATCGAACATCAAGCAGTATTCCAGCGCGCGGCGCAGCAAAGCCGTGTTCTCAATCGGTCGAGGTGAATCGGATAGCGCTACAGCGCCAGCTTCGACCAACGATCCAATCTCGGCCATCTCGACGCCTGCGCGATCTTTGCTAACGCAGCCGATGACATGCACTCGACAACGATCAGCACGAGCCGCTTTCTGGCGTACGAATTCAACAACTGCAGCCGTATCGATGGGTGGATCTGTATTGGGCATGCAAGCGATCGACGAATACCCGCCCGCCAGCGCAGCCATCGCACCGCTAAGAATTGTTTCGTCTTCTTCGCGTCCCGGCTCGCCCAGTTCGGCACCGAGATCGACCAATCCTGGCACCAGAATGTGACCTGGCGCTGAAACTCTTTTGGCGTAAGCCGGAATATCTCCATCCAACGGATCGATGGCTGCTATTTCGCCATCCACCATCAACAGTCGGCCTTCGCGATCAAGGCTCTGCGTCGGATCGATCATGCGGACCGATTCGATCAGCCACGCGCGTTCGCGATTATCATTGCTTAGTGAATTCATAGTTCCATTGCTGGGGCCGGACGCATGATCTGAGCTGCTCATGATGCGGCTCCTTGGCGATTGCCTACTAACAACCACAGAGCCGCCATGCGGATGGCAATACCATTGGTTACTTGCTGAAGGATTACCGAGTGCGGGCCATCGGCAACTTCGGGCGTAATCTCGACACCGCGATTGATAGGCCCTGGCGCCATGATCAATATGTCGGGCTTGCTGTGGCGCATGCGTTCAGCCGTCATGGCGTAGAGCAACGCGTATTCATGCACCGAAGGAAACGGGCGAGTGGCTTGACGTTCAAACTGAATGCGAAGCAGATTCAGCACGTCGCAGCGCGGCAGGATCTCGTCCAGGTTGTACGCCACTTCAACGCCCAACTGCTCCCATTGCTTGGACACCAAGGTGGCTGGTCCGCAGACGATGACGTGCGCTCCCAGTTTCTTCAGCCCCCATATGTTGGAACGGGCTGTGCGCGAATGCGCAATGTCACCTACGAGTGCCACAGTAAGGCCAGCCAGCGAGCCTCGCTTCTGTCGGATAGTCAGTATGTCGAGCAGACCTTGCGTGGGATGTTCATGTGGCCCATCGCCGGCGTTGAGCACACTGCAATCCATGTGGCGGGCCAGCAGGTGAGGCGTACCGGGCGCGCTATGTCGAACAACCACAGCATCGACGCCCATCGCCTCAATCGTCTTGGCAGTATCGATGAAGGTCTCGCCTTTCGCCACCGATGAACCGCCCGATGAGAACTCGATCGTATCAGCGCCCAAGCGCTTGGCGGCCAGGGAAAAACTGTTCCGCGTGCGCGTGCTATTCTCAAAGAAAACGTTGGCAATCGTGCAACCACGCAACAAGCTCAGCTTTTCTCGCTTGGCGGCAAAGGCAGCTTGGAGTTGTTCCGCCGTATCGAGCAACAGCGTTATCTCGTCGGCCGTAAGCCGCTCCAGGTCCAACAGATGACGATGCTGCCAATGTGTTGGATAGTCCGGCACCACTGGCTGGTCATCAACCCTACTAGACACGCGAGCCTCTCCCTGTTGAACTCTTCAATCTTCGCCGCTTTTCATCAGGCGTGATTGTAATAGCAACCCGCCGGCGCAGGGAGGAGGCTGTTTGGTTTGGCTTATGGCCCTAACTTTTTGTCCTCCATTTTTTGTCGGATACTCTGACAGAAAATTTGCGTGACAAAAATGGTTAAGGAAGCCCCGGTTAGAGTTTCGCCGTGGCTTCGCGCAGCGCTTTGGGCAGCGGAAAGTGCACTTCTTCTTGGCGAATGACTTGCTCGTTCATGGTGGCAGCAAATCGCTCGGTGAGCCACCCAATGGTGGCTTGCACAACCGATTCAGGTGCGCTGGCACCAGCCGTGATCAAGACGGTCTCATCGCCCTGAAACCAGGACGGATCGATGTCCTGCGGGCCATCGATTAAATAAGCTGGCTTGCCGGTTTCGCTACCCAACTCGCGCAAGCGCTGGCTGTTGCTGCTGTTTTGACTACCGAGCACCACGACGATATCCGCACTGGCTGCCAATAAACGCACAGCTTCTTGCCTGTTCTGTGTGGCGTAACAGATGTCGTCCTTGGGCGGACTCTCGATCCAGGGGAAACGTTCCCGCAAGCGATCGATGATGCGATTCGCATCGTCCACGCTTAAAGTCGTTTGAGTTAAGTAGGCCAGCTTGGTATCGGGTGGAAATTGCAATTGGTCCACATCCGCTCGATCTTCCACCAGGATGATCGCCTCGGGAGCTTCGCCCATTGTGCCCAGTACTTCATCGTGACCATCATGGCCAATCAACACGATCGTATAGCCACCCTTGGCATACTTGATCGCCTCCAAGTGCACCTTGGTTACGAGCGGGCAAGTAGCATCGATCGCAAAAAGCTTGCGTTCGCGAGCCAATTGACGAATCTCGGGCGAAACACCATGGGCCGAGAACAGCACCGTGGAACCGGCAGGCACTTCGTGCAATGAATCCACGAACACTGCACCTTTTTCACGAAACGTTTTCACCACATATTGGTTGTGAACGATCTCGTGATAAACATAAATCGGCGTACCAAAGCGCTGGATGGCCAGGTCGAGACTTTCGATGGCCATGTTGACGCCCGCACAAAAGCCTCGAGGTGCGGCCAGGATGATGCGCATAATCTTTGCCAGTGCGGTGCTAGTGGTTATCAACTGAATCGGTTAAAAGGTGGATCGGCAGTCCTCTGCCGATCTTTTGCAATCACAACCCGATGCGTGAGCAAGGGACGGCACCGCACGAGCCCCGTAGGAATAGTCCGACTGGTGCCCACTGGAATACTCCTCTCTCGCTTCAAACAATGGAAAGGCGAGAAGATGATTTTCCAAAGCTTGGGCTGGCCTGGTGCCGCTCCTGGCTGACGCATCGGGTTGTGATTCTCAATTATGACGAAAGCCGATGATTGTGGGCAGCAGTCGCTGGGATTTTTCTGAACAACTTGACCTGTACGGTCCTGGTACCGAGGGTCGGCGCGCGGCCATAACGCGCACGGCGGCTGAAGAATATTGCCGCTGGGTCGCGCACACTCACTACGAGAACTTTCAGGTCGCCAGTTGGCTATTACCTCGACTGTTGCGGCGAGACTTTCATAACATCTATGCCTACTGTCGCTGGTCTGATGACTTGGGCGACGAAGTTGGCGATACACAAAAAGCATCCGCATTGCTGCAGTGGTGGGGTGAACAGCTCGATAAACTTGTTCACTGGTGGCCCTACGCATCACCCAGTCATGTGTGCTCTTGCCGGTACGCTCGAGCGACACGCGTTGCCCAAGCAGCCTTTGCCGATCTACTGAGCGCCTTTCAACAAGACCAACACACATTTCGATACGATAGCACCAGGCAACTGGAAGATTATTGCCGCCGTTCAGCCAATCCCGTCGGCCGCTTAGTCTTGGGCCTGGCTGGTGCGGCTGGGGATGCTGAGAACCTGCGGCTGAGCGATTCGATTTGCACAGGTTTGCAGCTGGCCAACTTCTGTCAAGACATGCAGCGCGACGCTGAGATTGGACGCATCTATGCGCCTCGCGAATTGTGGGACAAACATGGCGTAACCGAAGCCCAGCTCCTGGGCGGCAAACCGCTGCCATGTATGCAAGCCATGTTGGAAGAGTTACAGAGATCGCAAAAACTATCTTGTTCAGGGCGGCGAGTTGGTCCATCGCGTACCACGTTGGCTGGCACTTGATGTACGATTGTTTCGCGCTGGCGGCCTGGCCATCATCGGCCAAATCCAACGTGCCGGGCACGATGTGTGGACCAGGCGACCCGAAGTCAGCCGCTGGCGCAAGCTTGGATTGCTGGGCAGCGCGATGTGGAAACAGGCGCGCCGCCAGCGAGCCTGAGAAAAAGTGGGAGACAGAAGATTTTCTGTCCGTGAGAACCGAGTAGCCGAGGCGGACGAGTTGGGAAATACTGTCAAGGTTAGTTACGACTGGTGCTATCGCGTTGCGCGGGATTCAGGCAGCAGCTTTTATCGCGCGTTCTGGTTGTTGGAGAAACCACAGCGCGTAGCTATGTTCGCTCTCTATGCCTTTGCGCGCATCACCGATGACCTGGGCGATGGCAACGAACATTCCGGCAATCAGTCGGTGATCGTGCTGGCACGACTCAATCCGTAAATCATTGGCAGTTGATCCCTCCGTTCCTACCCGCGTGCGCTTATCGGCTTGGAGCAAAACATTGTCTGACAAGCTGGCCGAGAGCGTGTCGCGAATCCAGCCAGAGTCAGACTATCCGCCAGAGATCTCGCCACGGCCGATAACGAGCTACGACAGTTTGATATGTTATGGCCCGCGCTGCGCGACACCATTATGCGCTACGGGATACCGCCATCGCTGTTGCAGGAACTGATCGAAGGCGTGGCCATGGACGGAGCGAGCGTCCGCTTTGCCAGTTGGGAGGAAGTCGACAAGTACTCCTATCACGTGGCATCGACAGTAGGTCTCGCTTGTACGCGCATTTGGCAAGCTGCTGATACACTACCTAAGAGCCCACCGATCGATTGCGGACTGGCTTTTCAATTGACCAATATCTTGAGAGACCTGCGCGAAGATGCGGCTCGGAATCGCATCTACTTGCCCATGTCGGAACTGACCGCGTTTGGGTGCGATGAAACCTCTTGGCTTATCCGGTAATCCACAAGGCGATTGGCAGGGGCTGGTGCGCAGCGTGATCTTGCGCGCTCGCGCATTCTATGAAAGCGGTAAGCACACGATCGATCACTTGCCACGACCTGGTAAACGCATCTTCGGTTTGATGTGGTCTACGTATCACGATTTGCTGAACACGATCGATCGCCAACAATTCGCAACTCTGGTCGCAGCGCATCCGACTGTCGAACTTGAATCGTGCCACCTTGTTAGCCAAAGCGATCATATCCACACCTAATTCAAAGAGTCTCGGCCGTGGCTGAATTGCAGCGCCGCGAGATCGTCATTGTCGGCGGGGGCCTGGCTGGATCGACAGCCGGCATTGGCTTTAGCCCGCCAGGCTGATGCTGCGGATCGATATCGCATTACGCTCGTTGAATGCAAATCGCGTTTGGGTGGACGCGTCGGCTCGTACACTGACCAGGCAAGTGGTTTAACGATCGACTACTGTCAACACGTGGGCATGAATTGTTGCTCGGCGCTAAAGCAATTGATCGGATGGCTTGATCAAGAAGCGTTATGGCGCGTCGAGCGTGAGCTCTTTTTCTATGGCCCAGGTCAGCACGACAACGGTTAACTTCGTTGCCGCTGCTGCCGGCACCTTTGCATCTGAGCGGTTGGCTATGGAACTGGCCGGGCCTGAGCTACTCAGATCGACTCCAAATCGCTCGCGGTATGTTGGCGATCAATCGCATTGCGATCGACCGTGCCGCAGCCAGTGAACTGCAGAACATTTCGGCGCTTGATTGGCTACAGGCGCACGGACAATCCGGCCGCGTGCTGGAGCGATTCTGGTCAACCATCATTGTCAGCGCGCTGGGCGAACAACTGGATCGAGTCGGTCTCTTGCCGATGGCCAAGGTATTTCAAGACGGTTTTCTACGTCAGCGCGATGCCTATCACTTGCTTGTGCCCCAGCGACCACTGGATGACTTGTTCGGTCGACGCATGCTGGAAGCCTTGATGGCAGCGGGGGTCGATGTGCAACTGAGCACCACGATCAGTGCCATGGACTGGCAAGGCGCCTACTGTAAAGAACTGCGATTATCAAACGATGCGATCATTCGTCCTGACCTATTGATCGTAGCTGTACCTTGGCATGTTGTCGGTAGCGTGGTGGGCAGTTGCCCTGACAGCCAGGTGCAACAAGTGATCGCTAACGCATCCGCGATCCAAGGATCACCCATTAGCGGCGTGCATACCTGGTGGGATCGCGCATTGGTTACCAACTCCGCACGCAGCCCTCGTCGGTCGACTGTGTCAGTGGATCTTTCCCACATGCTCAGCGCGAGAGCCTGGAACAATCAGAAGGCGGCTCATCTGGCCGGGAGCACTATTAACCAAATTGTGATCAGCGCTTCGCGCATGTTGCCTCGCGGCGATCAGCAGGCTGTAGCGCGGATGATCGAAGAAGATCTACGCGAAGTGTTTCCCGAAGCCAGAGCGGCCAAACTCTTGCGAGTGCGCGTAGTGACGGACCCTCAAGCCGTCTACAGCGTGGCGCCTGGGTGCGATCAATTGCGGGTCACGGCTGGGGCTCGTCACGGAAACATTTGCTGGGCAGGCGATTGGACCGGAACCGGCTGGCCCGCCACGATGGAAGGGGCGATACGCAGCGGATTAGCTGCTGCCCAAGTAGGTCAATCTCGCCGAGATTGACCTGTCGAAGCGGTCCCACGTGGCCTTAAGTTTTTTTGTTGGTCCGGCGCAGGGCTGTTTTGTTTAGCCCGTGGCCAAAGGCTAGGCAGCCGGAGGAGCCTACTTCAAAGTACCGACGGACTTCAATACCTGTTTGCCTAAAGCATGTGCGTAACCACCACTGCCGAGCAGTGTAAATGATCCTGTTAGCTGAAGGCATAACGGGTTAGCGGGTTCACCTAGCCTTCGGCCACGGGCTAAAAAAAACAGCCCCTGCGTGGCAGTTTTGCATCATTTTGCGACGGCATGTTGCGAAACATTTTGGCAGCCCAGACGTCGAAGCTGCGGGATAGGAAATTTTCGCTGAACGAAACAAGTGAACTTTTGCTTGTATTTTCGGTCGTTTCTTTAGGATGTCACTCACTGACGGCGATCCTGCTTCGAAATTCGGCACCAAAATTGCCTTTGAAGCACTGAACCTGTCAGCGTGCTGCGGCGTCCCTAACAACAGACGCCCCAGAACATTCCCGCTGTCACGTTCGGTCCAGGCAAAGTAAAGGCGCACGCTCATGACCAACTTTGAAGCTAACAATTCCAGCAGCCTGCCCCAAACAGCGGTCAAGAAAAGCAACTGGATGTGGTTATCGGATCGCTTGCCGTCCGAAGGGCTAGAGAAGTTAGATAGTTGGTTAAGCGCGGAACTAGAACAGTTGGAAACTTCTCTCTCGCACATGGTTTCCCAGCGCAGTCTGAAACGCGATCAACGCTACCAGTTCGCGCCTTCCCAACGTTAGACCGGGACTTTCGCAACGCGGGATCTGACAAAAGATCCACTGCCGCAACATTCGCTGGCTTTCCGTTACGTTTTGTGCGATATTAAACGCTATCTCGCCTAATTTAGTGCAGCGTTTCCTTCCACAACTCTGCGGTGCCCAGCCATGTTGATCCGCTTGGCTTTTAGGTTGCCTGTTTTTTTCGGCTGCGACGATGTTTGTCTCGGCGGCTGAACCCACCAAGTCCGGTTCGAAGACCGCTCTGCAGTTGGACTTTGAAGGCGAACCGACTCAACTGCCCTACTCTGCCTCGTTAGATGCCGGAGCCAAACTCGCAGGAGTGGGGCCGACGGGTGGATTTGTTCACTGGTCTGCCCGCCAAGAATCAATCGCTGGTGCTGGACGGCAAGGCGCGCGAGTACGCATCGCAGACACGTCGGGCCAAGCCAATCTTGATTTCACTTTGGGTGATGCCATCACGATCGAAGCTTGGGTCAAGGTCGACAAGCTGGCTGGCGGCGCGAACGTCTATGTCGTGGGCAAAGGCCGCACCTATGAAGCCCAGCAAATCGAAAATCAGAACTATGCCCTGCGCTTGACCGGTGCTGGTGGAGAAGGCCGTCCAAGCTTTCTCTTTGCAACTCAAGGGGCAGATGACAAGGAAGCCACTTATCACCGCTGGACGGCCGATCGCGGCTTTGCACCGATGGTACCTGGCATCATATCGCAGTTAGTTATCGATTCGGTGCGCCGGAGAGCATCGCTGGTTATGTCGACGGCGAGAAAGCAAAGGCAAGTGGGATATGGGCGGGGCAACGAAAGCCGCTCCGATCGTCGATGATGATGCCGTATGGATTGGCTCTTCGCGTGGTGGTGATAAAGGCAACTCGCTGATGGGTGCGGTGGATGATTTGATCATTCATCGCGAGATCGTCGCTGCCAAAGAATTGCAGGAACGCCGGCGACCAATCGCTAAAACACCTGAGTTCCCTGCCAATCATGATGATCGACTGGTGACGATTACATTGCATCCAGGACTGACCAGCCATGGCACTTGGCCAGCCAAAGCACCGGCCGTAGAGCGATCGTTCACAGCGGCACAGCTCGCCTTCATCGTTTGCCACGAAAGTACCTGCCCGGTGGTTTGCGCGAATCCTGGAAAGGGCCAATGCTGTTGCGAGCTTATTGTCGCGCTACATGCCAGCCGGAGAAATGACCTGGCTCATTCGCAGTCCAGGCCTATCACGTTTATGGATCGACGGCCAGATAGATCGTCATGACCACGCCCGCGCATCCTTTGTTTCCTGATGCGCATCAACCGTTCGAAGTTTACCAGGCCGATAATCCTTGGCTGCGCGTGCCGCGAGCTGGTGATACGGAGATTCGTAAGACGCTGACATTGGATGCTGGCGATCATGAGATCGTGTTGGAACAAATCGTCGGTGCGAAAAACATCCGCTGCGAAACAGGTGACACCACCGTTGCCGTGCGTCGTGGTGACGAACTGTTTACGGTCATGGCTCCTGTGCCATTTGAAATCCCGCTATCGGATGAAGGCTGCAGCGGTCGATCGGAGCGCTCGAACAGCAGCTCTCGACAATGGACCGCGAGCTTCGCCACTCGACACGGCTCAAGAAGACGACTTCTGGAACAAACGCCACGAGTTAGCCCGCGCTTACATGGCTGAGCAACCCAAGGTGGATGTGCCAGCGGCCACTACGGGTTTCGAAGCGTTAAATGAGATTGATCACTTCATCAATCCACGCTGGTCGATTTGCCCGATGCGCAGCGATTGAACGCGCGCGCAAGCGACGCTGTCTTCATCCGTCGCTTGTACCTGGATACGGTGGGCGTGTTGCCCTCGGGCTGAACAAACACGCCAGTTTGTGGCCGACTCGTCGCCCGAATAAGCGGACCAGGTGATCGATGCGCTCTTGGCAGATGAACGCCTGGCTGATCATTGGACCAGCTATTGGCAAGACGTGTTGGCCGAAAATCCAAGCATTCTCAAGCCCACGCTAAACAACACCGGCCGTTTCGCTGGTTTATCTACGATGCATTGGTTGAGAACAAGCCGATGGATCGTTTTGTAACTGAGCTAATACGCATGGAAGGTGAGAAGCTGAGCGGCGCACCGGCTGGGTTTGCGATGGCATCGGAGAACGATGTGCCGATGGCCGCCAAGGCTCACATCTTGACCCGCAGCGTTCTTGGGCGTCGAGATGAAGTGTGCTCGCTGTCATGATTCACCCTATCATCCTTGGACGCAAAAACAGTTGTTTGGCTTGGCAGCCATGCTGGACAACAAAGCCTCAAGGTGCCAGCGACCAGCAGCGTGCCGAAAGATTTCTTTGATCGCAAGAAAGAAGACCACCCGATCACGCTCTCGATTTCCCTGGTGACGAGATCCAACCTGAATGGCCTTTCGCGGACCTGGTAGCTGATGAACCAACGCCGAAATGCTGGGCCGTCAGAATCCAAGCCCGTGAAAAGATCGCGGCTTATATCACCTCGCCGAAGAATCAGCGTTTCGCGCAGGTGATGGTCAATCGCTTGTGGCAGCGCGTGATGGGTTGGGGCAGTGGTACCAACTTGAGCGATTGGCATGGTCAACCGACTCATCATGCAGCTCTGCTCAACTATCTGTCGCGTCATGTTGGTGATGAATGGTTATGATGCACGCGCGCTGATGCGACTGATCTTTAACTCGCAAGCCTATCAGCGCATCGCGATCGATGGTGAGAAGAGCGATGCCAAGCTGGCGCACAGCTCGCCGTGGATTCGCCGTTTGTCTGCCGAACAAGTGGTCGACTCGCTGCATCAAGTGGCTGGTCTGTCGCTGGGTACGGAAGAGATTACCTTTGACCCTTCGACTCAACAGAACATCGATGCCTTCTTGAATTTGGGTGTGGCCACGCGTGCCTGGCAGTTAACATCGCTATCCAACGAGCGCGATCGTCCAAGCCTGTCGTTGCCCAAGGCGGCTATTGTCGTGGAATGCCTGGAGGCCTTCGGTTGGCGCGGCTCGCGGCAAGAACCTGTCAGCCATCGTGAGACCGGACGCCAACATGGTCCAGCCTGGGCGTGGTAGCCAACGGCGCGATGAGCATCAAACTGTCTCGCTTGACCGAAGACTCGTACTTCACCCAGTTGGCACTCACAGCCAAGAACCCGGAAGAGTTTGTGCAAACGGCTTTCCAGCAAGTGCTATCCCGCGAAGCATCCAGTGAAGAGCTGCAAACGTTTGTGGAAACAAATCAAACCTGAGTGGGATCCGCGCATAGTTTCGTTAGCCGTACCGCCCAGTGGTCCGCAACCGCATCGAGGCTTTGTGACTTGGGCCAATCACTTCGACATTCGCGCCAATCAACTGATGCGCGACGTTGAGCGCGAGATTGCAGCCGGACCAACGCCTTCAGCGCGATTGAAAACAGTTGGCGCGAGCGAGCCGAGGATGCCGTAATGGGCCTTTGCTGAACACGCCCGAGTTTCAGTTTGTGCCCTAGCAAGTGCGATTCATCTGACAAAAAATTTGAAGACAAAAGATTAGGTTAAGAATATGGATCGTAGACGTTTGTTGGACAGAGTGCTGCGCTGGCTGCGGCTGGGATTGCGGGGCGGATGGCAGCGCCATTTGCTGGCTGGGCCAGAGGCCGCATGCCACCGAAAGGGCTCGGCCGAGCATTGCATATTCATCTGGCTGGCGGCGGCATGTCGCATGTCGATTCGTTCGATCCCATAAACCCGCGGCTCGTCCAAGGAACGCAAGCTGGCACCGATTACGATGTGATCGACACAGCTGTGCCCGGCGTACGCGTAGTGGAACATCTCAAACGTACTGCGGCTCGCATGGGATCGAGTTACAGCTATCCGTTCGATTCCATCATGAGATGATCGATGAGCACGCAGCCGCAGTGTATTGGGTGCACGTTGGTCGTCCGGTCAGCGGCACCGTGCAATATCGTCGCTCGGCTCAGCGGTCGCTCATCAACTGGGGCGCTGCCGATGATAACGCTCCACCGTATGTTGTGATCGGTTATCCCAACGTCACGCGCGGCCCCGGCTTCTTGGGTCCGAAACATGGTTACTTGTATCTGACCGATCTGAAACTGGGGCCACGTGGCTTGAGCCGACCAGATTTTGTGACTGAGTCCCGTCAAGAATCGACGCATGGTCATGTTATCCAAGCTCAGGCAATCGGGCATGGAACGTTTGCAAGCAGCCAAACAAGTCGAAGAATACGATGCTGCCCTGAGCGAGAATCTGCGATTGGCTGGCAACGCGTTCTTGCCGGTGTTCGATCTCGATCAAGAGACTGCTGCCACGCGCGAATTGTACGGTAGCGAGTTTGGACAACGCTGTTTGCTGGCGAGACGCTTGACCGAACGCGGAGTACGGTTTGTCGAAGTGGCTCATAACTTGAACTTCGTCAACGGCACCGGCTGGGATACTCACAAAGAAGGTCAACAGACTCAGTGGCTGTTGCTGCAAGAACTCGATATCGCCTTGGCAGCGCTCATCGATGACCTCGAAGCTCGCAAACGATTGGATAAGACACTCATCGTTATCGGCACCGAGTTCGGTCGGCCTTGGGACTTCGATGGCGCAGGCGGCCGAGGACATTCAATCGAGCACCTTTTCGTTGGTGCTGCTGGGTGGAGGCCTCAAGCACAAAGGGGCCATCGGGTGTTACCGATGACCAGGCGAAAACGATCATCGAACGCCCGGTATCCATTCCCGATTTCCACGCCACGATCCATCATGCGCTCGGCATCGATTGCCGAGTCGAACTCTACGACGGCGATCGACCTGTACCGATTACTGATCGTGGCACACCCGTTAAAGAGCTGTTCACTTAGATTTTTTGGTTTCATCACTGAATTTAGTGGCTGTACATGCTCTCCACGGGCTTGTCCCCGTGGAAGCCACGGGACTGACAGCTACATCGACTCTGCCTTCCCTATGCGCCGATCGTGGCTGTTGCGGCGAGCGATCGACTGTCCAACGAAAACGTTTGCTAACGAGCCCGCTTCCAGTTATTGGCTCATCGATGGCCTTCGATGGAAGCTACTCAAAAAGCGGGCTTCGATAAAATAGTTTCGCATTTGACAACGCTTCTGCTCGCCGCAAAAGAAAGAGTGGGCTGCCGATTTGTGCTGGTTGGTAGCTGTCATCGTGGCTTCCACGGGGACAAGCCCCGTGGAGAGCCGTTGCCCTGAGCGGCCGTTGTAGCAAACGCATTCAATTTTTAGCACCCACCAAATTCCGTGATGACACCGATTTTTTGTCCATCTTTTTATCTGATGATGAAAACTGGAGAGGCCCATGCGAAGCGCGGTTGTGCATTGCGTTTGTACTCTCGCTGCCTCAAATACTTTTCGCACAGACTCTTTCTGAGCAAGCCGTCGAATGTCCTTCAACGTTGGAACGGCGCGATTGAAAAAGAATTGATTTCTTTCGCTGTAGACATTCATTGCATTGAATTTGCGAGAGTCGCTGATAGAAGTGCACTCGACCCAATAGCCACACACGACCTCCACGTAATTAGAGCTGGTGAACAGTGGCATATTTACAACCAGAGAACACTCGCTGGCACAGACTTGCGATTCGAAATGCTTCGCCGTAGTGACGATTGGGATCATATGTGCCTGGAGGAAGTCTGACTCGCAATGGAAGCTGATGACTTCACCATATGGCGCATTGGCGATCAGGTCAGCAGCGACAATCACCTAATCAGAGTCACTTTGGGACCTAAAGTATTTGCTCGGCCATGTATCGCAGGGAAGGAACCGATTCAAGCGATCGGCACTTTACTAAAGGCTTCGGATCGAGAAGCGAAAAGCACTTCCGACGGAATCGAAGTAAGCGCCAAAGAGGGTGAGAATCACTTCCAAGCCACGTTTGCAGGACCGGCTGCTACTTTCCATCAGAAATGAAAATCGCCTATGTTAGCTCTCACCAGAAACAAGCTCTGAACGTGCCTACTATTCGCGGCCGAGAATGAAACGGCGGAGAAATGGGCCCTGAAGCTGCCCAGTCCAGACAGCACCTTAAACGCGTCAAACATCATTCACCATAAAGATTCAAACGCGACCAAGTTCAAGACTGCCCGAAACGATTGAGTCGATTGAGACGGTCATGGATGGGACGATACTTTTGTTCGTCATGCGCACAACAAGTTGGTGGGGAGTGCGCGGCCAATCGACAAAGACTTTTCATACGAGTCGCTGAAGTTTCCGCTACCTAATGAGGCGCGGAGTTAGAAACGCAAAAGGTCAGAGCCTGTTCTGGAACGATGGTCGCCTGACGAAACATTAAAGTCGTGTTCTCATCTGTCTCGTCCGTCAATCTTTGTCAGTCCCGCGTCACTCGTCCTCTGCCGGTTTGGTGATTTTCAAACGCAGCTTGGTGACGCGATCGTCGGCGACGGCAAGCACTTTGGCTTCCGCGATGCCGAGGTCGATCATGTCGCCTGCAGAGAGAATGCGTTCTGCCACGTCCATCAACAGACCGGCCATGGTATCGACATCAGCATCGCCGAAAGATAACCCGAGTTGGCTTTCGACATCGGCCACGGCGGCACTGCCTTGGATGATGTAAGCACCAGGACCATCCGGTACGATTTCCGGGTCCTCGATATCAAACTCGTCGGCCACATCACCGATAATCTCTTCCAAGACGTTCTCCAGCGTTACGACACCGATGATCGTGCCATATTCATCGATCACAAACGCAAGCAGTTGATGGGTGCCTTGGAAGTGCCGCAGCAGCTTGCTGATCGGCATGTTCTCTGGCACTTTCTTCGGCGGTCGCATGATACTGCGAAAGTCGAAACCGGGTGCGATCTCGCGACCCACCATGTCTTTGACATGCAATACACCCAGCACCTCATCCAAGGAACCATCGCATACCGGGTACCGCGTATGCTTAGTGCGTCGGAGCATATCGAGGCTCTGCGCAAGCTCTTCGTTGATATCGATGAAGTCAATTTCGCCGCGCGGGACCATAATGCGGCGACAAACCATGTCGTCGAACTCGAACACTGCGTCGATCAAACGATGTTCCGAGCGAGTCAAGTTGCCGTGAATGTGGGCTTCGCGCAACAAGGCTCGAATCTCTTGCTCGGTGTAAGGAATCTCCAAGTCCCCCGTATCCCCCAAACCCAGCGAACGCAACAGAAAGTTCGTCGTCATGCTGAGCGCCGACATCAGCGGATAGGTCAGTAGATAGAACATCTTCAGCGGCACAGAACACCACAGCAGCAACAGCTCGGGCTGCCGAATGGCGAAGATCTTCGGTGCCTGTTCGCCGATGACCAGGTGCAAGGATGTGATCACTGTGAACGAGATGACGAAAGCGATGGCATGCAGAGCCGCTGACTCGGCCTCGATACCCACGCTGACAATCACCGGCTCGAGCAACTTGGCAAAGGCCGGCTCGCCTACGTAACCCAAGGCCAGCGAAGCCATGGTGATACCAAGCTGACATGCCGAAAGCGACTTCTCCAACCTCTCGGCCAGCCATCGCGCGGTTTTGGCGAACAGACGGCGAGCCACCACCAACTGCTCAATTCGGCTGATGCGGATTTTGACAAGCGAGAATTCAGCGGCCACAAAGAACCCGTTGATTCCGACCAGCAAGAAAGCCATCAGAATGCGAAACAGGTGCAAATACCAATCGGACATCGATGTTCAAAGGTGTGAAGTAAAGGGGCGCGAATCCACTACGCTAGGCCGCCACATTGTAGCATCAAGGACGCACCATATTTTGCCCCAGAATTTTAAGTCACTTCCGACTCTAAATTTGGGGCTGAATCTCTTCGGGTGCAGAATTTTGCGGGCTCGCCAACCAGGCCATGGGAAACACGCACAGCAGCGGCAACATGTCCACGCTCCAGGCCGGCAACTGCTCCAGACGATGCAGCCACGCCTGCGACGATTTCCAGGTGGCTCGAAAAATCATGAAGCCGAGCCAAGCCCATACGATCGGCTGCTGAGCTCGAAAAACATCCGACCAAGGCGTCATCCGCTTCAAGACAGCTCGTGCAAACAATGTCACCAGCAGAATCCAGCCCATGGCCGTGGGTGCGGCTTGCCATCCAACCAACAATCCCAAGCACGCCACCGTTCCCATCCATGCCAAGCCTTCCATGGAATCGACTGCCTGGGCCTGGTTATGAGAGCGGCATACGAGCGGTAAAGTCAGAGCGCCAAGAATCAAGCCTGCACAACCGCCAATAGCCAACGTGATACCAGCATCAATCACCGACAACGCTTTGGGAGCAGGCAACCCAGACCAAGGCACGACAATCGCTTCAGGCAAAGCCAACGGGACAATCACGAGCACCAAGGCCAGCCACAAATACAACGCCAGTGGCACGCGGCTCTTGCGCACGACGATCAGAGCCGCCGCGATTAGGCCGCTCAAAAAATAGACAGCCAACAACACACGCACTGCCAACGGCCGCGTGACCGACATCCAAATCAAACCAATGCCCTCAGGCCGCTTACCCGACCCCGGCAAATTTGTGCCAGCCACTCCGAATTCCAGAAAGTACATCGCCAGAAAAATGAGACCAACGGCAAGCTCCACCAGCGGATACTGGATCGAGATCGGCAATCGACACGTGCGGCAACGACCTCGCAGGTTCAACCAGGCCAGCACTGGGATGTTATCCGTCGACGCGATCTGGGTTGTACAAAAACGGACAAGCCGAATGGCCTCCCAGCGTTCGACCAAGCGGCAATCGATAAGCCACTACGTTCAAGAACGAACCGATCGATGCCCCCACCGCAAAGAACCAGACAGCCAGCGTGGCATCCAGACAGCGAGCCCAGAAATGCCAGCTCAAGTGTCGGACGGCACCCCCGCTCGACGCGGCTGAAGCGAATTGAACAATACACCCAAGCCGATATACGCTGCAATCGTTCCGACGAACACAAACACCGCTAACCACAACGGATAGTTTGGACGGAATCGACGACGACGCGGCATGAATCTCAACAACGAATAGGCAACGGTAACACAAAATAACTCGCCACAGTATACACTGCCGTCGACTAAGGATGGCAGTAGGCAGTAGGGCAGTAGGCAGTAGGCAGTGGGCAGTGGGCAGTAGGGCAGTAGGCAGTAGGCAGTAGGCAGTAGGCAGTGGCAGTAGGCAGTAGGCAGTAGGCAGTAGGCAGTAGGCAGTAGGCAGTAGGCAGTAGGCAGTAGGCAGTAGGCAGTAGGCAGTAGGCAGTAGGCAGTAGGCAGTAGGCAGTAGGCAGTAAGGCAGTAGGCAGTAGGCAGTAGGCAGTAGGCAGTAGGCAGTAGGCCAGTAGGCAGTAGGCAGTAGGCAGTAGGCAGTAGGCAGTAGGCAGTAGGCAGTAGGCAGTAGGCAGTAGGCAGTAGGCAGTAGGCAGTAGGCAGTAGGCAGTAGGCAGTAGGCAGTAGGCAGTAGGCAGTAGGCAGTAGGCAGTAGGCAGTAGGCAGTAGGCAGTAGGCAGTAGGCAGTAGGCAGTAGGCAGTAGGCAGTAGGCAGTAGGGCAGTAGGCAGTAGGCAGTAGGCAGTAGGCAGTAGGCAGTAGGCAGTGGGCAGTGGGCAGTGGGCAGTGGGAAGTGGGAAGTGGGAAGTGGGAAGTGGTGAGTAGCGAAATGTTAATGAGCGTAGCGAATGGGCTCCCCCTCGCCCCCGGTACTCCGGGGGAGAGGGGGCTGGGGGGTGAGGGGTGAGGGGCGCACAGCGGTTGGCATCACCCTGCCGCTTTGATGCTTCCATTCCGTGGTCGGAACTAAGACATGGCGATTTACTTTACGCGTAAAAGCAAATCGCTACAGCATACTTCAGGCCAATCGGTTGGAATCACCCTGCCGCTTCGATGCTTCATTCCGTGGTCGGAACTAAGACATGGCAATTTACTTTACGCGTAAAGCAAATCGCTACAGCATGCTTCAGGCCAATGCGTCAAGCATCAACGCGGCCGCGTACTACAGGCTTGAGCGCGCCCCCCTCACCCCCCAGCCCCCTCTCCCCCGGAGTACCGGGGGCGAGGGTGGCCCGACGAATCGGTGGCACATTGGGAAAAGTGGGTAGTTATTTTTAGCATAAAAATGGTCGCGTCCATTCTGTAGGATTGGGTTACCACACTCACCTGCGAAGGAACGCGACCAAGATGACATTATGTGGTTCAAAGGCGGGAAACAAAAGTCGAAATTCGTCGTTTGATCGAACGATGCGTCGTCGGCTAAAACGCCGTCAAAAACAAATTGCCAATTTGAAATCCCAGCTCGATCTGCAGACTGCACGGATCGAGCAACAGACCAAAGAGTTAAAGGACGTAACCAAAAAGCTAGAAAGTTTGCAAGCAGAAACTGGCAATGCGTTCGGCGATAGAGCCATCTGGCAGCCCTCCGCGAATCGAACTGGAAAGGCCGATGCCAGGTTTTCAATTCACTCTTAGGTTGATTGCAATGGCAATTGAACTTGGCAAGCGAGTTGGTTTCCGCGGTGCGGCGGAAGCAATGCAAATAATGTTTGCTGGGTTGGAAATGGACATGAAGGTTCCTTCTCACGATGCAATCGAGCAGTGGACGCTCAGGCTCGGAGTGGGGCTATTGAAAGATACTTTCGTGCCGGGGCAACGAGTAATGTGGATGGCGATCACTCCAGTCAAGTTGGTAAAGAACGACTACTGCTGATCGTCGGCATCGATCTGGACGACCTCCCAGCCCCGGGTGAATCGTTGACATTTGAAAAGCTGAAAGTGCTTGCCGTAGTACCCGGTGTGTCATGGAAGAAAGAAGATGTCGCACGAGAATATCTGAAGGTTGCCCAGCAAATAGGAGTGCCAGCTTACCTCCTGTGTGATGGCGCGGTTGAGTTAAGGGAACCTGCAGAGAAGCTTGAGCTCAATGGTGAAAAGACAATCGTCTTGGGTGATCTGAAGCATCGCGCGGCCAACGTATTGGAAAAGGAACTCAGTCGAAGTGAACGATTTCAATCTTTCCTAAGCGAAGTTAGCCTGACTAGAAATCGCATCCAACAAACTGAACTGGATCTCTTCACTCCGCCTACGCTTCGCTCCAAGAGTCGGTTTATGAACATCGGAACGCTTTTCGCCTGGGCCAAGATGGTGCTCCACCACTTAAACAATCCCACCAGCAATGCGCTACAAGGGATCACCAGAGAACGTATGAAACAGAAGTTAGGTTGGTTGCTTGACTACGCCAGCGATTTGGAACAATGGAACCAGTGTCAAGAAGTGATCAACTGTGCACTGTCGGTGGTGAACCTGCAGGGACTGTCTGCGAAAACCTACGAATTGGTCGAACAATCACTGACTGAAAACAACCCTAACTGGCGAACCGAAGATTGTTCGGCAACTCAAATCGCAGTACAGTTGATCGACTGGATTAAGCAATCTTCCGACAAGCTCAAAGACAACGATAGAGCTTGGCTGTCAACAGAGATCCTTGAATCGCTTTTCGGTAAATTCAAACAGGTGGAGCAGCAGCAAAGCAAGGGTGGCTTCACACGCGTGATCGCAGCCATACCAACGCTCTGCGTCAAGGCAACCAAGCAAATCGTCAAGAAGGCATTCCAAGCCGTAAATTCCCCGCAGACGCAGAAATGGGCTTACAGAAAGTCTCGGGGAAAACGCTCACGCTAGACGCAATGCTGCCTATCGAGAATCGAAGGCAATGCAAATGCGCCTTATAAACGAAAACAAATTAACACCGATTCGTCGGGCCAGGGCGAGGGGGAGCCCATTCGCTACGGCTCATTAATATTTCGCTACTTACCACTCACCACTTACCACTCACCACCTACTGCTTACTGCTTACTGCTTACTGCCTACTCCTAACCTCCTAACTCCAAACCCCTAACCCTAACTGCTATGCCTCAAGACTCTCTACGGCTCACGGTGGCCAACGATCGGCCTGTGCACAACGATCGGCGCTGGGTGGTTTATTGGATGACGGCTGCGCGCCGCGCTCGATCCAACTTTGCTCTTCAGCACGCGCGCGATTGGGCCAAAGAACTGGGCAAGCCGCTGATTGGGCTGGAAGCGTTACGCATCGTTATCGATGGGCGAGCGACCGCATGCATCGATTCGTTATCGAAGGCATGCGAGACAATCAGAAAGACTTTGCCGATAGCGTCGCTTCATTCCTATCCCTATGTGGAACCGGAGGCCGGACGTGGCAGTGGCTTGTTGGAAGAACTGCCAGTCAAGCCTGCGTGGTGGTCACCGATGATTACCCCTGTTTCTTTCATCCCACATGATCAAAGCCGTCGCGCGCACGTTGCCTGCTCGACTAGAGCTCATCGACAGCACTGCCTGATGCCGTTGAAAGCCTGGGATCGCACCTTCACCGTTGCCCACTCGTATCGACGAGCCATGCAGAAGACCTTGCCTGGTTTCTTGGACTCGTCTCCTGAAGAGAATCCGCTGCTCGCCAAAAGCGTCGTGGGCATTCCGCCATTGGAGAGTCCTACCCAGCAAGATTACGCGCCGTTGGCCAGCCTCCAACCTCGACGAGCTCTTGGCTGAAGGTGGGACTGAGCAAACTTGCCATCGATCACTCGGTTCGGCCGGCCGCGATGCAGGGTGGCAGCCATACTGCTCGAACGATGCTGCGCAACTTTGTCAAACGTTTACTGGACCAGCTACAACGAAGATCGCAATCACCCTGACCTGACCGCCACCAGTCAGCTATCCGCCCATATGCACTTTGGTCATATCTCGGCACACGAAGTCTTTTGGTCGCTCATGCAACATTGCCATTGGAGTCCTGACAAGCTCTCTAAAACCCAACGGCAGCATCGAGGGTTTCTGGAATGTGGGACCTGCGGCCGAAGCGTTCCTAGATCAACTATGTACATGGCGAGAGATCGGTTTTCAACATGTGCCAGCGCGAACCGAACTACGATCGTTATGAATCTTTACCGGGCTTGGGCTCGCAAGACATTGGCTGATCATGAAAAAAGACCGCGTCCAAGCTGTACAGTTTTGAAGAACTAGAACAGGGTCGCACGTACGATCGATTGTGGAAACGCAGCGCAGATGCAATTGGTTCGCGATGGTCGCATACACAACTATCTGCGCATGTTGTGGGGGCAAACGCTTTCTCGAATGGACGCCCAATGCTCAAGTTGCCTTGGAGTGGATGCTCGAGCTGAACAACAAGTATGCGCTGGATGGTCGCGATCCAAACTCCTACAGCGGCATCTTTTGGGTACTTGGACGCTACGATCGAGCCTGGGGCCCCGAACGCCCCATCTTCGGCAAGATCCGCTACATGACCAGCGAAAACACCGCAAGAAAGTTAAAGTCAAAGAGTATCTGAAAATCTTCAGTCCCTAATTCTTGTCTGTGTCTCTGACAAAAATTCAACGACAAAAATCTATTCAGGTTCAGCGGTGCCAGCTTTCACATACTGAGCAGTGCCGGGAAACTTTTGATGCCACTGTTCGAGCACTTCGCGCATCCGGGCTGCATACACATAGTGCGAACCTAAACCGGTGCGTAGTTCCTGCCTGGTACAAAAAGTGATTGGCTGTGGTGGTGTGTTCATAAAAACACTGCGAACCCATGGGCATCCAATAGACGAACGCAGGATCACGGGGGCCAGTCGTTCCAGCGTAACTTGATTGGCCGCAATACCCGCCGGCCGCAGCGATCGCAGGCCATCACATAGTTCGCCAAGGTTTGGATGAGCCGACTGGATACGTTCGACTTCGTCATCCGCCAAATAAGTGCCGACCGGTGCCAGCGTAAAGTACTTGGAGCCAGTTCGATGGCGATTCAAATCACGGATCTCAGCCAGTGGAATGGCTTGCCAACCGAAGCGCACCGAGGTGCGCTGGAGCGGCGAACCGATAAAGTCGTATCGACCGCTGTGCAGTTCGACTGCTTGCACCAAGTCTCGCTCGTTGACGCCACCAGGCAACATGACTTCCAGAAAAGGACCGCTGGCCGCTGGTGATTCCAGAGCATGCCGCGACACCTGCCTGGCGACAGCCACGCTGCGCTCGAATTCTTGCCTGGCACCGCCTGCGTAGCTCTCATCGAACCTGGCGTGACGAATCAAGCGCGGTGCCACTCGAGATAGTTCTTCACGCAAGCGGTCTGCCAGGTTGCGGCACTCGTCCAACTGTTCGGAAGCGAGTTGCTTGATCAGCGATACCCAGCCACGGGCGGACATCAGCAACATGACATTTGTCTTCGATGACATCGGCAGATAGTAACGTGCACGGTCGAAAGCGAAATTGCGACAGATGCGATCGACCTTGCGTTTGTCTTTGGGCTCTGTCGAATCGATCAAGCTCTGCGGCAATCTCAGCAGCGATGGCTCGCGAGCTGCCATTGATTCCACAGTTCCAGCGCGTTTGTGTACGCGGCAAAGCACTGCGACAGCGTTTCATTGTAGCGCTCACCCAGTCCCGCTTGCTCGATGCGCACTGGGTCATGCACAGTCGCTTGCGCGTCCAGCTGAATATAACGCGTGGAAGATTCTTGTCCGCCAGCCGTGGGCGATGCCCACCATAGGCGCAGAGCCAACCACAGGGACACTCCGTCGATGAACATGGCCACTGGAACCATGTCGGCAATCGACTGATGTCCGTAGTCCACCATGCGAAAAATCGAATCGACAGCAGCATCTTCATTGGCCGAATCGACTTTGGCCAAAATTGCCGAAAGGCCTTCGCCATTGCGAGAGTAACGCGCGCCGCAAGCGGCCATGAGTTCGGGAGTTAACGCCGGCGAACCGTGCTCTACGAGTGCCTTCGTTGGTTTGATTCCTACGCACGTTACTTGCATCGAGTCGAGGCTTTCATTCTTTCGCAGCGTTGTTGAGTTGTTCGACGATCTGGTCCGGAGTTATAAATCGATAAGCGACCGCAACATCATATTGGGGCCGCTGCGAGTAACCACGTTGATTCTCCAGTACCTGGTTCACTTCTTCTTCGAGCGCTGCCAGCCACTGAGGAATGTCCAAACCAACACCGGTCGGTTGCTCCATCATCAGTTTGCATTCATCGATCAGCAGTTCAAAACTATCGTTGGCTTCGCCCGTCGCGCGGAAGTGACGAATGGCTGGCCCGACCAGCGCCTTCATGCGATCGATGGTCATCGGACGAGTAAAGCGTTTCTTGCAAACGGTCAGCAACCGTGGGCATGCGCATGGCATAGCGCGTTTGCAATGCGGCCAGTTGTTCCAAGTACATTTCGGCTTCGCTACCGATGCGTTCAGCCAACGCGCGTCGCCATTGCAGAGCGCTCAAGTGGCAACCACACGCGCACCAAAACTTCATGTGTCCAAAAGATCCGGTCGCAGGTTCCAACATACGCGATCATAACGCACGCGCAGTCGCAAGAAGTCCAGCAACATGTACAACATTTCACCGCGATCGGATTGCGTCGTTGTGCTGTTGTAGTCGCGATACTCGGCGTTGTGGTCGATGACCGCTTCCAGCACTACGCTCAGCAAGTGCACGGCTGTCTCTTCTTGAATGACACCCGCATCGATCGCATGCGATCAGCGGTTCTAGCTCTTCGCTCGAGTCCTCCTCGCGAGCCTTCTTCAACCAGACATCGACGCCTTGATGCAAAATACCTCGCACATTGCTCAACTTGAGAAACGTCTGGGTGAACAGCGTAGCACCGTAACGCTGTATGAAATCGACGAGCTGTTTCCAGTTGCGATTGTTATCCACCGTTTCCAAGACGCTCAATCGCAGCGTGCGTGAATGGGCCAGCCAACTACCCAGCAGCACTTCGGTCAACTGCTGCAGCACGCTGATCAATTCATCTACCGTCGGCCTCCAAATCGCCCAGTGAATCACCATCGTGTTTGTCGAGATCTGGACTTCCAGTACGTGAGCCTCATGCATTTGCGTCCGGAAGAAGCTTGAGCTCTTCAATGCGCCAAGGCATAAGCGTTTTTGACGACGGCCCGCACCATGGCGCGATAAGCCAGTTTGAACATGTCATCGAACTCGGTAATGGCACCATTGCCGACCGGGTTGTGATGCTCCATGAACGCGCGGTCTCGATCAACTGGCATGCCGATGTGAACAAGCCTTGACGCGGCAACCAGACCAACAACTGCGATAACACTCGACGTCGCAAGCGAACGTTGTAGATGCGCTCAGCATCACCACCGCGGGCCAGCGGAATGTACAGCAAACATTTTGTCCGCAACGCCGCCAACAAACGCGGCATGTGGCGTTCAGCTCTTCGTGATCGCCCTTCAGTAAGTAACCGAAGATCTCGATCGACAAGCGATCATCGTCGTGCATCGATGAAATCGTGTCGAGCGCATCGCGACTGGGTTGCCCACTGCTATATAGTGCGGCGAGCAACATGCGACGCGCATCGCTGGTCTCCACTGCGGTCGAGATAAATGCGTTCGAGCAACGATTCCTTTAGCACGCGCTGACGGTCATAGCGCGACATGGCGTCGGTATCGGCGCCGGCTTTGGAGATGGCATAACTGTTGACCTCGCCAATCAGCCCCAGCAAGCCTTCGCGATTGGAAGCGGCTTGGGAACTCCACATCTCGAGCGCTTCCAGACAACGGCTGGAAACAGCACCGCCTTGCTGAATCTGTTTGCGCACATGCGGGCTGAGGCGCGGCCGTCTTCCAAATCTGCGCCAGCGCGGTCAAGAACGTTAGATGCTGTCCCAAGCGGTTGCACTCAAGCTGCAATTCGTCTTGATTGTCTGAACCTTCTTCCGCTGTTTCACTTTCGTTGCCATCATCCGTGCTGTCTTCATAGACAACGTCTTCGTAAGCGGACCCATACGGCCGCTTTTCCTCATCGCTGTCATCACCGTCATCGAAGTCCTCGACGGCATCGAAGTCAGGACCGACCAGGTCTCGGAGGCGCGAGGCTTGTACCTGCTGCCAGTCAACTGAACCTGGGCGGTTGCAAATACGGACCTGCGTTGGAATCCAGTTGATCAATAAACTTTTGCGGCGGAGCGACCAATCGAGTTCGCTGGCGCGTCGGACAAGCTTTCTTCCGCTAAGGCGCTTTCCAAGCGTTGCAGCCACTGCCGCGCCAACCTCCGAAAACGATGCCCCGCCCCGATTGCAGACCAGACGCGGGTCAGCCTGGCCAAGCCAATGGATCAGCAAAGCA